>VZQC01013365.1:0-46001 GCA_009823505.1 Rhizomys pruinosus | reverse complement strand
TCTGTGGCTGCCACTGCTTTTGCCACTCTTCAAAGACATGAGACACAGCTTTTTAACCCTCCAATATGGACTGAAGACTCATGTCTCTCCAAGAATCCTCCAAACCTTCAATGCCAGATGGGGACTACTGAGATACCCAGCTTGTGGACTAAGCAGCTAAGGGGATTTCAGCCTTGTCAGAGTATAGACTGCCATTGTTGGACTACCCGGGCTGTATCATGGAGGCCAGTGCAGGGGGATCAAGACAGGATGAGTGCTTAATGGACTTCATTTGGGGGACCATGGGTGGGAAGGACCCCAGTGTGGAGCACAAGTGCTGGATTGATAGTTGTTTGGGATTGCCAAGGAGGAATCTTCAAACACTTCCTTAAGGAAAACATGACATCTTTTAGCAAAAAAAGAAAAAATCCTCCAATTCAGGTGATATGGGTATGTATGTATATATTTTTGTATATATAACCATGTGTATATATATCTATATACATTGAAGCAATACAAGTTAGAGAGAACAACAACAGAAGAACTGAAAAAAACTCTGGACTCAGAGAAAGATGCAAGACATGTATGGGAGAGTACAGGGATTCAGGTGGGGTGGGGGGCATGGAAAGGGAACTGATTCTAAATTCGACTGAAAAATGCTGTATGATTTCTGGAAAAAGTTTAATAATAATATAAAAATAAATTTAAAAAAATAAAAAGAGATTGCAAAGAAAAAAGAGCGTGGGTAGAAGAAGTACAGGCTCTGGAATTTGGGCTATCCAGTACATTTTTCTCAAAAGAGTGGGCCTCAAAGCAGGGCCTCAACTTGCTATGTAATGTAGTAATGTAAAGTAGTGTTGTTTTTCTTTATGTGAATGCAACACGTTTTGGAATTGACCTCTAGTTTATTTTCAGATGTCATAACTTTGGTGTATGTGGTCATGTATGTAGGAATATTTTGCATTGAGACACACTGGAAGTAACAACAATAACAAGAACAAAAAAGACTTGGTCAAGTGACTGACTGAAACAGTAAACTTCTGGACAAAACAGTAAACTTATGGAACCCAAAATGCAAAAATGTCTGAGAACAGATGAAAGACACGCATGGCTGAATGCAGGAACTCGGGTGGGGCGGGGGGCCAGGAAGCAGGAATGGGCCAAATTTGAGTGAAAATCTTGAAAGAATTACACAAAACCTCAATTAAAAATCTCAGAAACAAGCCAGGCTGGGACGTGTGCTGAAGAAGGTTGTCCTGAACGAAGTAGGGGATGGCATGCAGACACTGATGATCCCACACAGTGAGGCAGGTACTAGGGGGAGCACACAGCATTACAAACAGGAACTCTGGAAACTGCACTGATGAACAGGGACCACTCATCTTCCCTCTGCTGGCTGATTCTTCATTAATGATAGAGTCTGTTGGGGCCAGAGAGATGGCTCAGTGGTTAAGAGCACCAACTGCTCTTCCAGAGGACCAGAGTTTGATTCCCAGCACCCACATGGCGGCTAAGAGCCATCTTTAACTCCAGTTCCAGGGGATTCTGTCACCGTCTTCTGACCTCCGTGGCATTGCACTACACGGGTGCACCAGCCTACGTGCAGACACTACACTCATACACATAAAAACATAAATAAAAACAAATTTAAACAATGATAGCGTCTGTCTCAGGAATTGAAAGATGTCATACCTATCTGAGGCCTGCTCTGGATGAGGCTCTGGCTCTGCTGAGGGAGAGGGAAGTGGCTCTGGAAGTGACTTGCTCCCTGACCTGGAATACGAATACCAGCAGTAGATGAAGACCATGTTTGCTATTTAACTGTAGGTCTGTCATGAGGAAGTTGCTCATGGAAACCCAGCACTTGGATCTACGTGGTTTGGTTTGACGGGGGCCACTGTTTCAGTGCCTTGGCAGCAAACCCTGCAGTCGATAGATTTTGTGTTCCACACTTTTGTGATAAAAGTTTAAAACTGAATTTACAATATAGCGGAGAGAATAGTTAAATTCCATTTTCTTCTTTCTCTCTTTCATTTCTTAAGGTAACATCCTTTAATACGATATACTTATTGTTCCATGGAACAATATTTGCATCGTAAAAAATAAGATTTACTTATTAATTGTATCATGTGTGCTGTATATGTATATGTGGGTGTGCCATGCCATGGCAACACATGTGGAGTGTCAGAACAACAACTTTTGTGATCAGTCTTTCTTTCCACTGAATAGCGGTGGCCAGGCTTGTGTGACATGTGTCTCAATCCCTGAGCCCTGTCAGTCACTCAACCTGAGATGTAATGACATAATGCACATTGTTATAAAGCTAACATGGGTCTGCTCTTTATAAATTAGTAGAAATAACTTTTAATTTTTGGTTGGGGAAAAGATCAATTGAAATAGCAATTAATATGCATCATTTCACACTGAAGTCTTCAGGAACCAGAGTCCAATGTCAATTACAGATACACTTTTTTGTTCTAAATCTCAGATTATTTTCTGTGGCAAATAATTATATAATGATAATATATAGTTTATTTTTTGTCCATGAAATTTAGGCGGTTCTCGATACTGCCATTTTATCAAACACCAAATTTCTGAGTGATCCCTTCTATTACAATGATGCGGAGACGTATCTACACAGTAAAACAGTATTAAGATAATTTTCATTATTCTGAAACAAGCAACTCAATCCGTCTGACCTTTCACGGTTAGCCTCTCAAATATCTTGAGTCCGTTAACCCTCCTGCATGACTATGTCAATATTGCAGTTTTTATTTTACAATTGGTTACCATTAATCAAAAATTATTTTAATTTCATAATATCCAAAATTTTCTAAAATTGTTTTATCCTGAGAACTGACTGGTTAAGGCTTAATCTGCAGAAAATGTAACCAATTACACCATTGTTAAGCCAATTTAAAATATATCTAATTATAGCTGGAATGCTGGTTAAGCCTGACATCTTTTTACAGAGAGCCAGTTTGATTACCACAATTCTGGAGTCCGAGACGTTGCTCCACTTCGAGATCCAGTTTTGGGATAATCGACTACCCTTCATGAGACCTATCCGGACATTGCCGACAGTCCAGCGCTGCAGCAGTAGTCGACACACGAAAATTAAAATAGAGTTTCTAGGTAATTATTTTTCCTTGGTGTTTGTGTCGTTTAAGATATCGCTTGAGGCTCCGTGGACTACGAACTATCACTGAGAGTCTGGGACCCTGAACTCACAGGATCTGCCTCCTCTGCCTCCAGATGATGGGATAAAGTCATGTTGCCCCAACACAAACACCCAGCGTCAGTTATACTTTAAGTAGAGGTACTGAAGAGAAGGTTCTATCTTGTTATGTTTTTAATAAAAGCTTTATTGAAATTTTGTATTTCAGGAACATTTTTTTCAGTTCATTTAAACTTTTTTTTTTTCCCTTTCCCTTCTCCCAGCACACACCCACAGATCATGCACTCTGCCACAACTGTCCTGCATCTTTTCCTCAGGCAGGGTTTTCTTTTATTTTCTGGATTCAAATTTTACTCCTTAATTTTATATTAACTCTAAATGTGAATACATAACTTTTCACCCATACACAGTATTTTACAAGTTGAAAATAAGTGGTGGGTCGATTCTAGAGCCCATTAAGAGATTATATCTATATAACTACATAGTTCTTTCAGATAAACAGAAATAAATAATAATGTTGTTGGGCTTGCCTTTCAACTAGGGGATTGTGGTGTTAGGATTCACAAATGAGGAGAAACCATTCAGCATTTGTTTCTGGGGACCTGTGGTTTAGCTTCAAACTTAAAGCATAAGTACCTTCCTAGTTCCATCCATTTTACCAGCAAAGTCAGTAATGTCATCTTACCCACTGAATAGTTATTTCTTTCTTTCTTTTTTTTTTTTTTTTTTTTTTTTGTCTCTTTTTCGAGACAGGGTCTCCTTTAAGCCCAGCTGTCTGGAACTCCCCTCTGCTCGACCAGGCTGGCCTTGAACTACAAAGATCCGCCTGCCTCTGCCCTCCCAAGTGCCTTTTTTTTTTTTTTTTTTGCCACCACGCCCAGCTCCTGAATAGTACTTCATTGCGTACGATTTACCACATTTTTTATCCATCTCAGTTTAGTAGGGGCATGGGCTGGTTCCAGCTTCTTCCTATTGTGACAGAGAACTTGCAATAAACATAGCATGTGCATGTATCTTTCTCGAGTAGGTATGGTTGATCTTTGTGGGTATATACCCAGGAGTGGTATGACTGTCAAGGTGCAGGCCTCTTTTGCGTCTTTAAGGGTCTTCACACTGCTCCATCATGGTGTATGAGTTTACATTCCACCAGCATTTTTTTTGATGAGTGTCTTTCCCCACAACCTCTCCAGCTTGGTATCATTGTGTTCTTGATCCTAGGCCAGTCTTATTTATAAGGTTATATCTCAAAGTGGTTTTAATTTGCATTTCCAATTATTATCAGAGTTGTTGAACATTTCTTAAAGATGGTTTCTGGCCATCTCTATTTCACTCCTGATTGTGAAGCTCTACAGACTTTGCTCCATCTGGTGTTTCATTTTGTTTTCTTTCTTTCTTGTTTTGAGTAGCTTGTATTACTCTGGAGATTAATGCTTTTGTCGGATGAGTCTGCAATGAAGGTTCCTCCCACTCTTGTGGGTCTCTTCACTTCCTTTATTATTTCTTTGGATGTACAGAAAGCTTTGAGTTTTGATGAGGTCCCATTTGTCCAATTGTTGATCTTATTTCTTGTGCCACTGCTGTCTGATAGGAAGCTTCTACACCTATCTGTAGCTCGCCTAAGTTCTCTTCTATTCACCTCCAGAGTTTGGGGTTTCACATTTGAAGGTCTTGGTCCAATTCTGGAAGGTTTACTTTTGTATAGGGTGAGAGTAGGGGTTTAATTTCATTCTTCTATAAAGTGGTTTGATCCAATTTTGCCAGCACCACTTGCTTGAAGATACTGTCTTTCCCCAGTTCTTCTTGGCCCTCTTGTCAATATGAGGTGGCTGAAATTGTATGTTGCTCAGGTTTGGATCTTTCAGTTTTTATTCCATTTGTTCAACTGTGTTCTTGTTTTGTTTTGTTTTTTTTTTTTTTTTTTTTATGACTATAGCCCTGGAATTTGATGTCTGGTATAGCGATCCCCCGTGTATTGCTCTTTTCGCTCAGGGTTGCTGCTATTCGAGGTCTTTTTTTCCCAAATGGAAATTGAGGATTTTTCCAAGCCTGTGAAAGAAATTCTTGGGGATTTTGATTGGAATTGCATTAAATCTGTACACTAGGTTTGGGTAGGATGGACATTTGTACTATAAATTATTTTCCCAATCCCAATGAGCATGGGAGGTTTGTCCATTCTTTTTGATGTCTTCCTCAATTTCCTTTTTTCAGGGTTTAAAATTTTTGTTGTAGAGATCCTGTGTCCTTGGTTAGGTTGATGCTGGACGAGTGTTCCTTTAGTATTTTATGATGAGTCTACTGTGAGTGGGAAAGTCACCTTGTAGTCCTTCTTCAATAGCTTGTTGTTGGTTGAAAGAAAGCGCTACTGATTTTTCTTAGATTTATTTGTATCCATGCCACTTACCAAAGCTCTTAATCATTTTCTAGGAGTTTTCTGTGGAGTTCTTAGCATACCTCAAGTAAACAACCATATCATCGGCAAAAAGGGAAAGCTTGACTTCCTTTTTCCTATTAGAACTCCTTTATTTCCTTTTCTTTGCCTTATTGCACTACACAGGTTTTCCCAAGCACTATATTGAAAAGGAGTGGTGACAGGGGGCAGGCCTTTGCCGAGTTCCTACCTTTAAGGGGAATGCTTCTGTCATTTCCCCATGTCTAGGATTGATATTGGCTGTGGGTTTCTTTGATAGTATGGCTTTGATTACATTGAGATGAATGATCCCTTCGACCAATTCCCTCCAGGACTTTAAACATAAAGGATGCTGGATTTTGGTCAAAGGCTTTTCTCCGCATCAATTGAGATGATAGTGTGGTTTTTGTCCTTTCAATCCTTTGATATGTTTGATGATGTTTTTATTGATTTCGGTATGTGACCATCCCTGCATCTCTGGATGAATCCAACTTGGTCATGGTGGATGTGGATTTTCTTGATTTTGAGTCTGTTATGCGTGCCAGAATCCTGTTTTAGAAATTTTGGCATCTGGTGTTCATTAGGGAGATTGGCGTCTATAGTTCTCCTTTTTGGTTGTATCTTTCCCGGTTTTGGTAGTAGCGTAATGCTGGCTTCATAGAAGGATTTTCTTGGGGGAAAGTTCCCTCCGTTTGTATCCTTCTTAAAACAGTTTAAGTAGTAATGGTCTATGTCCTTTTTGAAAATATTTTTATAGAATTCTGCCGTAAAACCATCCGGGCCTGGGCATTTTTGGTTGGAGGTGCTATTACATCTTCGATTTCTTCCTGTACTATTTGGTCTGTTTAGACTGCCGGATCTCTTCTTGGTTGAGTTTGGGTGATTCCCAGGATTTCAGAGATTCATCTATTTCTCTTAGGTTATCAAACTTAGTTAGTAGAATATAAGTTTTTGAAGTAGTTCCCGTATTGGATTGTCTGGATCTTTTCATTGTCTGTTGTGATATTTTCCCCTTTGTCACAGATTCTATTGATTTGGAGTTGTTTCCCTCTTTTTTTGGTTAAACTGGGCTAGAGGTTCTGTCTATCTTGTTTATTCTTCAAAGAACCAAACTTTTGGATTCATTGATTTTTTGTAAGGTTTTTCTTTGCTTCTATTTCATGATCTCTGCTCTGATTTTGTTATTTCTTCTTGGTCTGCTCCATTTAGGGTTCATTTGTTTTTGTTTTCTGAATTATTTAGCTGCAGTGTTTAGATCATTCACTTTTGTGCCTTTCTGTTTTTTTTAATGTATGCAATTAGAGCTATAAACTTCTTCTTAGATTGCTTTTGAAAGTGTCCCATAGATTTTGCTGTGTTGTATTTACTATTGTCATTTCAGTTCAGGAATGTTTTTATTCTTCTTTATTTCTTCTTGATCCCACTCATTCAGGAAGGTGTTGTTTAGTCTTCCATGTGTTCTTGTAGTGTTGTAGAGTTTCATTCTCGTGTTTGATATTTGAGTTTTATTGCACTGTGGTCTGATAGGAATGTCATTGAGATTATTTCAATCTTTTTTATATTTGTTGAGTTTTTCCTGTGTCCCAGTATATGGTCATTATTTTGGAGAATGTTCCATTGAGGTGCTGAGTAGAAAGGTTATTCTCTGGTGTTGGGTGAAATATTCGATAGATTCTGTGAGGTCCATTCTGGTGTATTGTATCATTTTAGTTCAGATGTCTCTCTGTTTATCTTTGTCCTGTTGATCTGTCTAGGGCACTTAATTGGGTATTTTGAAAATCCCCTTAGTTATTAGTGTGGCTGGTGCGTTAATCTGTCCTTGATGATTGCCTGAGAATTTTTTCTTTATAAAGTTGTGCACCAGAGTTTGGTGATTGTTTCATGATTGTGAAGTCTTCGTTGTTAATTTTCCCTTTGATAAAGGATGTAATGGCCCTCTTTGTCTCTTTTGATTTCTTTTGCATTTGAAAGTTCTTTTTTGGTCTGATTATTAGAATAGCCACACCTGCTCTTTTTTTGGTACCATTTGCTAGAAATACTCTCTGTCCATCCCTTCACCTTAAGTGGATGCCTATCCTTGAGATTGAGAATGGGTTTCTTGTAGACAGCATATAGATGGGTTTTGTTCCTAATCCATTTCTCCCAGTCTGTGCCTTTTTATGGGGAGTTTAGCCCATTTAAATTTAAGGTATAATTGAAAGTTGGATGTTGCTTCCTTTCACTTTAATTTCCATTTGGACTTCTAGCCTCTGATTTTTGCACCTATGGTTTTGTTTTTATTAGTTTCTTTCCATTAGGTGTTTTGAGGATTGTTGCTCCTCTTTCTTCTGCCCTTGAATTGCTTCAAGTATTTTATGAGAGTTGGTTTTCCAGATAGTTATTCCATCATCTTGTTTATGGCCCATGGAAGATTTCTCTCTCCTTCAACTCATAATCGACATTTTTTTGCTGGGTAAAGTATTCTGGTTGGCATCCATAGCGTGGGTACCTGGTCCTTAAACACTGGGAATGCTTTGCTCCATGTTCTCTTGCTTACATGTTTTGAGGTGAGAAGTCAGTTGGTTATCTGAGGGGTTTTCCTTTGTATGTGACTTGTTTTCTTTTGTAGCTCTCAGAATTTTGTTTTGTATGGGCATCTAGGCATTTACTATGGATATTGCGCGTTTGGGGTTTTTCTTTTTCTGATCTTGTCTATTTGGGGTCCTATTGCTTCTTGTATTGTATGGGTTTGTCTATTTTTAGTTTGGGGAAATTTTTCATTTCTATTATTCTGTGAAGATCTGATCAATACTTATTTTTCTTGCAGAGTTCTTCTCCTCTCCTCTATTTCCTATGATGTGGAGGTTTGATCTTTTCATAGTGTCCCATTATTTCCTGGTTGTTCCAATTTTGATGTATTTTTAAATTTTTCATAATCTTTTTTTTGAGTTTTTTAATTCTTCTGTGTTATCTTCCAGATCTGATATTCTTTGTTCTGCTTCCTCCATTCTTACTTCGAGGTTTTTTTCCTTTCCTTTCTCTTGAGATTGAATGTGTGTTCTAATTCCTTTTCGTTTCATCCTGTGTTTTCTTTAGTACTTCCATTTCCTTTTTTGAGCTTCTCAATCTCTTCTTGGTGCTTCTCAATCTCTTCTTGGTCTCCTTTACTTCGTGGTTGGCTTCCTTTTCAGGTTTCTACTTCCTTTCGGAGTGTTTTTTTCTTCCCTCTAGTTTTTGTGGAGTTTGTCGGTCTGTTCCTTTAGTTCTTCCGAAGTTTGTCATTGTATCCCTCTATGTCCTTTATGAGTTTTTCGTTCTCTCTCTTTAGTTTATCTGTTATTTCTTTTATTTTCTCTCTAGTTCTTTCTGGAGTTTGTCCATCCCTTCCTTTAGTTCTCTGAATTCTTCTTTTAGTTTGTCATTGTATCCCTAGGTCTTTTTGAGTTTTTCATTTTCTCTCTTTTAGTTCTCTCTGAATTTCCTCTTTTTTATGTTCTTTTAATTTCTCTGCATAGGGTCTGCAATTATTCCTCTAAGATCTGTTCATTGAGTCACTTCCAAGGGGATCCCATTGTAAGCTATCTTCCATAGGGTTTTTAGAGCTTGGTGCAGGATTTTTCCTGTGCCTTTCCATGTTGTCCCTTCGTCGTGTTCCTGGATTTGTGGGCTTCCTTTTGAGGTTCAGATCACAAAATACCTTTTCACTATGTTAGGGATGGTTTTACTTTCCTCCTTTTAGATAATTTTCCTCCTTTCCTCCTCCCTTGTTTATGGGATGTTATTGACTTGTCTAGTTTTCAATTTTGTAAACCACTTTCTTCTCTTCTTTTGCTCTTGAAGGTTCTCCAAGAAAAGTTCCACTTGGATTCTCACCAATCTGGGGGGGCGGATATGCCTGATCTAGCCCCATGCCCCGGCAGCCCCCACAAAGGTGCAGAGCACTAGCCCACTGGCCGCCGGACCCGCCGGCCCCGGCGACAAAGAAAGGCGTAGAAGGCGGCGGTCCCCCCCACGACCCCCTACCTGCCGCAGAGGCTTGCGCAGGTAACTTCCCTGCGCCCGCACACAGGTGCAGAGCACTAGCCCACTGGCCGCCGGACCCTCCGGCCCTCGTGTTGGACACAAGAAAAGACGAGAGCCGGTCCCGCCCACGGACCCCCTACCTGCGGGCAGAGGCTTCCCAGGTAACTTCCCTGTGCCTGCACACAGGTGCAGAGCACTAGCCCACTGGCTGCCGGCGACTTTTAAATTTTCATAAATGTGTGTGTGTGTGTGTGTGTGCGTGTGTGTGCACGTATGTGTGTACATCACTTGTGTGCTTGGTACCCACAGAGACCAGAAAGGGTGCCAGATCCCCTAGAATTGGAGTTACAGGCAGTTGGTTGTCAGCTGCCATGTGGATCCTCTGAAAGAACAGTAAGTGCTCTTAACCACTGAGCTATCTTTTTAGCCTTTCTCTTCAGATTATTTATTACTTCACCATTAGGTAATAGCCTTCATTTTCTTTTTATATTCTTTTTCTATAAAATATATTTTATCTAATATAAGTATAACAATACCTAATTTCTTTTAGTTTCCACTTCCATGGGATAGCTTTTTGCATCCATTAATATTTAATCAGGATATAATTCTGAGTAAAGTGAATCCCTTGACCCAACATATGGTTGGACATTGTTTTACTTTGCATTTGTTCCCTTCGAAACTTATTGGAGAATTTAATTCATTTTATTCAAGGTAAAGACATACTGCTGACATTTTGTAATTTGTCATCAGATTGTTTATAGGTCCTTTCTTCCTCACTTCTTATCTTCTTTTAAGGATTGATGGTGTTCCTTGCGATTGTGTGGTTTAAATCCACTCTTTGAATATGTCCTACAATTTCTATAGGTTCTTGCTTTGTCCTTACAGAGGAACACACACATTAATTGTTTTTTTAAAAGTTAAGCTCTTTTTTTTCTTTTTTTTTTATTAATTATTTATTTCTGTTTGTTTATGAATTGTACTTGTCTGCATGCAAGTCTGTGCACCCGTGTCGTGCAATGCCGCGGAGGTCAGAAGAGGGTTTCAGATTCCCCTGGAACTGGAGTTCTCCTGGAATTGGAGTTTCAGACAGCTCTCGGACGCCATGTGGGTGCTGGGGATCGAACCCGGGTCCTCTGCGAGAGCGTCGGCGCTCCTAACCGCTAGGCCATCTCTCCAGCCCCAAAGTAAGCTTCTTTTAACTGAAAATAACTTGCCTTTACCTGCATTGTTAAATTTTCAATTTTACTTCATTTCTCTCCATCTTTTATGATTTCAATGTAAAAATTTATGTTTATTTTTGTAGTGTATACCCTTAATGTCTTGTACTTATGGTAATTAATTTTTCCCATTTTTTTCTTTTTAAAAATATTTTTATTGAAGTTTTGTCCATTTCATATAACACTTCTCAATCCAATTTAGACTCATTCACCCTTCCATGCCCCCCACTCCACCCAAGCTCATGCATTCCGCCATATATGTCTTGCGTCTTTTTCTCAGGCTTTTTAAAGTTTTCCTTTGTAGAGGTTTACTGTTTGGGGCAGAAGTTTACTGTTTCAGTCAGTTCTTTGACCCACTCCTTTTGTTATTGTTGTTCCTCCAATTTGTACTGCTCTAAAATATGCATATATATATATATATATATATATATGTCACACATATACCAAAATTATGACATCTGAAAATAAACTATAAGTTAATTCCAAAATGTGTTTAGGAATTCACATTTTTCCTCTAATTTTATATTTCTCTAAAATACGCACACATACCCTCCACCCATAACCAAAATTACAAAGTCCGAAAATAGGTAGTAGGTTAATTCTAAAGCCCAGTAAGGGATTCACATTTTAATCATACAGTTGCTTTCAGATAAAAAAATATATAACATTAAATTTGCTCATTTTGCCTTACAACTAGGGATTTGGTGCTACCATCCACAAATGAAGGATATCATTCATAAAAAGATTTTTTTAAGCTTTCCAGTAAGGATAAAGTTTCTTTATCCCTCAAACTTGCAGAACAAGAGAATGTTGAGTATAATTATGTCTTAGTACTACTACTGTGTATTGTTTTCATATATTTCTTTAAACAGAAGTTTATTTGGCAAAACAAAATAAGCAGTTACAGGGTAATTACATTTAAACTCCTTTCATATATTTATATGTATATATTTTAGGAAGCTCATAGATTTCCATATGATGTTTCTTCTTATTATATAGCCTTCAGATATACACATGCACTCATGTTTGGATAGTGTATGTATATTTTTCAGTAGGTTTTTGAATTAATATATTTCTGTCTGGCTTTTCACACCACCTAAGTTTTATTTATCTCTCCTCTCTCTGTGTGTCTAACCTTCCTCCTTCCTCCTCAGTTTTAACTTACCCATTTTCCTTTTTCTCCTGATAATGCCTGTCTCCTATTATCCCTCCACTCTTGAGCTCCTTGTCCCCATTGTTCCTAGAATATCCTTCCTTCCTCCTTTGCCAATGAATATCCCATTTCCCCTACTTCCCCTTTGGTAACAACATCTATTTCCCACTCTTAGGTTCTTTCCTTCCCTTTACCTTCATGGTTCCTTTCCATTTTCCTGGCTTTTGCAGTTAAATTAGGATATATACTCACATAAAAATATTTGATGCCAAAATCCACAAATGAGAGAGAACATAGGCTTTTCTGAGTCTGTGTTTCTTCACTTAGTAAAATGTTTTCTGGTTCCATCCATTTACCTGAAAATGTCATGATGTCATCATTCTTTACGGCTGAGTATCACGCCATTGTGTAAATGTACCACATTTCATTACCCACTATTGAGGGACATGTAGGTTGTTTCCATTTCTTGAGTATTGTAAAAAAGAGCAGCAATGAAAAATGAATGTGCAAGTTTCTCTCTGTTTCTTAGGGAAATGGATCTATATTTTTTTATTGTGTCTTTACCTGGTCTTGTTATTAGAGTGAGTTTAAATCGCCAGAGAAAAAATTTTGGAGTTTCCCCTCTGTTTCTATCTTTTTAAAATAATTTAAGAAGCATTGTTTGTAGATTTTCTTTGAATGTCTGGTAGAATTCTGCTGTGAATCCATCTGGGCCTGATCTTTTTTTTTAGTCCAGAGGCTTTGTGTTACTATTTCCATTTCCTGATTTGTCTATTTATGTTGTTGATCTCTCCTTAATTTAGCTTACATGGTTTCCAGGAATCTACTAATTTATCCATTTCTTTTAGATTTTCAAATTTAATAGAGTATAGGTTTTTAAGATAATCTTCTATAATGTTCTAGATTTCTTATGTCTTTTGTGATGATTCCCCTTTCATCTCTAATTTTGTTGATTTGGGTTTGCTCTTTCTTTCAGTTAACTGGGCTAAGGGTCTATCTTGTTTATCCTTTCAAAGAACCACCTCTTAGATTTATTGGTCTTTTGTGTTGTTTTCTTTGTTTCTATTTCATTAATTTCTGCTCTGATTTTTGTTATTTCTTTTTGTTTGCTAGGTTTGAGTTTCATTTGCTCTTGGCTTTCCAGAGTCTTGGAGTTGTACTGTTAAGTCATTTATATGTGCTTTCTGATTGTTTTTTATTTATTTATTTATTTATTTATTTATTTATTTATTTATTTATTTTTCATTTTATTTATTTCTGTATGTCTATCAATGTACTGACTGCATGCAGGTTTGTGCACCCGTGTCGTGCAATGCAGCGGAGGTCAGAAGAGGGTGTCGGATTCCCCTGGAACTGGAGTTCTCCTGGAAGTGGATGCTGGGAATCGAACCCAGGTCCTCTGTAAGAGCGGTCGGCGCTCTTAACCGCTAGGCCATCTCTCCAGCCCCTTTTATTTATTTTTTATGTGTATGAATGTACTGTCTGCATGTAAGTTTGTGTACCCATGTCATGCAATGCCGCAGAGGTCAGAGGAGAGTGTCCAATTCCCCTGGAACTGGAGTTAAAAATGGTTCTCAGCTGCCACGTGGGTGCTGGGGATCAAACCCGTGTCCTCTGCAAGAGCAGTCGGCGCTCTTAACCACTAGGCCATCTCTCCAACCCTTCTGATTGCTTTATTGTAAGTACTTAGGGCTATAAATTTTCCTCTTAAGACTGCTTTTTAAAGTTTCTCATATGGTATGTTGTGTTACATTTTCATTTAGTTCCAGGAATACTTTTATTTCTTCCTTAATTTCTTTTTGGGCCCATTCATCATTCAAGGGTGTGTTGTTTAACCTCCATGAGTTTGTGTAGTTACTAGAGTTTCTTTTGCTGTTGATTTTAAGCTTTATTTGTTGTGGTCTGGAAGAATGCATGGAATTATTTCATTTTTTTTTATTTGTTGATGTTTTGTGCCCCACTATGTGTTCAATTTTAGTGAAACTTCCATAGGCTGAGTAGAATGTGTATTCCTTGGTGCTTGGGTGGAATATTTGGTAGATGTCTAATCCATTTGATGTATGATGTCATTTAATTCAGATGTCTCTCTTTTTGTTCTTTGTCCAGTTTACTTGTCCATTGGAGATAGTGGGGTATTGACATCATCAACTATTATTGAGTTCATGTTAATCTGTGTTATAAACTCTTTTATGAATTTGGGTGCACCAGGGTGTGGTGCATATATGTTCGTGACTGTAATATCTTCTTGGTCAATTTATCCTTTGATCAGAATGAAGTGACCCTCTTTATCTCTTCTGACTTGTTTTAATTTTAAGTGTATTTTGTCAGATATTAGAATTGCAATGCCCGCTTGCTACTTAGTGCCATTTTCTTGGACTATTTTTTCCATCCTTTCGCTGTAAGGTAGTGCCTATCCTTGAAAGTTAAATGAGTTTCTTGAAGGCAACAAAAAGATGGGGTTTTATTTTTTAATCTATTCCACTAGCCTGTGTCTTCTGACTGGGTATTTAAGTCCATTGATATTTAGAGTTATTATTGAAAGATGTGTATTGGTTACTGTCATTTTAACTTGCGTTCTTAGTCCTAGTCTGTGTTTCCATAATTTTACCTGTGCTTTCTTTCTGTAATCTCATGTGTATAGTCATTCATATCTTCAGTCCCTTATATTACTTTGAGTATTCTCTGTAGGAATAGTTTGGTAGAAATTAATTGTTTCCATCTGTTCATGTCATGGAACATGACAAGGCTGAAAGGGAGACAGCATTTGCAGACAGAAATGGCACTGTTCAGAGTATTGGAGAATCAGGCCATAGTGGGCCTTACTTACCAGGGTAGTATGCAGGTTTCTAGCAGGCAGAGTAGGAGAGATTTTAGAGATGGTCTCAAAGCATAAGGATGAGTGTGGTAAGATTTGAGTTACTCCCCCTCCCCCTCCCCCCAGGCTGGAGACCAAGCCAGGCACTCACAGACCATCTCAGAGGGACAGGTCCAGGGCTCAAAGACAGTGGATGGGAAGAGGGTATGCAGACCCTTATTTTCCAGCAGGGAAGCCTGAGCCTGGAGCAGTGACAGAGACTAGAAATGTTCCTAAAACAGTTGAATCAGTACAGCGGGATTTGGGCTACTCACACCTGGAGAAGAGGCTGAGAGGGAATGGGAAGATGATCATTTTATAAAATAAATTATATTCCTTTTAAATTTTTATTGTCTTAGTAACTTGAATTGTTTGTTTTACACAGTACCCAACTTTGCAACTGCTGAAAATTCTGGATTTTAAAATATAGATTAATAATTAAACAACAGTCCAAAGTGAGTTAATGGAATTTTTTAAATTAAGATATATCACAAGATTGATCAGTATATTGATGTTTGTGACTCCTTTTCAAAATTTAATCTGTTTCAACTTAAAGTAAAATTAATCAGGTGTGTGTTTAGAAAAAAATTAATCAGTATCTGGTTATACCTGATATTTTAAACATTATGTCAAGGCAACTGTGTCTGTGAGGGGTGCCCAAGAGTGTGAGTGTGTGTGTGGGGGAGGGTATTATCCATCAATTTCTTCCTCTACTACCTCTCTACCTTTGCTATGACCGTATGGTTTATCTCAGTGTCACCAACTATAGTCCCAGTGACTGTCTTTCTGCAAACTCGGATCAGCTGAGCACCCCATGTTTCAGGAGTCACAAAGTTATTTGTCATTCTTCCCAGATTGCCACTGTGACCTATTATGGCCTAAGACTGTTAAAATATTTTCTGTTCACTAAGAAATGTTGATGCTCTCCTTACCCATTTCAGTCTATTTTGATCAATCATGAGGGTTTTTTAAGCCCATTAGAGGAAAATTAGCATGATATCATTTTCATGAGTGTCCAATGTCAAAAACATGGACAACATCTTTTGGGTCTTTACACATGTCAGAATTTATTGAATAGCAATAAATTCACAAGGTACATTGCTTTAGTTGGCAGCAATTTGCCAGGAGGTCCTTATTTAATTTCTGTGTTAATGCTTTGTGAATCAAATGAAAGTTCTTTTATTCAAATCTTAACTCTTAGATCACACATTATATTATACAGCAAAAATGTGGAAACATACTCATATGTTTAAGCTACAGAATGGCTGCTAAGGGTTAAAGTGGCCACAGTAGAATTGAGGGAGTTTCAAAGAGGCCTAAGATGCACAAGCTGGGTAACTGATAGGAATGCAAAAAGAATCTCTACAGAAATAAGATAATGAACCAAGCTGGGGGGGTCACCTGCTGCTGCTGCTGCTGCTGCTGCTGCCACTTCCCTAAAGTCAGGCTGCAGGGATGGAGTGTAGCAGAACCCCAGGATCAAGCTGAGTACCAGAAGCAAGATACAGACCAGAGAGGTGGAGGGCAAGACCAGGTCCAGGTAGATGAACAGGTAGAGAGATGCATGTCAGATTCAGACAGAAGAGACAATTCAAACAGGCCATATCAATAATGAGGACCAAGCCAACATACCTGACACTCCATTTGCACCTCAATATAGAGTTATCTAACGACTTAACACCAAGAACCATTCAGCTGATCCACAACCTGACAAGTTTAGATAAAAGCAAAGATCTATACACTCACTCAACAAAGGTGAGACCAGATATTCATACCAAGAAATATTACCAATGACTCAACTCCAGACACCTATGTTCCATTGCATAAACATAAACAACATAGATAACCAAGATAATATGTCACCTCCAGAAATTAGTACGCCCATCTCAATGTCCCCTGGGAAGAGCAACTTAGTGGATGCTCAAGTGCTCAAGACAATGATTTCAAAATAGGGATTATAAATATGTTTAAGAAATTCAGAGAAGACATGTATAAATTCCACAGTCAAGACAGAAAACACAAATAGATGAATGAAATAAAGAGAACAGTCCAAGGTATATAAAATAATTTAATAAACCAATAGCTACTGAAGAAGAGTCAAACTGAGACTAAATAAAATGAGAAAATTGGTGGTTTTTTAAGAACATCAGTAGAAACCCGCATCAGTGGAATGGATCAAATGGAAGAGAGAATTTCTCAAGCCATGAAGACAAGGTAAAGAAATTTGATCATTCAAATCAAAGAAACATTAAACCTAAAAAACAAAACCACTAAGGCATGAAAAATGCAAAAAATCTGTGACACTATAATACACTAAACTTACAAATAATAGTTATATAAGAAGGAGTAGAAATCAAGGTCAAAGATACCAAGAATATTTCCAACACAATTTTACAAGAAAACTTTCTAAATCTAAAGAAGTTGATGCTTATCAAGGTACAAGAGACATGCAGAACAATATATAGACAAGCCCAGAAAAGAAACTCCCATGCCACATAGTAATCAAAATAGTAAATGCACAAAACATAGGAAGGATAGTGAAAGCTTCAAGAAAGAATAACCAAATCACATACAAAGGCAAGCTTTTCATTGGAAACTTTGAAAACCAGCAAGATATGGACTGATGTTCTTCTATGAGTTCTTAAAGACTACAGATAAGGGGCTGGAGAGATGGCTCATTAGTTAAGAGTACTGATAGCTCTTTCAGAAGAGCCAGATTCAGTTCCTAGGACCCACACAGCAGCTAGTTTCAAGGGATCTAATGCCCTCTTCTGGCCTCCATGGGCATTACATGACATGGATGTACAGACATGCAGGCAAAATACTGATACACATAAAATAAAAATAAACCGATCAATCAGACCAGGGCCCAGAATGGAGTAAAAGAAATGGGTGATAGGCTGACTGTAGTCTGGGAGCCACTGGAGACTGATTACTACTGGGCAAGGAACAGTAGGCCTTACTTACAATGTCTAGATAGCTGACCAGCCTGCAATGGATGAATTTGCACAAAAGGATATCTGGGTGGGGGGATGGGAGTGCATGGATCACAGAGGAGTCTAAATTTGATGAAGAACTATCGTATGAAATGTACAAAATCTCAATTAAAAAAAATTTTAAAACATCTATATTCTACTAAACTGGAAAATCTAAAAGAAATGAATGAATGTATAGATATATACAGCTTACCAAATTTAAATCAAAATAAAATAAATAAGTTAAACAAACCAATAACAACCAATGGGATAGAAGCAATAATTTAAAATCCCCCCAACTAATAAAAGCTCAGAATCAGATGGATTCAGCACAGAATTCTTCCAAACCTTCAAAGAAGAACTAGCAACAACACTCCTCAAACTGTTCTGTAAAACAGAAAAGGAAGGAACACTCTCAAATTCTTTTTTAAATTTTTTTCTCTTTATTTTACTTTACATATGTTTTGTCTTCATGTATTTGAGTGTGCAATGCATGTGGAAGCCAGAAGATGCCATCAGTGCCCCTAGAACTGGAGGTTTGGGTGGTTACCAGCCACCATGTGGATGCTAAGAAGCAAACCCGGTTGTCTAGAACACCCAGTGCTCTTAACCACTGAGCCACCTCTCTAGCCCCCCATTTTTTTTTTACAAAGCAAGTATTACCCTGATACAAAAACAAAAAGAAAATTATGTACCAATCTCCTTGTTAAACAGGGCACGAAAATTCTCAATAAGGAACTGGAGAGATGGCTCAGTGGTTAAGAGCACTGGCTGCTCTTGCAGAGGATCCAGGTTCAATTCCCAGCATCCACATGGAGTCTAAGAATCATCTGTAACTCCAGTTCCAGGGTATCCGATGCCCTCTTCTGTCCTCCGTGGGCATTGCACAACATGGGTGCACTTATACACATAAAATAAATATAAAATAAGAAAATTTTTATTTTATTTTTATTAATCTTTTGTAGTTTCATAGCACAGTTTACAATCAAGTTTAGACCCCTCCCCATCCATGCCCCTCCAGCCCACCACCAGACCTCATGTATTCCACCATACTTGGCCAATCCAGTCAAGCCTTTGCACCCAGATGTCCTTAAGTGAAATATTTCTTTAATAAAACTCTCAATAAAATATTGTCCAAAATGAATTCAAGAACACATGAAAAAGATCATCTACCATTAAATGCTGCCTTCAGTCAAGAGATGGTTCAATGTACATAAATCCATAAACTATTCCACTGTATAAATAAACTCAAGAATAGAAACCACCTGACTATCTCAACAGGCTCAGAAAAGGCTTTGACCAACTCTAACATCCCATCGTAATAAAAGTCATGGAGAATCTAGAGCCACTGGGAACATATATCAATATAATATAGGCAACATACAACAAGCTCACAGCCAACATCATACCAAACACTGAAAAAATGGAAAGCATTTCCACTAAACTTAGGAATGAGACCAGGATATTCATTGTCTTCATTCCTGTTCAATTTAGTGCTTGAAATTCTAGTTAGAGCAATAAGGCTAGTGAAGGAACTATAAGAGATACAAATTGGAAAGGAGTCAAGTATCCCTGCTTGCAGGAGGTATGATCTCTATATAAAAGTCCTTAAAAACTCCACCAGCAAACTCCTAGAACTCATAAACACATTCAGCATAAACAAGACACAAAGTTAACATGCAGAATATATATATATATACACACTAACAATAAACATATTAAGAAACAATAGGCACAATCCCATTTATTACAGCCTCAAAATATAATGTGTCTTATAATATGTCTAACCAAGGAAGTGAAAGACTTATTTAATGAAAATTTAAAGAAATTAAAGAATATACCAGAAGATAGAAAAACTTCCCATGATCATGGATTGGTAGAATTAATATTGTGAAAATGGACATCCTACCAAAAGCAATCTACATATTTAATGTAACCCCACTGAAATTCCAACCGAATTCTTCACAGAAATTGAAAAAAAAATCTGAAGCTGCATATGTAAACAAACAAACAAACAAACAAGCAACCAAAAAACCAGCTGTCCAGAACAATCCTAAACAATAAAAGATTAGCTGAAATTGTCACCATTGATAATTTATAAGTAGATAGTCTGAAGAATCTACACAAAGTACTAATAGTAAAAACAAGACCATCTTAGATAAGTATGATAGGTTATTAAATATGCATGGATTGTGGGTCATACTGGGGAAATATAGCCATGTTTTAATTGTCTTTGAGACAAAAATATGTTTCCAGGCCAACAATACATATCTTAGGGCCTGGAATTTAAAGGGAAGAAGAAGCACTTAGCAGGGTCCTACCCTAGCATACATTATGCTTTTGTATATTTAGCGCTGCAGCAGAAAACTGTGGGAGGTGGAGACATCAGACCAGAGAAGCAGCAGAAGGTTGCAGAGACACAAGGGACACCCCAGGAAGAAGGTTGCCTGATGGGCAACTGTCATGACTACCCTGTGCTGTATCGTACTGTGTACAGTAGTGTTTGTTTAGGCTGTGGCTTGCCCTGAGAGATTTCATTTTGCAAGTAGCTTTTGATTCTGTTTTTAGAATTTAAGATGACTTTGTACTTTGGTGGACATGTAAATACCACCATTCCTCCAGCACCACTCACATGGCACAGGAAAAAATAACATTCTCAAATGTAGAAAGGGTATCTACCATTTTGTGTATTAGAGTGGGCATATTAAAATAATACCACCCCAATGTCAGGAACTTTTGGCAGTTGATGGCTGCTAGGAGGGGGAGAGACTTTGTCCTGGAGGGATGGGACTCTTGGTGGGCACAGTGGATGGACCCATACTGAAGGACATTTGAGGATACACGTCACACTCTATAGGCCATATTAGATATAAGAGAGTACATTAAATTGGGCAGGGGCAGTGAGGGAAGGTGTGGATAGGAGATCTAAATACATTCTACTATATTGTATGAAAATCACAAAAATTCAATAAAAATAAAAGAGAAAGTAAAATCTCAGATGAGGGAGAAATTATTATACAACTATCATACATTTGTACAACAATTTTATATACATAGATAATTATTCATAGAAATTATATCACACTGTACATGTGGATTTATATGTAGATAGGCAAAATCTTCTACAGTCAATAAAATCAAAACAGCAAAACTATGTGCTATCAAAATACAGCAGACTGAGGAAAGGGTGCAACTCTTTCTCCTAACACTGCAATGAGAATTACCTCCTGACCTGTCATATGACAACCATCTGGTATGTGCTTCCACAGACTGACAGAGAACTCCCTTCAATCCCAGGGGCCTCGGGACATGTGTACTTCTGAGCTCAGAAGCAAACCTTCTGTAGGGTTAGAAGATTCTCACTGCTGATCTTCAGAAGTCTTGAAGGTTCACAAGGTTCTACAGGTGGTCCTTGGGCGGCAGGAGCTAGGGACACAATGGGAATGAGTGGTGCTTCCTGGAGGCTGTGGGAGAACACCCCACTGACCTCAAGTGGAAGTGCTTGGGGGTGTGAGCCAAGTTGACAGTCTTTACCTTGGAACAAGGTTATAGGATGCTTGCAGGGATGGGGATGAGGGGAGAGGACAGACTCTGGAAGTACTTACCTGGCGTGAGAACCACTATGGGGATATCTACTTGGGGTTGGTGTGACAGGGACCACATATGCACTTCCATTGGCAGTGCTGAGTGAGAGGGTCAGTATATAGGCTTAGGGGCTCTAAAGTATGCCTACCTTTGGTTGGGGTTGGCGATTTCTAGGTGCAATTCATGCAGTCCAGGTGGTGGGAAGGATGGCGGTTGCTGTCTGGGTTCAAGTGGAGAGGATGAGTGGCTGCTGTCTGGGCTTAGGACAGAGCTCTGGGGCTGCCTAAGTCCCTGTGGATTGGGGTTCTGGGTTGTCAGGCACCACACATGTAATATCATGGAAGGCACAGAGGGAGGGATTGTTTTCTGGGAAATTGTTTGTTTGTATTTATTTAGTGTGTGTTCGTGTGTGTGTGTGTGTGTGTGTGTGTGTGTCTGTGTATTTGTGAGTGTGACTGTGTGTCTGTGTACATGTGTGTCCACACATCTGTGCAAATGCCATACAACATAGTTGGAGGTCAGAGGACAACTTATGGCAGTCAGTTCTCTTCTTCTAGCATAGGAACCCGGGGATAGAACTCAACTTGGCAGCAAGTGTCTTTACTTGCTAATCCATCTCACCAGCCCAATCTTCTGGCCTCAGCCTCCCTAGTAGCTGGAATTATAGCTCTGAACTGCCAGACCCAGCTGCAAAGGGATTTTCTCCTCCTAACACTTTGAGTGCATAACCTGTATTAGTTACCGTTTCATCATTGTGATAAAATACCTAAGAAAACAAGGGAAGAAAGACTTACTTTGGCTAATGGTTTGCCAATTTTTAGTCCATGGTCAGCTGGCTCCATAGCTTTTAGGCCCATAGCAACGTAGAAAGATTATGATAGGAGGACATGTGGAGGGAAGCTGCTCATCTCATGCACCCAGGAAGGAGAGACCGAGAGACAGAGAGACAGAGACATAGAGACACAGAGAGACAGAGAGACAGAGAAATAGAGAGACAGAGAGAGGAAGGAGCAGGCATAAATATACCCTTCAAAGGCATAACCCAGTGGCCTAATTCCTCTAACCAGGTTCCAGCTCTTAGCAGTCCATTCACTTTGAATTCACCAGTAGATTCACTAACTCATGAAAGTTACACCCTCACGATCTAATCACCTCTCAGTAACACAACTAGCTTGGGATTAAGCCTTCAACATACACAAAAAAAGCTCTTTTGGTGGATATGTTATGACAGAACCATTGTATCATTCTATTCTCTCCTGTCCTGTATAATTCTGTAAAGAAATCCACTGAAAGTTTTATTGGGGTTTTCTTTAGTATTGTCTGTTCCTTATTTATTGCTGCTTGCAGTATCCTTTTATTAACACTGATTTTCTTAGACAGATTCCAAGGTCGCCAGGCCGGTATCTCTGATTTTTGATAATTTAGTACAAAAGTACTATGGTAAATATCCTTTTAGGTTGAATTTGACTGAGGGACTACTGAGCTTCCTATGTCTTACCACTTAGCTTCCTATGTCTTGAGTGTTGCCATCTTTCTCTAGATTCAGCAATTATTTAATTATATCTTATAGTTTGGGGTGTCTGCTTATGCAAGGTCCATTCACTTGATGATATCTCAAACTATTCATAGGTCTTCTTCCTTCTTTTATGTTCTTGTTGCCACTGATTCATTTTTCTGTTTGATCAAATCTACTGTTGAAGCTTTCTAATAAATTTTTCAGTTGTATTTTTATTATTTATTTTAAAAGCTTTTTACTTTTCTTTTTTTGGGTATTTTTTTGAGACAGGGTCTCCCTTTTAGTCCCAGCTGGCCTGGAGCTCGCTCTGTAGACCAGGGTGGCCTTGAACTCACAGAGATCCACCTGGCTCTGCCTCTCAAGTGCTGAGATTAAAGGCGTGTGCCACCACGCCTGGCCCCTTAAAAGCTTTTTTCTATTTCATCACAAAACTTCTCATTTGATTCAGAAAATTTTTTCAAACATGTTTGTGTATTTTTATAGTTCCATGAATTTCTCTAAAAATCATTCTGAATTGTTATTGATTTCATAGATCTCCTATTTCTTCTGGATCCATTTATCAGGGCTCATCAGTTTCTTTCAATGGTGTTATAGTTCCCTAGTTATTCATCATATTCGCATTCCACTCATTTGAGGATATGGAGACTCTCTGGCCCTTGCAAACATTTTTTTTGCTGATGATGATAGGCTTTAACTACTTGTTCTACCCTAGAGTTCCAGACAGAGTAGCTCATGCCAACCTACACAGGTAGACTTTTTGCTGAGTTTTCTACTTGGACTTCTTTACTACCTCTGCTCTGAGTTCAAATAATATTAATGGTTGTGTTCAATACTCTGATGAGACCACTGGTGAGATTCTTCTATTACATGAATCTTCTGATTTAGCTGTGCAGTCATCTCTGGTTGCTTGGAGTTACAGGTTATCTTCCCTGGCTGAGCAGTGCTGTCGTTAGACTCTTGTTTGTGAGAGCCATATGATGTTCTGTAAGGCTAAGTGAAGTATCTGGAGTTGTTGCTCAACCCCCACAAACTGGACAGGACCGAGACTGGTGTCCAGATATATTTGAGCTTGGGCTTGCCTCCAGACCTCAGGCCAACTTAAGCAAAGTTCTGGTAGAGGTTTTGTAAAGAAACTACTCCACAGCAGTGGTTGATATTCCCTCTGCAGCTGGCCTGGGATAGATTTAACATGAGCACCAGAACTTAGTTGGATCACCTCTCCACTGTTAGGGTTAGGAGTGGTCAGGTGCTCCTTTCATGAGTATCTCTGACCTATAGTTTCCCTTCTACTTGGGATGTACTTATAAACACCTAGTGTGTGTGTGGAAAAACTTGACTATAATTTGAGCCTAGGAGACCTATGAACTGTGTTCCTTGAACTGTGATGTTCTTGGCAACTTTATCTGATGTTATGCCTTCATTGGCCAGAATGCACAGCAACCACCAAGAGATGGTCACACGATGTGCACTGTGAACATCATCTCAGTTGCTTGTTTCTAAGTGACTCATGTAGACTCTTCTGCCAGTGCTTTCCATGGGACAGTACAAGATTGTCCATAGAAACTGAATTAAGGAGAATTCTCTATATGCAATGCTGTGGCAGCTTGAAGGGAGTAGTGCTTTAGTCAAAGACATGTTCCTATTCTCTTTGGTTCAACACTTTTCCTAGTTTTATGGATCAAGCGGCCTTACCCCTGAATTCTGGAATATTCACAATGGTATTCTTATCTATAGATAATTCCTATTTTGACTTCTGTTGGTCGTGGGAGATAAAGCTAGATAATTATTCTTCCATCTGAAAACAACTTATATTGTAGGGATTCTACAATATAAGAACCCCTTAAAAAATAAGCAAATAGGGGCTGGAGAGATGGCCTAGCGGTTGGGAGCACCAACTGCTCTTGCAGAGGACCCAGGTTCGATCCCCAGCACCCATATGGTGCCTGAGAACCTTCTGTAACTCCAATTCCAGGAGAACTCCAGTTCCAGGGGAATCCGAGACCCTCTTCTGACCTCCACGGCATTTCACGACATGGGTGCACAAACCTACATGCAGACAGTACATTCATACACATAAAAGATAAATAAAAATTAAAAAAATAAGCAAATAATTTTTAAAAAGGATAATCATTCTTCCATCTTACTAATATTATTCCTCTCTCATTTTAGTATAAAGAATCAAAAAGGACCAAATCACATAATGAAATTACCATTTCATGAACATGGTGTGTTGATCTATACTGTAATTACAGCAACCAGGAGGCTGAGGCAGAGACATTAAGTTGTATTTTCCTCATCATTTTTCATCAGAATGGCTTTTATTGACCATATCAACATTCAGCTAAAAATCAATAACGTATTCTCTAAGAAGATGGAATTTTTCTCTATCACCCCTTTTCTTTCTGAGTCTTCACCAATATCACTTTTAAAATTCTATTCACTGAAAGTAGTGAAATACTGCTTTATTAGCTCCATTTGTCATTGTCCATTGTACAGACCCCATGTTGAAACAAATTGTAATTTGATCTTTAATGTATATACCATGAACACACAAACCAATGGATAGTTGTACTACTTAATTTCTGTAATAAAGAACTCTTAATTAAAATGAAATAAAATAAAATTCTATTCACAATAGATAATGCAAGTATGGTACATTTACACATAAAATATTATTTAGCTGTTAATACAAAATAAAATTATAAAATTCACTGGTAAATTATGGGACTGGGAACAATCATTCTAAGTGAGGTAATCCAGATCAAACAAACATTGCATTTTCTTTTAAGTAGATGTTAGCTTTCATTTTTAGATAGCTGTGTTTCAATTGGAAAATCCCTAGTGATCAGGAGACTAATAAGGGGCCATGGGGGGGTTCACAGGAGTGGAGATGGAATATATATATATATATATATATATATATAATGGGGGCATAAAGGGTCTTTCAGATACTGGGGGAATTTAAATATGATCAAAATATATTGTATTTAAATTCACAAAAAATAAAAATTTTTTAAATTTAAGTAGTAAAAATAACCCAGACTCACAAACACAAATATCATGTTTTTCTCTCAGCTGCAATTTAGTAAAAAGAAAATGGACAGGAAAGTAAAAGGGGGCTTAAGGATGTAGAAGGAGAAAATAAAAGGGGTTAAAAATTACTTACTGCAGTTAAATACGATCCAAGAATTCCATATACATGTATGTATGTAAATGTCACAGTGAATAATATGTTTAACTCTTTTTTTTTTTAATTGAGCATTTCCATGAGCTCTGGTGAGGTGGGGTGCAAGGAAGAGGAAACGAGTATAAACTTGATTAAGAAATGTTGTATGACATGTGAAAAGCTTCAATAATGAAAATAAAATTAAAATTGAGCATTGAACAAAACTTTCTTGGCTATATCTTCATGTGTAAGGAAGGGAAGGAGTGAGGGAGGAAGGAAGTGAGGAGAATGCATTACCTTGGAACCATAAATTACATCCTGGCATAGTACTTGATATATTTTAATACTGTTTTGTTAAAATCAATATTTATTTTTCATATATTTTTAAATTTTTATTGAGCTTTTGTACATTTCATACAACAGTTCTTAATCAAATTTAGACCACCCCTCCCCATCCTTACCCCCCAGCCCCCATAATACAGATGTCCCATTTAAGGCTGAGAATTCCACAGCTCTTATTTTCTATATGTTGACTATTTGTTGGTCTCTGCATTAATCACCTTTGCTTTAAGGAAAACCTTCTTGGTGAGGCTGAAAGATGCATTAATCTATGTATAATAATAATCATTATGAATCTGTTTAACACTTGTCTGTTTAGCATGTACTGTAGGGCTCCATACTTTGCCAAACCATCTTTAGTAGCTCAAGAATCGCAGCTGGGTAAGGCTGATGATTACTTTTCTCTGCCATAATCATGCATAACACCTTCTAGTACTATGAAAGATAGCCAGCAGAGATGAACCTTCGAAGTCAGTACCCGCTTTATGTTTCCTCATTTGTTCTCAGACTCCTGTATGTAATGTCTTGAGTAATAGGCTCTTACCATCAAGTTCTGGTGTGTAACCAAGTGTAATTGCAATAGCCAGTATTGTTTGAGGGTCTGTGAGATCTCTCTGGTCAACCATTCCAAAAGAGAGTCCATTCCTGGCCTTTGACTTCATTTTCTAGTCTGTGGTGTCTATTGAAGGCCCCTGAACCCCTGTCATAGGGCAACTACACTTAAACTCTTTTATTGTATTTTTTTATTTTTTAAATTAATTTATTTATTTTTTGTATATGAATGTACTGCTGCATGCAGTGTGCACCCGGTTTGCAATGCGCGGAGTCGAAGAGGGTCTCGGTTCCCTGGAGCTGAGTTCTCCGGTTGGAGTTTCAGACGGTTCTCGACCACCATGGGTGCTGGGATCGAACCGGCGACCTCTGTAAGAGCAGTCGTGCTCTTAAACCGCTAGGCCATCACTCCAGCTCTACTGTAATTTATATACATGAAATAATATATGAAAAATGCTTCTATACTAGGTTTCCATATGACCCTCTTGAAAGGCCTTTAATGTTAGTTATCCCTCCTCTGATTCCCTCTTCTGCCTTACTCTCCCATACCCCATTAAAGTAGTCCTATGAACTATTCCTCTTTACATATACTATATATAATATAATATATATATATATATATATTCTTCTCCACTCCTTGAACCCCCCCATGGCCCCTTATTGTCTCCTGATCCTAAGGTTCAATTGAAACCAGCTATCTAAAAATGAAAGCTAACATCTACTTAAAAGAAAATGCAATGTTTGTTTGGTCTGGATTACCTCACTTAGATGATTGTTCCCAGTCCTAATTTACCAGTGAATTTTTATTTTATTTTTTTAACAGTAAATAATATTTTATGTGTTTAAATACATATTTTATTATTTAATAGATTTTATTTATTTTATTTATTTTATAAAGAGTTTTTATTACAGAAATTAAGTAGTAAAACTATCCATTGGTTTGTGTGTTCATGGTATATCATTAAAGATCAAATTACAAATTGTTTCAACATGGGGTCTGTACAAGGACAATGACAAATGGAGCTAATAAAGCAGTATTTCAATACTTTCAGTGAATAGAATTTTAAAAGTGATATTGGTGAAGACTCAGAAAGAAAAGGGTGATAGAGAAAAATTCCATCTTCTTAGAGAATACTTATTGATTTTTAGCTGAATGTTGATATGGTCAATAAAAGCCATTCTGATGAAAAATGATGAGAAAATACAACTTAATGTCTCTGCCTCAACCTCCTGGTTGCTTAATTACAGTATAGATCAACAACCATGTTCATGAAATGGTAATTTCTTATGTGATTTGGTCCTTTTTGATTTTTATACTAAAAGAGAGAGGAATATATTGTAGATGGAGAATGATTTATCCTTTTTTAAATTATTTGCTTATTTTAATTTTTATTTATCTTTTATTGTGTATGATGTCTGTCTGCCTGTAGGTTTGTGCACCCTGTCGTGAATGCCTGAGGTCAGAGAGGGTCTCGGATTCCCTGGAACTGGAGTCCTGGAATTGGAGTTAAGAGGTTTGTGTGGTGTGTTGAACCTGGTCTCTGCAAGAGCGTTGGGCTCCAACCGCTAGGCCATCTCTCCAGCCCCTATTTGCTTATTTTTTAAGGGGTCTTATATTGTAGACTCCTACAATATAAGTTGTTTTCAGGTGGAAGAATAATTTCTAGCTTTATCTCCCACGACCAACAGAAGTCAAAATAGGAATTATCTATAGATAAGAATACCATTGTGAATATTCCAGAATTCAGGGGTAAGGCCGCTTGATCCATAAAACTAGGAAAAGTGTTGAACCAAAGAGAATAGGAACATGTCTTTGACTAAAGCACTACTCCCTTCAAGCTGCCACAGCATTGCATATAGAGAATTCTCCTTAATTCAGTTTCTATGGACAATCTTGTACTGTCCCATGGAAAGCACTGGGACCACTGGCAGAAGAGTCTACATGGGTCACTTAGAAACAAGCAACTGAGATGATGTTCACAGTGCACATCGTGTGACCATCTCTTGGTGGTTGCTGTGCATTCTGGCCAATGAAGGCATAACATCAGATAAAGTTGCCAAGAACATCACAGTTCAAGGAACACAGTTCATAGGTCTCCTAGGCTCAAATTATAGTCAAGTTTTTCCACACACACACTAGGTGTTTATAAGTACATCCCAAGTAGAAGGGAAACTATAGGTCAGAGATACTCATGAAAGGAGCACTGACCACTCCTAACCCTAACAGTGGAGAGGTGATCCAACTAAGTTCTGGTGCTCATGTTAAATCTATCCCAGGCCAGCTGCAGAGGGAATATCAACCACTGCTGTGGAGTAGTTTCTTTACAAAACCTCTACCAGAACTTTGCTTAAGTTGGCCTGAGGTCTGGAGGCAAGCCCAAGCTCAAATATATCTGGACACCAGTCGGTCCTGTCCAGTTTGTGGGGGTTGAGCAACAACTCCAGAGACTTCACTTAGCCTTACAGAACATCATATGGCTCTCACAAACAAGAGTCTAACGACAGCACTGCTCAGCCAGGGAAGATAACCTGTAACTCCAAGCAACCAGAGATGACTGCACAGCTAAATCAGAAGATTCATGTAATAGAAGAATCTCACCAGTGGTCTCATCAGAGTATTGAACACAACCATTAATATTATTTGAACTCAGAGCAGAGGTAGTAAAGAAGTCCAAGTAGAAAACTCAGCAAAAAGTCTACCTGTGTGGGTTGGCATGAGCTACTCTGTTGGAACTCTAGGGTAGAACAAGTAGTTAAAGCCTTCATCATCAGCAAAAAAAATGTTTGCAAGGGCCAGAGAGTCTCCATATCCTCAAATGAATGGAATGCGATATGAAGAATAACTAGGGAACTATAACACCATTGAAAAACTGATGAGCCCTGAAGGCGAAGAAAGAGGAATCTATGAATAAAAAAATTCAGAATGTTTTTAGAGAAATTCATGGAACTATAAAAATACACAAACATGTTTGAAAAATTTTCTGAAATCAATGAGAGTTTGTGATGAATAGAAAAGCTTTTAAGGCCAGGCGTTGCACACGCCTTTAAGTCACACTTGAGGGCAGAGCCAGGTGGATCTCTGTGAGTTCAAGGCCAACCTGGTCTACGAGCAGCTCAGGCCAGCTGGGACTAAAAGGGAGACCCTGTCTCAAAAAAAATACCCCAAAAAGAAAAGTAAAAAGCTTTTAAAATAAATAATAAAATACAACTGAAAAATTTATTAGAAAGCTTCAACAGTAGATTTGATCAAACAGAAAAATGAATCAGTGGCAACAAGAACATAAAAGAAGGAAGAAGACCTAAGATATTATGAGATCAAACAAGTGAATGGACCCTGCATAAGCAGACACCCCAAACTATAAGATATAATTAAATAATTGCTGAATCTAGAGAAAGATGGCAACACTCAAGACATAGGAAGCTAAGTGGTAAGACATAGGAAGCTCAGTAGTCCCTCAGTCAAATTCAACCAAAAGGATATTTACCATAGTACTTTTGTACTAAATTATCAAAAATCAGAGATACCGGCCTGGCGACCTTGGAATCTGTCTAAGAAAATCAGTGTTAATAAAAGGATACTGCAAGCAGCAATAAATAAGGAACAGACAATACTAAAGAAAACCCCAATAAAACTTTCAGTGGATTTCTTTAAGAATTATACGGACAGGAGAGAATAGAATGATACAATGGTTCTGTCATAACATATCCACCAAAAGAGCTTTTTTGTGTATGTTGAAGGCTTAATCCCAAGCTAGTTGTGTTACTGAGAGGTGATTNATAATACAGATGTCCCATTTAAGGCTGAGAATTCCACAGCCTCTTATTTTCTATATGTTGACTATTTGTTGGTCTCTGCATTAATCACCATTGCTTTAAGGAAAAACCTTCTCTGGTGAGAGCTGAAAGATGCATTAATCTAAGGATATAATAGTAATTCATTATGAATCTGTTTAACACTATGTCTGTTTAGCCGAATGATACTAGTAGGGCTCACACACTTTGCCAAACCATTCGTTATTGTAGCTCAAAGAATTCGCAACTGGGTAAGGCTGATGATTACTTTTCTCTGCCATTATCATGCATAACAAAATCCGCGAGACAATGCGGTGCTTGATGTGACTCTCGCAATAGGGTGGATTCACGATGCAAAGAGTGATGCTACGTATCTTACGCAGATCAAGACCAACTAACGTGGGGAATAGATGGATTAACGGGATGTGGCTTAGTTGAATATAGATCGTAAACTGAACGGCACGGCCATAGCCAGAGTCAGTACCCGCTTTATGATTCCTCATTTGTTCCCAGACTCCTGTATGTAATGTCTTGAGTAATAGGCCTCTTATCATCAAGTTTTGGTGTGTAAACCAAGTGTAATTGCAATAGCAAGCCTTGTTTGAGGGTCTGTGAGACTCTCTGGTTCAACCATCCAAATAGAGGTACATTCCTGGCTTTGACTTCATTTTCTCGTCTGTGGTGTCTATGAAGGCCCCCCCATGAAACCCCTGGTCATAGGGGCAACTACACTAAACTCTTTTATTGTAATTTTTTTTCATTTTTTAAATTAATTTTTATTTATTTTGTATGTATATGGAATGTACTGCTGCATGCAAGTTGGTGGCACCCGGTTGTGCAATGCCGCGGAGTCAGAAGAGGGTCTCGGATTCCCTGGAGCTGGAAGTTCTTCCGGATTGGAGTTCAGACGGTTCTCGACCACCATCGCGCGCGGTGCTGGGGATCGAACCACGCGCGCACACATCTGTAAGAGCGTCGGTGCTCTTAAACCCGCTAGGCCATCACTCCAGCTCTACTGTAATTTATATACATGAAATAATATATGAAAAATGCTTCTATACTAGCTTTCCATATGTCCCTCTTGAAAGGCCTTTAATGTTAGTTATCCCTCCTCTGGTTCTCTCTTCTGCCTTACTCTCCCATACCCCATTAAAGTAGTCCTATGAACTATTCCTCTTTCAATGCATATACTGATATATATATATATTCCATCTCCACTCCTGTGAACCCCCCCATGGCCCCTTATTAGTCTCCTGATCCTAAGGTTGCAATTGAACCAGCTATCTAAAAATGAAAGCTAACATCTACTTAAAAGAAAATGCAATGTTTGTTTGATCTGGATTACCTCACTAGAATGATTGTTCCCAGTTCCTAATTTACCAGTGAATTTTTATTTTATTTTTTTAACAGTTAAATAATATTTTATGTGTTAAAATAATAGTTTTATTATAAATTAATAGATTTTATTTATTTTATTTATTTTATAAGAGTTCTTATTACAGAAATTAAGTAGTACAACTATCCATTGGTTTGTGTGTTCATGGTATATCATTAAAGATCAAATTACAAATTGTTTCAACATGGGTCTGTACAGGCAATGACAAATGGAGCTAATAAAGCAGTATTTCACTACTTTCAGTGAATAGAATTTTAAAAGTGATATTGGTGAAGACTCAGAAAGAAAAGGGGTGATAGAGAAAAATTCCATCTTCTTAGAGAATACGTTATGATTTTTAGCTGAATGTTGATATGGTCAATAAAAGCCATTCTGATGAAAAATGATGAGAAAAATACAACTTAATGTCTCTGCCTCAGCCTCCTGGTTGCTATAATTACAGTATAGATCAACACACCATGTTCATGAAATGGTAATTTCATTATGTGATTTGGTCCTTTTTGATTCTTTATACTAAAATGAGAGAGGAATATATTGTAGAGGAGAATGATTTATCCTTTTTTAAATTTTTGCTTATTTTAATTTTTATTTATTTTTATTGTGTATGATGTACTGTCTGCCTGTAGGTTTGTGCACCCTGTCGTGAATGCCGAGGTCAGAGAGGGTCTCGGATTCCCTGGAACTGGAGTTCTCCTGGAATTGGAGTTAAGAGGTTTTTTTTGTGTGGGGATATCGAACCTGGTCTCTGCAAGAGCTTGGGCTCCAACCGCTAGGCCATCTCTCCAGCCCCTATTTGCTTATTTTTTAAGGGGTCTTATATGTAGACTCCTACAATATAAGTTGTTTTCAGGTGGAAGAATAATTTCTAGCTTTATCTCCCACGACCAACAGAAGTCAAAATAGGAATTATTCTATAGATAAGAATACCATTGTGAATATTCCAAATTCAGGGGTAAGGCCGCTTGATCCATAAAACTAGGAAAAGTGTTGAACCAAAGAGAATAGGAACATGTCTTTGAATAAAGCACTACTCCCTTCAAGCTGCACAGCATTGCATATAGAGAATTCTCCTTAATTCAGTTTCTATGGACAATCTTGTCTGTCCCATGGAAGCACTGGGACCACTGGCAGAAGAGTCTACATGGGTCACTTAGAAACAAGCAACTGAGATGATGTTCACAGTGCACATCTGTGACCATCTCTTGGTGGTTGCTGTGCATTCTGGCCAATGAAGGCATACATCAGATAAAGTTGCCAAGAACATCACAGTTCAAGGAACACAGTTCATAGGTCTCCTAGGCTCAAATTATAGTCAAGTTTTTCACACACACACTAGGTGTTTATAAGTACATCCAAGTAGAAGGGAAACTATAGGTCAGAGATACTCATGAAAGGAGCACTGACCACTCCTAACCCTAACAGTGGAGAGGTGATCCAACTAAGTTCTGGTGCTCATGTTAAATCTATCCCAGGCCAGCTGCAGAGGGAATATCAACCACTGCTGTGGAGTAGTTTCTTTACAAAACCTCTACCAGAACTTTGCTTAAGTTGGCCTGAGGTCTGGAGGCAAGCCCAAGCTCAAATATATCTGGACACCATCGGTCCTGTCCAGTTTGTGGGGGTTGAGCAACAACTCCAGAGACTTCACTTAGCCTTACAGAACATCATATGGCTCTCACAAACAAGAGTCTAACACAGCACTGCTCAACCAGGGAAGAATAACTGTAACTCCAAGCAACCAGAGATGACGGCACAGCTAAATCAGAAGATTCATGTAATAGAAGAATCTCACCAGTGGTCTCATCAGAGTATTGAACACAACCATTAATATTATTTGAACTCAGAGCAGAGGTAGTAAAGAAGTCCAAGTAGAAAACTCAGCAAAAAGTCTACCTGTGTGGGTTGGCATGAGCTACTCTGTTAGGAACTCTAGGGCAGAACAAGTAGTTAAAGCCTATCATCATCAGCAAAAAAAAAAAATGTTTGCAAGGGCCAGAGAGTCTCCATATCCTCAAATGAGGGAATGGATATGAAGAATAACTAGGGAACTATAACACCATTGAAGAAACTGATGAGCCTGAAATGCGACAGAAGAAGGAATCTATTGAATAAAAAAATTCAGAATGATTTCTAGAGAAATTCATGGAACTATAAAAATACACAACATGTTTGAAAAATTTTCTGAATCCAAATGAGAAGTTTGTGATGAATAGAAAAGCTTTTAAGGCCAGGGTGGTGACACACGCCTTTAAGTCAGCACTTGAGGGCAGAGCCAGGTGGATCTCTGTGAGTTCAAGGCCAACCTGGTCTACAGAGCCGAGCTCAGCCAGCTGGGACTAAAAGGGAGACCCTGTCTCAAAAAAAATACCCCAAAAAGAAAAGTAAAAAGCTTTTAAAATAAATAAAAAATACAACTGAAAAATTTATTAGAAAGCTTCAACAGTAGATTTGATCAAACAGAAAAATGAATCAGTGGCAACAAGAACATAAAAGAAGGAAGAAGACCTATGAATTGTATGAGTATCACAAGTGAATGGACCCTGCATAAGCAGACACCCCAAACTATAAGATATAATTAAATAATTGCTGAATCTAGAGAAAGATGGCAACACTCAAGACATAGGAAGCTAAGTGGTAAGACATAGAAAGCTCAGTAGTCCCTCAGTCAAATTCAACCTAAAAGGATATTTACCATAGTACTTTTGTACTAAATTATCAAAAATCAGAGATACTGGCCTGGCGACCTTGGAATCTGTCTAAGAAAATCAGTGTTAATAAAAGGATACTGCAAGCAGCAATAAATAAGGAACAGACAATACTAAAGAAAACCCCAATAAAACTTTCAGTGGATTTCTTTAAGAATTATACGGACAGGAGAGAATAGAATGATACAATGGTTCTGTCATAACATATCCACCAAAAGAGCTTTATTTGTGTATGTTGAAGGCTTAATCCCAAGCTAGTTGTGTTACTGAGAGGTGATTACCTTCTCCTCCCATGGCTCAGGCTTAAAATTGTGGAAGAAGACACAGAAAACTTGGAAGAGCCAAGGGTGATAGATGAATACGAGGAAACTGGGTTGTCTGGATACCACAAGGTAATTGCACATATGAGGCCGCAGTGCTTATGATAGCATGCACACAAGACCTGCGCAAACCAAAGACAGACAGGAGCCCAGCATAGATGAGGGAGATTTTATAAGAAGCCCCAGTCTTAGCTGAGGATCCACTAGCAATTGATAGATTCTGAGAGAAAGAGGCTCAGTTTTCCTTACTAGTGTGATGCCTAGTAGCTTGACCAGACTCCAAGGGATGGGCCCATACCCAAAAGCATTGAGGAAACACAGATTAGAATCAATGGGCCTTAAAAAGAAGACAAATTATAGTAGAGGACCTGAAATGGGGTTAGTAAGGCAGGAGTGGAGATGTGAGAGGGTGTCTGAATATTGTCAAAGTACATTGTATACAATTCTCAAATGAATAAAAATATTTTAAAAATTCCATTTACAGTAATGTGGGCTTTTTCTGCATATACTCTCAAACTCACCCAGCCTGTACCCATTATGCAATTCTGAAGCCATATTTACATTTTCAGGAATATATTTGTTACTAATTGGTATCTTAGCCAGTTTTGTTTGTTGTAGCAAAATTCCACAAAACGAATGCTTTAAATAACAAACACTTTTTTTTTTTACATTTTTGGAACTTGAGTATTCCAAGATGATAGTACTAGCAAATTCAGTTTTTGGTAAAGGCCCATTTTCTATTTCATATACAGCTATCTTTTTGTTGAATCCTCATATGAAAAGAATAGGAATGGGGGAGCTCTGAAAGCTCTTTATAAAGGAACTAATACCATTGATCATGGCTATACCCTAACCACTTCTCAAAAGTTCCCTAGTAATACTATTATATTCAAAGTTAGGAATTCTCAGGAATGGAGAGATGGCTCAGTGGTTGAGAGCACTGACGGCTCTTGCAGAGGACCCAGGTTCTATTCCTAGCACCCACAAGAACCATCTTTAAGCCAGGCATGGTGGTATACGCCTTTAATCCTAGCATTCAGGAGGCAGAGGCAGGTGTATCTCTGTGAGTTCAAGGCCAGCCTGGTCTACAGAGTGAGTTCTAGGCCAGCTGGGGCTATAAGGAGAAACTGTCTAAAAAAAAGTTAGGAATTCAACATATGAATGAGGAGTTAAACATTCAGTCCATTGCAAGTGAAGAATCTCATTGGAGCAATGGAGTATGTATTCTGGAGCATGTATTCAAAGGGTGATAAAAAAATCAAATAACTAACAACAAGGCACTTAAACTGACATTCCTTAGAATTTAGGCACTGGTGTTTTTTTATGCATGCTACGCTTTTGAACTGTCTTCCAAATCAAATCAATGTTTTAATTTGTATTAGCAGATAGAAAGGCCTATAGTGACATAGATGTTAGTTTCCTAGGCCTGCTGTAAGAAATCACCATAAAATTTATGACTTCGAAAAACAGAAATTTATAAACTAATTTATTAACCTCTGTAATCTTACCAGTTAAATAAAGTTCAAGATCATCCTCAGTTAGGGAGAGTTGGTTCTCTTTAAGGGCATGACACTAGATATCTTGGCCAGGTGCCAGGGGATGAATTCACACTGATGGACATCTGGGGACACAAACTTAACTTTATCAAGTTAACATATGTGACAAAATGTATGAACTCTGGTGGGGGGCTATGAGGGGTACAGATATGGGACAGAGTCTAAATATGATCAGGATGTATTGCATGAAATGTACAAAAATTAGTTTAAAAAATTATTAAATCTATCTGGATAGTGATATGCTGAATTTGCCAAAATGTTCCATATCCAAACACCAATGCAGTTAAAACTTTAGCTATTAAGAGAAGGGTGGTAGTTTTAGAGAGATAGAATAATAAATTAAGGCTAGATTCATTTTTAATGATGTAATCTTAATGACAAACATGAATAAAGATGTTTTAAAATCAACAGTTTATATTTTCCAATATGTTATAATGTAATGTTGCTTTGATATTCACTTTAACTCTTAGTGATCATTTATTTGCTAACTTTTTCCTTTAACACTATTATTTTTTCTTAACAAAATAAATAATGAATTCTGTTCAAAACAGAAAACATGATAGATAAGAATGATGGAATTTTAGACAATTTACTCTCACTTGTATAATATTCAAATAAATGATGGCTTGCAAAAAAAGTACAAGTTGGTGGATTAGGGTCCACATTAGTATAGTTTGACCTCATTTTAAACTGATATATCTTCAAAGATCTTATCTCCAAATAAGGTTACATTCACAAACACCAGAGGTTAGGACTTGGACATACAGTTTTGGAGAACACAATTCAGCCTATATTCTACCCTCTTATTCTTCAAAATTTATGTGTTTCATATATGCGAAACACATTTACCCCATTCCACCATGCCAACAGATTTAACTAATTTTAGTACTAACTCTAAATCCAAAATCTCATCCTCTGAATAATGTAAATAAGGCACTAGCGAGACTCTGTGTGGTCCTTTCTGGGGCAAGATTTTTGTCTACCTGTTGACATATGAGACCAAGAGAACAAGGTACCTGCTTCTAAAATCCAATATTGTAAGTGGCACATAGAGAAAGGGAAAACAACAGAAGGACCAAAAAAGGCTACTGGTCTAAAGAAAGCTGACAGCCCAGGAAGACAAATTTTATTAGGCTTTTTTTATTGTCTGTGACTCAGTGTTCTGTCTCCTGACTGTACCTTCTCAGCCAACTGGAGTGGCATCTTCCCTCTGTATCTAAAGAAGTAGTCCCATCTTCTGGAAACTCAGAGGCAGTAACCATATAACTCTCATGTTGGCAAGAATAGATAGTTTGAGCCCCCTTCAGAAGCATTGCTGGCCTCCAAACAATTGTTGAAATACATTATTTCTCCTTCCTGAAGGAAAAATGAATATCAACAGCTAAATTATTAGTATGTTCATAGCTCGTAAGTCCAAAAACTTTCCTTCATTTAGTTTTCTGTCTTTTTCAGTCTATGGTAACAGCATCCTGCTGACATAGCTGATTGAATCCTCATGTCTTGTGCTTTCTACCCAACAGTACAATTAAATAGTTCTCTTCCACTCCAAAATTATCATCATTCTGCTAGTCTCCTATAGTAGCTCTCATTTCCATCAGACACCACACAAGAAGCAGTTTTAATGTGCATTTCTTGATCCTATTCAAGGCAATGTAGATTTTTAAATATTTTTACCTTGAAATTCTTACTCTTTTATGCTAGACAATTGTAAATCACTTTCATGCTTTTACTATCTGTTCTAGAAACACACACATACACACAAATTCCAAAACTCTGCATTCATTTTCTAGGACTAAAATAACAAACAAATTTGAGTATACTGAAACAACAGTGACTTATTCTCTCATATTTCTAGAGTATAAAAATCTGAATTTGGAGCTGGAGAGATTAGCACTGTAAGAGCTTACAGAGGACCCAGGTTTGATCCCAGCACCCACATGGTAGCTAACAACCCTCTGTAATTCCAGGTCCAGGGAAATCCAAACCGATCTTCTGACCTCCGTGGGCATTGTATGGCACAGATGCACTTACACACATGTAGGCAATACATTCATGTGGGGTGTCCCATTTATTCCTGGGGTGAGCCATGTGTGCAACATGTGCAAGAAAGCACAACATGTCCAAATACAGAGAGAGCTTTATTCCAAAAATGGCTGGCTTATATAGCCAGTGTGACTCAACTCCCAGGGCCAAATCTTAAATTTTTCATCACTACGTCCCACCCCATGAGTGTGGCCAGGGACGTCCCATTGGCTTAGAATGCTACCCATCTTAACTAAATTTCCCACATCTCACCCTTTAAATTTTATTTTTTTCTGAGAGGCAGGTGAGCCCATGGGAGAGGCTAATAACACAAAGGAAACTGAGCTTTGAATAGCCAGCTGCTCAAGCCTGTTTTGGGTGCCAGGCAATGAGGGTGGGGGGCAGGTCAGATCCGAGACTTTATTTTAACACGAAGGCCAATTAATATCCAAAAACTCCAACCATGAAGTGAACCAATTGTCAAGCATAAGCAATGAATGTAAGTAACATTCATGGAAACCCAATTAGCAAGTATCTATGCCCCAATTTTTTTCTATGCCCAAATTTTGAACAACCCGAAGTTCCCATAGTCCAATTGGTGAAGCTTGTATGCACAATCATGTTGATCACATAAGAGTCTAGTCCGCATCTTTTGAAATCTCAAGGATTACCCCTATCTCCTCAGACCTTACATTCTACTATGACCCCCTATTCCACATCTGATCCCTGGGCCTTGGAGACAAGGGGCAGAAGTGGGTGAGAAGCAAAACAGTCTAATTTTCTTTGAGGTGTCACTCTGAAATCTGGTCTGTCCAGTATGTTTCCTTCAATGGGTTGGCAGTTTATTTAGGAATTTCTTTTTACTCCTACTAACAAGCACAAACAATGAAATAATGAAGTTGTTTAAATGGCATTGATTATCATGACAAGTTACTCTGTGGGCACAGATACAAACATTTAGGTGTCATATTAGTCTAGGTACTAAGGCTTTTTTATACTGTTTTTAATTACTAAAGGTTTAATACCAACCATGTTATTCCCCCAGAGGAGCAGGCTAATTGCCAATTAGGTTTGGGATAACTTTGGCAGCCACTAGCCATACAATGTCATCCAGGCAGGTGTGGAGTAGCAATGAATCTTGTTTGGCTCAGGGAGACCATTATTTTGCTTTCCAGTGGCCCTTGCTAATGCTCTCTGGCATTTTTAGAGGCCTACTGTCCATTTGCAAGTGTGGTATTTGTCCTTTCCATTCTCAGACTTCCGTTATCGCACCGTTTCTTTGAAAGCCAGGATCTTACTGCACATATGTACACCCCAATGTAGGTAAAAAGAAGCCACCTGTGGCTTCTGTGTGCTAAATTACCTGCTTGTGTGTTTACATGGAAGCCTGACCCTAGGTTGGATTGGCCTGCACAGCAAACCCATCAGACCACCTTGGGATCAAAGGCACTCATGAGCACGAGTACCTGTGATGCTATGGAACATGAGGCAAGGGGTCCAAAACCAGGCCCTGGTTTGATGTCACTATGGGTATAAAACAGAATGCTGTGAATAAATAAACAAGTCCTTCTTAGCACCAGACAGGGACTTCCGGCCATGATTATTGCACGTGTAATTTTAGCCCATCAGGCTTGTGTGGTCTTGGCGAGTGGAATTTGGCAGGGGAAAACCAAGCAGATGCCAGCCTGGGAAATCAATGAGTGCCAGCAGCATGGTCACTGGTGTGTGTTGAGTGAGTGCTGAGGTGATTTAGGCTGTAGAGCACTGAACAAGCAACAGTCTGGTGTTAGGCTGTAGGGTGTTTAGCAGGCAACAGCCTGGAGGATCTGGGAGTGCCACTAGGGCATTGCCCAGTATAAATGTTAGATGAGACAGGTAGGCAGTGGAAAGGTTTTCACCCTTTGGCCCCAAGGTTTAAGGACAGGTAGGGGTGGCTGTCTTGTGTCTTTTCCTTTTCCCTGTAATCCAGTGGATGAGGTTCATGCTTTAACCTCCACGTGTGGTGGAGCGGCCTCACAGCCCAAACTGTAGACAAATGTCTTTATTTGGGGGAGCCGTTAGCTTCCAGCCAGTGCCTCTTTGGCAGAATGACCCATTGCTGGTGCCAAAGCATTTCCTACTAACACATTTGCTAAACTATCAAGCCGTTAAAGATTTTACAATAATGTCTAGCTCTAAATAAATTTTCTTTTACAGTTTTTATGTCCATTAGTTAATTAAAGACTAGCTGAATATGCCCCATGAGAAACTATTACCATAGCAGTTGGCAATTTTGTAGTTAAGGAACAATTCCATTATTGTCACAATTTGTTTTTTCTATAAAAAGGAGGGATAAAAAGATTTTTTATCAAAACTTAGCACCTGGTAAATAAACTTTAATAGAATATATTATAAACAGTTGTTTCAAATAGGATCCAAAGAGATGTTTGGTGCCTGTGGCTCAGGCAATCTGAAGTTTTCTTACTTTTGATGCTTAGTTGGGCCAGTTTCTCTGCTGGTATATTTTGATCCATCCTTTACAAAGCAAAGCTGTACCTTTTTTTCAGGCATTAAAGTTGGTGGTGTTCTGACCTGTGGGAACATGGAAATCTTTTCCCATTGTTAGCTTTAAGATTTCAAAATTAAATTTTATCAAAGGTTTGAAATAAAGAGTTCTCTATTTGACTGTATTCCAGAGGAAGTTCTCTACCCCTGCCCCCTTTCAATTATTAGTTTTTATTTTTGGTCTTTTCAAGACAGGGTCTCCCTGTAGCCCCAGCTGTCCTGGAACTCACTCTGTAGACCAGGCTGGCCTTGAACTCACAAAGATCCGCCTGCCTCTGCCTCCCAAGTGCTAGTATTAAAGGTGTGTGCCACCATGCCTGGCTCAATTTAAAAAAAAATTTTTTTTAATATTTTGACCTATAAGCTTTTTAAAAGGCAGTTATATTACACATGCCTATAGACAAGAACCCAGGTGTAATGATTTATTAAATTTACCCTANTGTATGTGTATATATATATATATATATGTATATATATGTATATATATATGTATATATATATATATATATATTGTGTGTGTGTGTGTATGGGGGAGGGGATCTAAACACCATCAAACTATATTGTATGAAAATCATGAAAATTCAGCTTAAAAAAGTAAAAATAAATTCAATTAAAAAATTCAGAGAGATGGCTCAGCGATTAAGAGCACTGTTGCTCTTGCAGAGGACCCAGGTTTTATTCTCAGGATCCACGTGACAACTAACATACCTTCATAACTCCATTTCTGGGGGATTCAGAGACCCTCTTTTGATTTCTATAGGCATTGCATGAACGAGTGCTGGCAAAACATTCCTACACATAAAAAAGTCAACCAAGAAAAAAGGAAAAAACTCACAGGATATTAAACACAATAAACATTGTATAAAAGCTAGAGAGATGGTTCAGTTTTCACAATGTGATTATGCAAACATGAGGATCTGAGTTTGATCCCCAAGATCCACATACAAGCCAGGCCTGCTGGCTTATGTAGACAGTCTCGGGGATGGGTAAGTGGAGAGACTGAAATCCTCAGTGCTTGCTGGCCAGCCAGTCTCCTTGAATCCGGAAGCTTTAAGTTTGGTGAGCTTGTCTCAAAAATAATTAAATGGAGAGGAGCAGAAGGAGACATCTGATGTCCCCTAGAGCCTCCACATGCACACATTATTATTTTTTTGTTTATTATATTTAAGGGATTCACAATATAAGAGCACAGTTGTTTTCAGATCACATTGATGTTGTTCAGTTTGCCATACAATTAGGTAATTGGTGCTAGCATCCACAGATGAGGGATACCATTCATCTTTTGTTTTTCTGGGACTGTGTTACCTCACTTGGCATGATATCTTCTAGCCATATACCTGCAAAGCTCATGATGTCATCTTTCTTTACCACTGCATAGAACTCCAGTGTGTAGATGTACCACATTTTCTCTGTCCACTTGTCAGTTGAGGGGCACTTGGGTTAGTTCCAGCTCCTTGCTATTGTGAAGAGAGCTGCAATAAATATGGCTGTTCATGTATCTTTGTGGTAAGATGAGTCTTGTGGGTACATGCCCAGGAGTGGTTTGGCTGGGTCAGGTGGCAAGTTCATTCCAAGTCTTCCAAGGGTCCTCCACAATGCTTTCCATAGTTGCTGTACGAGTTTACATTCTCACCAACGGTGAATGAGTGTTCCCCTTTCCCCACAACCTCTCCAGCACTTGGTATCATTTGTTTTCTTGGTTCTAGCCAGTCTTATTGGAGTGAGATGATATCTTAAAGTGGTTTTAATCTGCATTTCCTTAATTATTAGCGATGTTGAACACTTCTTAAGATGTTTCTCAGGCATCTCTAATTCCTCACTTGTGAAGTCTCTGTTCAGCTCTTTGCTCCATCTATTGAGTGGGTCATTTGTTTTCTTTCTTCTTTGTTTTTTGAGTATTTTATATATTCTGGAAATCAATGTTTTGTCAGATGTATCTGCAGTGAAGGGTTCCTCCCATTCTGAGATTTCTCTTCACTTCCTTGATTGTTTCTTTTGATGTATAGAAGCTTTTGAGTCTAATGAGGTCCCATTTGTCAATCGTCGACCTTAATTCTTGCACAGCTGCTGTCTGATTTAGGAAGTCTTTTCCTATGCCTATGTCTTGTAGTCTGCTGCCAACTTTTTCTTCTATCGCCTTCAGAGTTTGGGGTTTCACATTGAGGTCTTTAATCCATCTGGAGTTGACTTTTGTACAGGGCAAGAGGTAGGGGTTTAATTTCATTCTTCTACAAGTGGTGATCCAGTTTTGCCAACACCACTTGCTGAAGAGGCTGTCTTTTCTCCATTGTTTCTTCTTGGGCCCCTTGTCAAATATGAGATGGCTGAAATTGTATGGCACACATTATTTTAATAATATCTACCCCAATCTGTCCCAAATTAAAGATTTAGATATTGTTGTAGTTTGCCTTCAGTTGCTGTGACAAAACACTTTGACCATCACCAACTTGGGGAGGAAAGAGGTTTTTCAGCTCACATTTCCTAGGTCACAGTTCATCACTCAGGGAGCCCAAGATAGGAATTCAGGGCAGGACCCTGGAGGCAGGAGCTGGAGCACAGGCCATGGAGGAATACAGTTTATTGGCTTGCTCCCCTGGCCCATGCCTGGCCAGCCTGCTTTCTTATATGATACACAACAACCTGCCTGGAGTAGCACCACCCAGAGTGGACTGGGGCCTCCCACATTGCTCAACAATTAAGACAATACTCCACAGATGTGGCCATAGGCCATTCCAATGGAGCCAATTCCCCAATTGAGGCTTCCTCAACCCAGGTGTGTCAAGTTGACACTAAAGCTATTGAGCACAGATATCAACAACTTTCCCAGGTATGCTTATGAATATCTGATAAAATTCAATCTACCTAAGTTGTCTTACAATAACACAAGACCATCCCTAAAACAGATGATATTTTTTGAGACCTTCCACTGCAAATAAGAAAGTATAGTAGCTGCTCTAGCCCCTTTCATTCGTGTATGATGTGCTTGGTGGATAAATACTATCATCGATGCTATTTTTTCAATTTGAAATAACTTATTAAATCGCTCTTAGACTTTCCTACCAGTCTAGTAATTTAATCAGAAAAATAATGTTCCTTTCTGACATGACCTTACTGGCCTTAATGATCAAGGATTCATTTACCAGTTGCTCAACTCTCAGAATTTTAATACCATGTTTTAAGTTGTAGCTTAGAATAAAGGCTCAGTTTTCATGTTTACAGGATGTACAAATTAACGTCCCATNTTTTTTTTTTTTTCTTTTCTTTTTTTCTCCTTTACTCTGAATAAAACTGAATTACCGTTCTCTGCAGAATGGCATTTTGGGCTTTCCCTTTCTGTACAGTGATTTCTGCCTAGTTTATTTTCTAGTTAACTTCAGTGAGCTTTTCAAAGTTGGTATGTAAATAAAACACTTATGAAAAGTAATTTAAAAAAAAGAAAATGGGATCATAAAATATATCTCATATAAAGCATTTAGTAGTAGTAACATGGTTGTTACTGTTATCTGCCCCCTCTCTGTTATTTACTAAATGTTGTCTTAAACAAGTTGCTTATCTTTTTTTTTTTGGTATTTTCAAGTCAGGGTCTCCCTTTAAGTCCCAGCTGCCCTGGAGCTCACTCTGTAGACCAGGCTGGCCTTGAACTCACAGAGATCTGCCTGCTTCTGCCTGCCTCTGACTCCAGAGTGCTAGGATTAAAGGCATGTGCCACCATGCCCTGCAGGAATAGAGGTTTTAAGCAGAGAGCTCTCTCCTGGATTAAAACTCTCTCCTAGGTAGATGTGTGGATTAAGGGTTGAAAAAGTCATAGGAAGGAAAGAAAAAAAGCACCTAACTTTGCATAATCCATTATGACATTTATGAGCCAATGAGGGATGACTGCAGTAGCCATGCTGCCCAAACAGCAGGGACCTTAAATAATTTTGTGTATGTAGAGTCATGGAAGTTGAGTAGAGAGTCTAGGGCCTGCATTCTTCCCTGATAAGCGTCTCTGGTGGTCTGTTTGCAGAACTTTATGGTTGGTGTTATGGGGGCCCTGGATGGGCTTGTTTGAAAACCAAGAGTTGTTTTATGGTTTGGGGCTAGTAGAGGTCTCTTGTCAATCATGATTCCTCTATTTATTTAAAATGCTAAATAATTAATAGGTCAAAGCAATATGGACAACCAATGGAGCTGCTGGGTAATTTGTCCAGATAATTTTATTTTTTTTTTAATTTTATGCTTATGAGTGTTTTATTTTCCTGTATTTGTAAGTGCACCAATTCAATTCTATTCCCATGGAAATCAGAAGAGGGTGTTGGATCCCCTGGAACTGGAGTTAAGGATGTTTGTTTACTGCTGTTTACTGCCATGTATGGGTGTGGGGAACCAAACCCAGGTCCTCTACATGGGCAGACAGTGCTCTTAGCTGTTGACTCATCTCTCTATCCCTGAACCAAATCATCTTTATGTTCTAAGGATGACTAAGTCTCTCTAGACATTGCCATTATCTTAGAGATTTTTTTAAAGCCAATGATTTATTGAAGCTCTTTGAATTTCATACAAATTACATTACAAATCAAATCTAGACTCATGCTCCCCTCCTTGCCCCCCCCACCCCACCAGAGCTCATGCATTTTGCCAAACATGTTTTTCATCTTTCTCTTAGTCTCTCAAAATTCTCAATGCAGAAGTTTACTGTTTTGAGTAGAAGTTCACCATTTCAGTCAGTTCTTCGATGCAGAGTTTTCTGTTGTTGTTGTTGTT
>VZQC01013363.1:1898840-1973424 GCA_009823505.1 Rhizomys pruinosus | reverse complement strand
CTTTCATAGTTTGTACTGAGGAGTCAGTTGTAATTCTAATAGGTTTCCCCTTATATGTAACTTGCTTTTCTCTTGTGGCTTTCAGAATTTTGTCTTTGTTTTGGGCAGCTAGCATTTTAACTATGATATGGCATGGAGAGTTTCTTTTCTGATCTTGTCTGTTTGGAGTTCTATGTGCTTCTTGTATTTGTATTGTTTTGTCTTTTTTTTAATTTGGGGAAATTTTCATCCATTATTCTGTTGAAGATCTGATCAATACCATTGTCTTGGGATTCTTCTCCTTCCTCTAATCCTATGATGCGGATGTTTGATCTTTTCGTAGTGTTCCACAGTTCCTGGTTGTTCCACTTTTGTGTATTTTTAAATTTTTCATAATCTTTAGTTGAGGTTTTTAGTTGTTCTGTGTTATCTTCCAGGTCTGATATTCTTTGTTCTGCTTCCTCCATTCTGCTTCTGAGGCTTTTTCCATTCCTTTCCTCTTGATTGGAAGAGCATTTGATTTCCTCTTTTTTCATTTCATCTTCTGATTTCTTTAGTATTTCCACTTCATTTCAGAGCTTCTCAATCTCCTTCTGTAGCTCTTTGCTTCTCTGGTTGGTTTCCTTATCTTTTTCAACATGGGATATTTTCAGTGTTTCCACTTCCTTCCAGAGTTTGTCATTCTCTCTCTCTTTAGGTCTTTCTTGAGTTTTTCATTCTCTCTTCTAAGTTCTCTGACTTGTTCTTTATAGTTTTTTATTTCTTTGAGTATGTCCACAATTGTACTTCTAATATCTGTGTCCTGGGCCATCCCCAGGGCGATCCCACTGTAGGAGTCTTCCACAGGGTTGGTAGAGCTTGGTGTGGAATTATCTTGCACCTTTTTCATGTTGTCTGTTCTTCTTGTCCCTGGCATGTGGGTTTCTCTTTGCCTGTATTCCAATGTGAATCCCAGATGCCTCTTCAGAATCTGAAAACTGAAGGAAAAGTATAGTTTCTAGAGTTTGATGTTTTTCCATCCTTGTAACAACAACAACAACAACAGCAACAACAACAACAACACAAGTTCTCTGTATCAGTAGAGTCAAAGAGAAGCATTGTCATTCAATGTCAAATCATCAGCTATTTATAAAGCCCTTCCTTGCTCAGTAGATACTTGCCTTCTGAGTCCAGTACCCTTTGAGGCAATCCTGTTGATATGGAATAGTATCTGCAGATGTGTACTGTACCTAACAATCCAAAACTAACCATTTCACTTATAGTCACAAAACAGAAATGTAGGAGAGGAGTATCCTCAGATCTATGACTCAAGACAGAGAACTAGAAAGTTGAAAAGGTATTTTGAAAACCATTCTTAGACCATTCCTATAAATCCAAACATTTAGGAGGTAGAAGCCAGGAGAACTCTGTGAGATGGAGGCCAGCCTGGTCTACATCATGACTCCAAGTGAGCTGGCACAAGGGATATCCTATCAAAACAAAAACTAAAATCATACATATATTATATATTATATATTATATATGTGTGTGCATAATTTTAATACCCATATCTTACATGGTCCCCATGCACTCACTTAGCTCAACATCAATTAGTATATGATTTATTTGAGTTAGTAAAATAATGAGAAATAATTAGATATTTGCCTCCACAGGGATCTTTTTTGAATTTAAACAGGTGACAACTTTTACATGCCAAAATATATTTCCTGCTGAAGTCACTACAAAGCAGCTAACTTTCTACCTAAATTATTAATACTACTTGAAAAGAACATCAGATTTGTATTTTATGCCCTAATTGAAAAGTACAGGAAGAAAGGGACATTTATCTTTATAAAGAATTCCTATATTCTAACTGAAATACTTACATTAACTTCTAAAAACTGTACAGCACTGTCTGCCCTTTCTCCCTCTTTTTAATATGTTCTCATTCATTTTAATAACATGATAGAGAAGCCTGAAGGAAACTTTCTTCTTTGTCATTCTGTAAGAAATTTGGGACAAAAACTACCACCACCACCAACAACAACAATAAGAACAACAAGAACAGCAACAAGAACAAAAACAAATAACAAAACAACAATAAAATGCAAAATACAGAATAACCAGGAGAGTCTAAGAGGTTTTTCAGCTCTGTGAATTGATTGCTGCTTTGTAATGCATCTAGTGCCCTCACCCACAAATATGCCTGAACTGAATTGGAAAATGATGTATGAAATACACAAAGCATCAATAAAAATAAATTTAAAAATATTTATTTATTTAAAAAAAAAGAATATAAAAATCTACACACCAGGCATTGTGGTGGTGTAATTCCAGCACTCATGGAGCTGAGGTGGCTTCCTGGTCAGCCTTAACAATGCACTGAGTCCATCAATACCTTAGACTACTTTCTGAGACTCTGTGTTAAACAAGCAACACAAAGAAAAAAAAAAACACTTTTAAACCTTGGACAGCTTTATTTCTGACTATCTTGAGAAGCTCTACAGTCTGACTTGGAGAAAACTGCAAGTTTTTTATTTGTCCTGATTCCTTGCTTCTCAGACTCTACACTACTGTATTCCTTTGTTTGATCACTGAAAGAAAATAAATGAGAATCAAACTCCTGGTCACAGGACAATTGTGAACATATTCCTCCTGGAGAATCTGCTGTTTATATTTTACATTGTCATTTATAATTTATCTACAGCCTACATTGAAAACCAAAAATATATTAAAAGGCAGCCTACTGAAGGTTTCACTAGGCAGGTACAAAATTGCTTTGAAGTTATACAGAGTTATATTTCAAATTTTATTTGTATCTTAAAGTGGAAAATATTTTACATCCATGTCAGTACATAAAAGTGCAAGCACAGTGCTGGCTGTACTTCTGACCATGATTTTCCTCTACCATTTCCTATTCATCCTATGGACGACTCCCTGCCTGGCTGTTATGAATACTTCAGTAAGGCATTTTCATTTTAACAAATGTAGAAAATATAATATTTAATATTAATGGCTAAAAGTGATTGATTGATTGATTGATTGATTGGAATCTGAATGTTCTAATACTTTGGGAAACTAATTTGTTTAATCTTCACATAACCTCTGGTGAGATAATTCATTTGTTGGACAGGATGTTGGAAATCTCCTTGAGGGAGATATTGCAGATTCTATCAGAGATACAGGCAGAAGTAAAGTTTTGAACCTAGGCCATCTGCTCTACAAACATAGCCTCAAACCTTATATAACTTCTTTTTAGAAAGAGTGGAAAGTGAGATGTTCATTCTTTATGTTATGTGAGCTAGATATGGTCTATCTGATTGTTCCAATTATTCGACCTCAAAGTCACAATTGTTCTCAAAACATTTGTTCCTTGGGCTGCATGTTCTGCATATGGGAACAGTAAGTGCGAAGTATAACTTGGCTATTTCCACATGGAGACAAACAGTCTTCTTCATCATTCATTTGCTAAATCTGACACAAACTTCTTATCAATATTTGCATCTCAAATTAGGACTATGTTTGCCTAAATCCTTACAGTCCTCCAACAGGAAAGTTCTTGGGAAAGTCATTTGTTAATAGAAAAGGTGAGCAGAAGCTGCAGAGATGAAATCACCAGTAAGGAACAGGCAAGGTGGGAAGTGAAAGCATTCATGCATAGCTGAATAGAGAAACGGCCACAGACTCAAAAGGGGATGAGGAAATGGTCAAAAGTAGAGCATAGCTTGATTTCCTAGGCCTGTATTTTTGTAAGATTCATTCATTGACCAAAAACAAAGTTGAGGATAGAATTGTGACTTTGAAATGAGCAGGAAATAATTTTTTAACAACTGTTATAAAATTATAATACAGATTTAACATGCTGGTCTTTATTTTTAATTTCTATATGTTTTATGAAGTTGCCACAGAAACCCTGTCATCTTGTCCTGCACCTCAATTTAGATTTGACAGTAGGAGTGTGGGAGAGAGTCTTAATTAACCTCACAGTTGACACATGTAATATGGAAATATTCTGCGTGTAATACCTGTTTCTCATCCCCTCCAAGACCAAGTTAGATATCTCTGGAATTACCCTGAGGCTCTCTTCTGCCTACAAATCAAGAAAAGCACTCTGAAACCACAGAACATCTGCTGTGCCACCCTTTTCAGCCTTAGGTGGTGTCTGCAACTTCTTGTGAAAGAGTGCTGTTTGTCAGTGAAGACCAAACCCTGTCCCAGGTCACTGGACTGAACAGTGGGAAGTGGCTTTACAGTATACCACTCAACACAGTGGTGTCGTTGTCACAGAGAGCTGTCTCAGTCTCACACTGCATTCCAACCACAGCCAATTCTGTGAGGTCTCTGCATTCACCAGACCAGGAGCCAGTGTTAGCCATGTATACCCAGTGATGGTCCATTCTAATCGTTCTAATCGAGCGCTTGCTATTCCATTGGATTTTCTATATAATTTCCACAGTGTTTGCTGTAGCTGAACTGAGAGATAAATCCAAGTAACAACCTTAAATCCAGAATGCGTCTTCTCTGAATATGCATGACTTTAATATTTCCTCTCCCTTTGAAATGTGTTTTGCTTTCCTGATCATAAAGGGGCTTCTGATGGAGCCTCTCTCTCATTAGACAGAGAACTCAGCAGAAGGTGAGCCTGGTTTTCCTGCTGCATGATGATGTCATGTTACTCTATTGGCTTTGTGCAGCTTAAGACAAAATATCCAAAAATTATTAAAACAGTCTCTAATTTTTCTATCAGTACCCATGGCCTAGAGAGATGGGCACTGGTTAAGAGTACCGCCTGCTGGGGGCTGGAGAGATGGCTAGAGTTAAGAGTAAGGTCCGACTGCTCTTGCAGAGACGCGGGTGTTTCGATCCCCAGCAACCCACTATGGCGGCAAACTGTCTAAAACTCACAGTTCCAGGAGAACTCCAGTCCAGTGGGAATCAGATACCTCTCTGACCTTCCACTGCATTTCACGATACGGGCACAGACCTTTGCAGCAACAGTACAGTCATACACATACAGAAATAAATAAAGATTAAAAAAAAAAAAAAAAAAAAGAGTACCAACTGCTCTTGAAGAGGAGCCAGGTTTGATCCCAAGAATCCACATGGTGGCTAACAACCACCATCAGTTTCCCCACTTCCAGGGGATCTGATGCACCCTCTTCTGACCTCTGTGGGCATTGCACAATGCGGGTGCACCTACTTACATGCAAGCAATACACTTGTATACATAACATAAAAATAATAAAATATTTTTAGAAATATATCTATAAATATTTCTTCATAATCCATTGGAAATACATATAAAATTTCCCCTGGACAAGATATGCATACCTGAGAGTTTAGTCTTATAAAGAAAAAGTGGAATTTTGAAAAAAACAGTTTGAAACTGTTATGTTTGGTGAAAGAAGTACATTTAACGTTTTGCTCCCAGGCCTTGTCTTCCCCTATACTGTTTTTTAAAACTCAATGCTTTAGGAAATGTCTTATATACATGCACATCTCCTAAGAGTTAAAGCTGAGGATTCAAGTCAGTTACCTATCTGTCCTAATGTTCACGTAGTCCTCAGAGACTCTCCCAGGTTGGCTGGTGGTCAGTGGAGATACAGGATTCTGTTTCCAGCATCATAGTCACCTTTGGAAGTGACTAAAACCTTCCCTAAATTGCCTCCCAAATAGGGAAAACTTCCTAATTGACTTGCATTTCACTGTTATGTATTCCCATCAAAGTGATATAATGGCTGAAATACTAAAATATAGCTTTGAAATTAAAGGATATAGGGGAATATTAGGTGCTTTCACTGAGAAGAATTTCAGACATTCTCTCCTATTGTTGCTGGTCTTTAAGATGTGCATGGGAAAAACTAGGACTTGTGCTGGGGTGGCCACTGTCCCAGACATTGAGCTCCTGCACAAAGTCAGTTGGTAATGAGATTCTCCTCAGTAGCAAACCGCTCTGTCCATTCATATTTCTCTTCCACCTGCCCCAACAGTGGTGACTATGTGCTCAGCCCACATGCAACAAGGCTGTGTTTGTAAGTAAGGGCCCATTCATTGGCTGTCTATTTAGTAGCCTTGACAGAAATCCCCATGAAAAGCTCCTCCATTCAAATTCTTATTTAATGACTTACTCCATTCACTAGAGATGGCAGGCAGGGGGAGGGTCACTGGAGCTTGACTTCTTCTACTATGGAAGACAAGAATGCATTTCTATAAAGATCCTGACGTGCCATGGTTATTAAATAGCAGATTATAGCAAAATATTGAATTCGATGGAGAAACTAGTTTGGATATAAAAAGATTTTAAATTCCTCTGATACTTGCCTTCTGTATATCTTGTTTGACTTTAAAAATTTGGGTTGGTCTCTAGGTTTTCAAGTCAGCTTGTTCTCCTTCAGCCAAAGCTGCATTCTCTCTGCCAGATGATCCATCAGTTGCTTAAATGCCTCTGTCTAAATTTTTAAAAAATAAGATATTGTAAGAGAGGTATGTTGTTACTTTAGTAAACCAAGCCAGAGGACAAAGTGCAATTATCTAGATTCTATGATCAGGGAAGTGCCTTAGTTAACTTGACACATATAAAAGATGGAGACATATATTGTATGTTTGATTTTCTTTTTTCCTTGTAGAAAGATGAATTTGTACTAGATAATTAACTGAACATGCTTATTGTATGAAATCTGAAGAGAGCACAGTAGAGGATAAGAGGAATATTTCTGAGCTTGGGTTCTGGCCTTGTCTTTATCATTCCATTTGCTCAGATTTACTTAACCATTTTTTTTAACATTTTTTTTTATTGATGCTTTGTGCATTTCATACATCATTTTCCAATTCAGTTCAGGCATATCTCCCCTTCCCTTCCCCCCCACCCCCACCCCAACTGAGATCATGCATTCTGCCATGACTGTCCTGCATATCTCTCTCAGTTTTTTTTTCCATTTTTTAGCTATAAGTGATAATCCATGAGTACAAGCATCCTTCATGTAAAACCAATTTGCAGGCTGTTGTGCCCAAACACCCACAGCCCCACCTTCCAGCGGGGGGTGAGGGGTTGTATGTTCAATCAGGTTAATCAAATGAGGGTCCAGACTACATTGCTGTAGTTTCACCATTCACCCCAATCGCAGCCCTTACATTATACCACGCCCACTCTTCCACAGATTCTTCCCTGGGCTTAGAAAAGGGGTAAGGTGGATGAGAGGTAAAAAGTCCACTCTCTCTGGAGCTGTTGGTCTTGTATTCTGGTCAATCTGGCTGTTTCCTTTCAGGGAATGACAGTTTGTCCAGGCATTAACTTTTCGATCCTATTAATGACGCACAAGCAATTAGCTATATAGGTACTTAAACAGCTTAATAGTTTATGGTAGGTTACTTTGGTAAGGACACATATGTTTAGATGATATATTGATCCACGAACTTACATTTTTTTCCGTTAAATATGACAGTGGCTTATGTGCTTATGACATCTCCTAACTGTTAGAGTATGTAAGCTTGTGGGCATTCAGCCATGGGTTATTCCTCCAAGGAGCGAGACAATAGCCAATTAGATTTGGATATACAGGCCATATGCTGCCTCTGCTGCACAGTATTTCCATGCAGGTGAGGTGTAGCTGGTTGCTTGAAGTGGAGTCTTGCTGACTCAAGGAGACCCGTATTTGCTTTATTGGTTTATTTATAGTGGCCTTGGTAAAACTCTCTGGTGTTCCAGAGCCATCTGTACACTTGCCAGTGTGGTCTCAATGCATCTTCCCATGTTAACGTCAGGTATTCAGCAGCAGGGCCTTATTGTTTCTCTTCTTGCAGGTATCCCAGTTTTTAGAGGAACGGAGCCTTTACCTTTTGTGGGACCTTAGATCCGCTGGCCAACATCTCACTGGTGGAATAATCCCCTTATGATGTCAGAGCTCCGTATTGATATATTTTGCTACGTGGCATAGTTAACTGACCTTTAGTATTATATTTGGTTTAAGGTTAACAGCTAGAATAATCCTTTTCCACAGTTCTATGTCTATAGTCAATTAAAGAAGGCTAGTTTTACCAGTTTTATAAGAGCTTACCTCTATAATAGTTGTCTCCAATTTACCGTTGGAGAGCAACCTCATCATCGTCATATTTCTCCTTGTTTTATGGGGGGGGAGGCAAGAAGTCTCTCATATCAAAACCATTTGCCGCACCTAGAAGGTATAAGTTTATTAGGACTCATTATACAATAGTTGTTACATGTAGGGGCCACAGAGGGGTTCGATTGTTTATGGCAATCTGAGGCTTTTCTTCCTTCGATGTTCAGACGGGTAAACCTTTCATTTGGCACTTTTTGGTAACCATTCCTACTCAATTTGCAACGCTAGTAATCTTTTTCTTTTTTTCTCAGCCTTTAAGTTGGTGATATTTTGTCCTGTTGGAACACACAAGTCTTTCCAAGTTAGTTTTAAGATTTGACTTGCAACGTTTTTGACGAGAAGGTTTCCTGTCTATCTGTACCCCCCCCTTTTTTTTAACCCCCCATGAGTCTCCAGAAAGACAGTTGTATTATACATAACTCTTGGGTGGAATCTAGGCTCAGACTTCATCAAATTTACCCATGTTGTTTTGGGTGGATATATATGGTTAACTTGGGGAGCAAACTTAATTTTATGTTAAACTCATCTTAAGAGAATGCTACAAGGTCGATACTGACTTTTTAAAGAATTTCATGGTTCTATTTCTAGACGTCTCGATGTCTTGTACTTTTCTTCTCCAATTTACTTAAATATTTTAAAAAGTGTTCTGTTTCAATACCCACTGGGGCCATTTGGATAGGTCAAACTGGACAAAGAATAAACAGCAGCATGTGAACTGAGCAATACGAAACACCAAATGGACCTCCAGAGTACTCTACTGACTAGTTCTTCCCCACAACACCAAAGACTTATTACTTTCTACTCAGCACCCTACTTTAAACCATTCTCCAAAATGGACCACATACTGGGACACAGAAAGAACCTTTACAAATACAAAGGGATTGAATTGAAATAATTGCATGCATGTATCAGACCACAGTGCACTACAGCTCAATATCAACACCAAGAAAAGCCATACTATTACACAACCGATGGAATTAAACAACAACACACTCCTGAGAAGTGAATGGGTCAAGGAAGAAAGAAAGAAAGAAAGAAAAGCCTCTGAAAACTAAAACAAAAATGATTAATGCTACACAAACAAAACCTATGGGCTACTTTAAAAAAACGTCCTAAAAGAGAAATTATAACCCTGGGTTGCTTCCTCCTCCCCCCCCCACAAAAAAAAAAAAAAAAATAAAACACCACCAAAGAGCACTGCAGAGAAAAACACTTGAGAGACAACAAATGGGCCCTAAACCAACAGACAGGAAGAAACAATAACAAAAAATAAGAGAGAAATCAATGAATAGAAACAATGAACACAATACAAAAAAAAAAAAAAAAAAAACAATGAATCTAAAAGCTGGTTCTTTGAAAGTATAAACAAGACAGACTTCTAGCTAAATTAACCAAAAGAAAGAAAGAGCAGCTCCAAATCCATAGAAATTTTGATGAAAAGGGAAACATCACAACAGACAACAAAAAGATCCAGAGATAATCATGTGAGAATACCTCATTGAAGTGCCATTTTTTAGTAATTAAGATAAATAGTATTTTAATACAGCATTTTAGAAACTCCATATAAATTATAGAAATTTCGCATTGTTATTGGTGTCTTATTTTCCTATTGGCTGATTCTCCATCATATAGTTAGATGACCTTGATAGCTAACATTACAAAGGATAAAGTTGCATAAGCAAAGATTTCAGAAGGATAATTTTGGTCATTGAATAAAGGAGATAAAAGTTTTCAGGATACAAAGGATGGCAAGATTTGACCAGATATGGAAATGTGTAGTGAAGAATGGATTCTAGACTCTGAATCAAAGGCTTAGGTTACAAATGTAAAATATGACTAACTTATGAATAATACAAAATCTCTGGCTTCACTTTTGGAATTATTAACTGAACAATGAAAATATAGTAATTTTTAAACAAAAAGTATTTTACATCAATATTAAAAATAAATGCAATTTCAAAGTCTAGTAGGAGGTTTAATTTGGCAACAAAATGAGTACTTCTGTTGTTTCCACCTCTTTCTTTTTTAAAATGGCAATTTATCAGAAGATTGCATCAATTTGTGCCTTTTAATTTTGAGTAAATTCAAAAACAGGGTTTGTTATTTGATCCAAATATTTACTGTGTATTATTCTTCCTTGTATGAAGTAAGACTAAAAATGCCAGAGAAGCCATGTTTTCACTGAGAAGTTACTATCTCATTAGACAAGTCTCAAGCTGTGCTGCTCAAATTCTTCTGTCAATTTCAAATTCCCCTCCTTTGTGACTGATCACTTCCCCCTCCTTTATTTCTGAACCATGCATTTATTCTCTAAGATATATTAATATTTTCAATATGATTCTGGCCCCTTCTTCCAAATTTTATTTTTTTTTTTAGATGACATTTTACTTTGCTTGTAATTTACTATGAGATTATTTCAATATTTATCTTTGGGAAGTCAGACAATGCTAACTAATTTTCAAGATAATGTAAATAAATAAATAAATAAATAAATAAATAAATAAATAAATAAGTAGAAAGTTCAACGTTGTACAGAAGTGCAGGTGCCCCATTGTAACTCAGAAGCAGGAGGGAATCAATGAGTGGATGTTGAGTACATTGCACGGATAATTGAAATTCCCAGAAAATACAGTGGTCTCATTAAATTGAGCACATTGAAGAAAAAATTCCAATGCATTCTAATTAGCCTTTAATATCCAAACAAAATTTTAAAGCTCAACTAGTTTACATTTATTTTGTGGTTCTTCCATAACGATCAATAACAAAACAAATTATACCTCTCCCATAATGACTTTCTCCCTCTATTCTTTATACATTTTATTTGGGGGAATTCAGTTCTGCTTGAGATCCACAAGTTCTGTCATCTATGTAAATGTTAATGGGGAGAAATCCACTGATATAGTGCACAAACCCATGGAAATTTGCTAAATATATAATGAGAACTGACCCTTGGATTCATGAAGATGCTTGAGAAGTTCTGGGAAGCCTAGAAGCTCTGGTGAGTCTAAGGTTGAGAAGGGAGTTGTTCAGGTGAGAGTACAGAAGTTTCACTAAGAAATAAGAATTTTCATCCCCACCTTACAGTGAAGATTCATGGACTATGAATGGGGAAGATAAGAGAAGTGGAAGGAACCCAAGAATGGTTCATGAAGATGATGATTTAGATTCTAATGTAAGTAAGCAAGGGCTATCTAGGACAGATTTCAGTGATCAATGACAACATTTCTGAAATATAAAACATTTTAATTAGCATAAATGTGACCTGAGATTCATAGACAAAATGAGCCCTGATTCTCTAAGTACTTAAGTAGGATACATCAAGCCGAGCCTGTGGAAGAAAGCAAAACTGAATATGAACGGGGTGTTTTGAGTAGATTCTAATGTTAAGCCTTAGACAAGTTCAATAATTAAGTTTCATGTTTCATGTTTCTGATGAAGTACTAGAGTAAAAATAGTACACCACAAATTCTATCCTGCAATTATACAATTAAAACTGCACTGTTAGATTTTTTTTCTAATGATTGTTCAGGTTCTAAATGTTCTATTCAAATCATCATGATGTAACTCTCACTGTAGTTTCATATATCTACACTAAGAAATTTTTCTCATGGCCCCATTATTTTATCAAAATGATTTTGATTCCAGCCTTATACGCAAGCTTTTCCAGTGACCATGTGGTGATTGTGTCCTTGGGAAACATCCCATTTCCAGACAACACTCTTTAAAGCAGTGTTTTTACCTACCGAACCAGAATATGAAATTCTATATTTAACCACAACCCAACAGCTTCTCTTGAGCCTATGACTATGAAGCATAATTATTTCATTTGGAGTTGGTAGCCACTTAAATACATGAAGAATTATCAAGTCTCCATAAACAAATTCTTGGTGTCTAAGAAAAAAAAAAAGTAAATTTACTTTTTTCTGGGAAACATGAATCGCTTTACAAACAGCATTAACTTACTTGAAGAATTCAATATTTATTATTAGAAATAAAGATTTATTTTTCTCTTAGCCTGACTTTGCATATTTTAGAATGCTTTATCTCTCTAAATACTTTTTGGACAAAAAACTGTATTTTTAAAATGTTTTCCTTCATCTAGATGATAAAAATATATATATATATATATATATATATACATGATCATATATATGTGTATATATATACACATATATACAATCATCAATGTAACAGATAGATAACACACATATATAACATAAAACACATATGTAACAGATAGATTATAACACACACGTATATATGTGTGTTATAATCTATCTGTTACATATGTGTTACACACACACACACGTACATATAAAAAGAAACCTAAGGCCTTATGACTCTTAAGCGTCTAAGATAATTAAAATAGACTATTCTAGTCCCTAGGAAGCTCGAAGTTTCCTTGACACTTTGAAGCAATTCAAGTAGTTTTGCTAATTAAATATAATTCAGCAGACTTTAAAGAGTGATTTTTGGAAATTTCATGAATAAAGTTTATACAAACAAGTGGAATGTAACTATAATTCAAAAACACAGAATTCTGGGGCTGGAGAGATAGCCTAGCAGTTTAGAGCACCGACTGCTCTTGCAGAGGACCTGGGTTCTATCCCCAGCACCCACATGGCGGCTAAGAACAGTCTGTAACTCCAATTCCAGGAGAACTCCGGTTCCAGGGGAATCCGAGACCCTCTTCTGACTTCCGTGGCATTGCACGACACGGGTGCACAGGCCTACATGCAGACAGTACACTCATACACATATAAAAAATAAATAAATAAAAATAAAAATAAAAAACACAGAATTTTGTACTCACTTGACATTATATTAGATATCCTGCTTGGACCATCCTCTTAATCTTACTTGTTATTAACTCCTTTCACTGACAGTTTTTTGAGAGCATAAAATGATAGTTAATAAGGAAAAATGTTGATATTATTTTGTCATATTTAGGACTTATTATTCAGACTATATGTTCAAAGTCGACTGAAATTCCATGTTCATTTGTAGTGAGACTAACGTGATTCGTTACATATGTGATTTATGTCTTTTTCTTCCTTTAATATAGCAATTTGTTTATGTTACAGAATGTGATTAGTAGTATTTATAAAGAAAACTAATTTTCCATACTTCATGTGTCTAAGGATGGCCATGTGGTATGTTTCGGGCCATTGTGATGAAGAAGAAAGTCCTTAGATATGAAGACAACTTGAATAATATTAAAATAAGCCTTGCAGGAGAATATTCTCTTTCCTCCCTTGACATCTTACTTATTCTTAATTATTTCTTGACAGCGGAGGCCTAGAAACTATTTTATTCAACACTTGAGTAGGCAAGGAGGGTAAAGATAAAAGCCTTCACATCAAAAGTGGTTAACAGGAGGTACTTACTATCCTATACTCAGAATTATACTAGCTGACTTCTACCTATTTCCAGATTTGTTGCTTCAGAAAAATGTGATGGTATTCCTGGTGGACAATTTCTATTATTTGCTGCTGAGCAATTTTGTAAGAGCTGCAGAGGTATCCATTTCTCAAATAATACTAGCTCTGTGCTATTATAGAACCAGATCATTTAAAAAACAAAAGTAATACATCAAGAAAGCATATAAAAATGCTGGATAAGTTGCTGAAAAATAAAAAAAAATCTTTGTACACTTTTGGGGGAGGAGATATTAATTGATACAACCACTATGAAATTCTGAAAGGTGATTCCTCAAAAACCAAAAATAGAATGGCCATATCACCCACTATATATCCAAAGAATCCTGAGTATTACAGATTTCTTTGCATATCCATGCTCACTACTGATCTATTCACAATTATCATGATATGGAACCATCCAGACACCTGTTAAGAGATAGAAAGATATAGAAAATATGGTGCGCACATGCAATGGAATTTTATTCAGATGTTAAGAAGAATGAAATGACATCTGAGAGAAAATGGAAGTAGAAATAACCATGTTTAGGAAGATAAGACAAATCTGAAATGCAAAATCCCATAATTATATATGGAGCTTCCTCTCTACTCCTCTCTCTTCTCTCCTCCTCATATACTTATATATATATATATTCAGAATAAAAGGGGAACAATTTGAAAGGATCTTATTTGCAAGAGGGTATGAATAACAATAACAAGATAGGTTATTGTGGGTAAATATGAGTGAATTACAAGATATATGTTAATGAAAATGCCATAATGAGACCAGTCATCTATGTATTGAAAACATTCAAATGAAAACCTAATTTTTAGCTTCTTGTAAAAGCTTTGCAATTTCATTAATTCCTCTTCTATTTTTGAATATCAGACACTGAAGATAAATATATTTACTAATCTATGCAAACCAATGACTCTTTAACAAATAAAACTTATTTAAAATGGACTTGTAAATTAGTCACTTGTAAACTTTTATCACACTTAATGAAATAAAAATATAATTTGTATTAACATTATTATCAGGACATACATATTCTACATGTGAAAAACAATTTTCATTTCTCCCTGTACTGGGGGTGATTGCCATAGAGTATAAGATTAGCTCACATAGTACCCAAATATCTCAGCAAGGGCAAGAATATAATTAATATTTTATAAAAATATTTGCTGTATTTCATACCATATTATATTCATTTTTCTCCAATTGTAAGCTGAGTCAAACTTGTTCTCCATATTCCTCATCAAGAAATATTTTTCTTTCATCTATGGTATATACCTATATTTCTTAAACTATTATAAACAGTAGAATTAGACGAAATGATTCAAAAATCAACTGGTGAGAACAGTATCACCTTGTTAGCCAAGCCAGAGAAAGATATCACTGGAAAAGAAAACTACAGACAACATCTATCACAGGTATTGATGGGAAAGTCATCAATAAAATATTAGCAAACTTATTCCAGCAACACATCAAAAAGAATATACATCAGGACCAAATGAGCTTTCTCTCTGAAGGGGTGGTATAGTTTAACATCAATCAATGTGAAAAAAGTGAAAGATAAAACTACAAAATCATCTCAACTGAAGTAGAAAAAAGACATCCCATAAGTCTATCACTTCTCTGGATAAAAACTCTTTAGATTTTAGATATCGAAGGAAAGTCCTTCAATATTGTAAGTCCACTTATAGAAGCCCACAACCAGCATCACAATAAATGGAGGAAAACGCAAAGTATTACTTCTAAGATGCAGTAAGTGGCAAGGATGGCCAGGCTCAGGATTTCCTTTATGGGGAATTTTACTATCATTGAATCAGTTAACGTATTCTGTCTTTTATCTATTTTACTGAAATGCAAAGTTAAAAGCTAGATGGACTACAGCCTTGTTTTATTTTTTATTTTTTCTAATTTTATTTATTTTGTATGTGTATGAATGTACTGTCTGCATGTAGGTTTGTGCACCCGTGTCGTGCAATGCCACGTTTGTCAGAATAAGGCATCAGATTCCCCTGGAACTGGAGTTAAAGACAGTTCTCAGCTGTCATGTGGGTGCTGGGGATCAAGAGCAGTTGGAGCTCTTAGCCACTAGGCCATCTCTCTAGCCCAGCAACCTTGTTTTCTTAACCTATTTAGTAACTTGTGGAAGTAGGCTTGTAGTTTGAAGTAGACTGTAGAAAATAAGGATCAAGTAAAAACAAGCTGAAATTTTTTTTCCCTGTAATTTGCTGGCTGAGATCACAAAATGAAAGTCCTTTTAGATTAGGCGCCAATTATCATGTGGTAAATTCAATAAAAATATTTTTAAAAATGGTCTAATTTGTCGTCAGAGTTTAATACAAGCTGGATCAGAAAACCACCACCAAAGCCTTGTCTGAAAGCAAGGGAAATTAAGGCACAGTGCTTAGTAATGTCACATGGCCATGAGGTGCTAGATCGCAGATTGTACTCATTTACCTTCATCCTCCCCTGTAACGCACAAGGAATCTTAATCATTTCATTTTCACATTCACTTAGCTTGCTTTCCATACAAGGAATTGATTCAGAATCATTTAGGAATATGTTCTTTTCAATTATTTACTCATTTTATTTTGAAAACTATCTTGCAAACAGTAGGATAAGTCTGGAAGGTGAAGGTAACCCCAGATTTGGTATCTCTTAGCATATTTTTCCTCTTTGGCAAGTTACTTGAGAAAGGTTTGCAGGAAATAGCATTCCAACTTGACAAGTAATGTCTAAGTTAAATTATTCAACCCAGTCAGTTACAAGCTCTTTCTGCCAGAATCATTTGACTTCAGTAGAGAAAATGGGTGAAATATCATATAAACGGATGTAATAAAATGCAGTTTTGAAAAGCTAAAATTGCAGGGATTTGATGTGATCTGTGACAGTGCATCACTGTACAGCAAGCATGAGTGCTAGAGTCCTGGTAGAGGGAAACTGAGGATTAAGGTTATGTTCTAAGACTCCATCAGCAATTACTTCAATGTTCATTTTCCTGAAAAAAGCAACTAGAAAAATGTATCTGTACATTCTTTACTATCCAGATTTAAATGTAGAAACATTGTATAAATAGACATGTTACTAATCTAAACAAACTAATTCAACTCAGTGTCCAATGAAACCCCTTCCCTTTCTTACCTTCACTCACATTAATAGGTATTCTCCAACACTGAATAGAAAGGAATATGTTATTTTATATAATATTGTTCTTTTCACATTATACTACCTACTATATTGATTTGTAAATTGTGATTAAATACTAAGCTACAGGGAGAATCATATCATGTATCTTTTCCAATGTTATTGATGCTTATATCTGTATTTACATTTAATCACAAATATACAAAACATGCTAGGATATTTACAACCTAGTTTTTACCAATTTTCCCATTTTTTGAGTATTTATCTTTGTTAAAATTTTCCATTATTGTAAAGAGAACTTCAATAAACATGGATGTAATGTATCTTTGTGATAGGATGAGTCTTGTGGATATATACTCGGGAGTGGTATGACTGGGTCAGGTGGTAGGCTCATTTTGAGTCTTTTAAGAGTTCACACTGCTTTCCAAAGAGGTTGCAGTTCACTTTTCCACCAGAAGTAAATGAGTATTCACTTTTCCCATAAGCTCTCCAACATTTAGTATCCTTTGTTTTCTTAATCATAGCCAGTCTTACCAGAGTATGATGAAATCATAAAGTGGTTTTAATTTGAATTTCCTTAATTATTAGCAACATTGAACAGTTTTTAAGATGTTTCTCAGCTATCTTTTTTTTTTAATTAAAAAAATTTTTTTTATTAATTATATTTATTTCCGTATGTGTATGAATGTACTGTCTGCATGCAGGTCTGTGCACCCGTGTCGTGCAATGCCGCGGAGGTCAGAAGAGGGTCTCAGATTCTCCTGGAACTGGAGTTCTCCTGGAATTGGAGTTTCAGATGGTTCTCGGCCAACTCTAAATTAAAATATAAAGAAGCCAGGCGTTGGTGGCACCCACCTTTAATCCTAGCACTCAGGGAGGGGCCGAAGCAGGAGGTCTTTGTGAGTTCAGGCCAGCCTGGTCTACGAAGCAAGTTCCAGGACAGCTGGGGCTACAGGGAGACCCCGTCTCCAAAAAGACAAAATATATATATATTATATATTATATAGTAATAATATATATAGTACTTATATATTAATATCTTATATAATAAAAAATTATTTAAGAAGAAAGAAATTAAGGCTTTGTGTCATAGATACAGATAATAAACTTTGGAGAAATTGTCTCCACAGAAAAAATGAATTGAGAATTAAGGTTCTGACTTACTTATTCTGTTTTGATTTTTGATTAGCTAATTTTGAACATGAATTACATTCATCTCCTTACAAATAAACATTGCCTTAGGAAAGCAAAGGCTGTTGAGGAATATTAATACATAACTATATGAAAAGAGAAACATTAATCCTAAAAATATAATTCTGTTATGTGCTACATGATATATTGTAATAGCACCATATATCTTCTTTGAAAGACAGTTCATTATGTATGACCTTTTTTCTTACCACTAGATGGTCATAACGTTACATTTTTCATTTACTTTTACACTCTGATAAAACTTGTTCTTCTTAGAATGCAACATGATCCATGGCTATTTATGTTTCTACAAGTTTCATAATGTATCCCTATAAAACTATTATAGCAGGAAAAATATATTAACAAGGATAAGGATAATTGAGTCATAATGCACACAGTCTATGAAGTTAAAATATTTTTAATCATAAACATAGCAATGATTAAAAAATGTAATGGTTACAGACTCTAAGCTCAAGTCTGAATATAATAATTGTTTTTATGACAGTGAATTTTCCCTATAATAGTAGTAATCCATAAAATAATTACTTTAAATATATAATTACTGATTACATGGTTGCAGCACATTACAAACATGAACAACCATATGTGTTCAAGTGGGACATGCCTTCACATGTTCTCCTGTCCTTCATCCTAGACAACAATACAAATATATGTAATATTATATATATAATACTATATATATATATATATATATTTGATGTTTCTTGCATTTCAAACATTCTCCTATCAAATCTAAGACCATTTCCCCTCTTATGCCCCCCAACCCCTGCCAGGCTCATGCATTCTGCCTTACATGTCTTGCATCTTTTTCTCAGTCTTTTTAAAAATTTTTGGGCAGAAGTTTACTGTTTCAGTCAGTTATTTGACCCAATCTTTATGTTGTTATTTCTTCCAATTCGTATCACCCCAAAATGTGTATATATACATGCCACACATATAGCAAAATTATGACTTCTGAAAATAGACTATAGGTGAATTGCAAACCATATTTAGGGATTCACAGTTTAACCGTAGAGTTGTATGCAGGTAAAGAAAAAATATTACTTTACATTCCTGAAGGCACTGCCTTAGACTGCTCGGCCACCCTGTCTTCCCAACTTTACATTCAGACAGCAGCTACACAAAAATTAAGGTCAACAATTGACAAGTGGGACCTTATTAAACTCAAAAGCTTCTGTACAGCGAAAGAAATGAAGTGAAGAGAAAACTCCCAGAGTGGGAGAAATCCTTCAACAGTGATACATGTGACAGAATATTAACATCCAGAGTATATAAAACTATCTCAAAACAAAGGAGCAAGAAAAAATGACCCACTCAGAAGATGAGTCAAAGAGCTAAACAGAGAATTTCACAAATGAAGAAGGTAAAGATAGTTGAGAATGGGGCTGGAGAAGATGGGCCTAGCGGTTAGGCGCCGGACCGCTCTTACAGAGGACCCGGGTCGATCCCCAGCACCCATATCATGGCGGCCGGAACCATCTGAAACTCCCAATTCCAGGAGAACTCCAGTCAGGAGAATCTTGAGAACCCTCTTCTGACCTCCGCGCATTGCACAGACGCGGGTGCCACAGACCTGCATGGAGACAGTACATTTTTTTTTCATTACCATACGACATACAGGAAATAATATAATTATATAAAAAAAACTTTTTTAATTAAAAAAAAAGATTTTTTGCTGAGAAACATCTAAAAACTGTTCAATGTTGGCTATAATTAAGGAAATGCAAAAATTTAAAGACACACTTTATGATTTCATCATACTCTGGTGAAGACTGGTCTTGATTAAGAAAACAAAGGATACTAAATGTTGGAGAGCTTATGGGAAAAGTGAATACTCATTCATCTTTGGGGAACAAGTGAACTGCACCTCTTTGGAAGCAGTGTAACTCTTAATAAGACTCAAACCAGAGCCTACCACCTGACCCCAGTCATACCACCACCGGAGTATATATCCACAAGACTCCATCCTATCAAAGATACATTACCATCCATGTTATTGAAGTTCTCTTTACATAATGAAAATTTTAACAAAGATAATACTCAAACAACATGGGAAAAAATGGTAAAAACTAGGTTGTAAATATCCTAGCATGTTTTGTATATTTGTGATTAAATGTAAATACAGATATAAGCATCAATAACATTGGAAAGCAATGCTATTATTCTCCCGTAGCTTAAGTCTTTATTCACCAATTTACAATCCATATAGTAGGTTAGATAATGTGAAAAGCACATATTATATAAAATAACATATTCCTTTCTATTCAGTGTTGGAGAATACCTATTAATGTGAGTGAAGGTAAGAAAGGGAAGGGGTTTCATTGGACACTGAGTTGAATTAGTTTGTTTAGATTAGTAACATGTCTATTTATACAATGTTTCTACATTTAAATCTGGATAGTAAAGAATGTACAGATACATTTTTCTAGTTGCTTTTTTCAGGAAAATGAACATTGAAGTAATTGCTGATGGAGTCTTAGAACATAACCTTAATCCTCAGTTTCCCTCTACCAGGACTCTAGCACTCATGCTTGCTGTACAGTGATGCACTGTCACAGATCACATCAAATCCCTGCAATTTTAGCTTTTCAAAACTGCATTTTATTACATCCGTTTATATGATATTTCACCCATTTTCTCTACTGAAGTCAAATGATTCTGGCAGAAAGAGCTTGTAACTGACTGGGTTGAATAATTTAACTTAGACATTACTTGTCAAGTTGGAATGCTATTTCCTGCAAACCTTTCTCAAGTAACTTGCCAAAGAGGAAAAATATGCTAAGAGATACCAAATCTGGGGTTACCTTCACCTTCCAGACTTATCCTACTGTTTGCAAGATAGTTTTCAAAATAAAATGAGAGTAAATAATTTGAAAGAAACATATTTCCTAATGATTCTGAATCCAATTCATTGTATGGACAGCAAGCTAAGTTGCATGTGAAAATGAAATAATGATAAGATTCCTTGTGGGTTACAGGGCGATGAAGGTAAATGAAGACAATCTGCGCTCTAGCACTCATGGCCTGTGACATACTAAGCACTGGCTTAATTTCCCTTGCTTCAGACCAAGGCCTTTGGTCGGTGGTTTTCTGATTCCAGCTTTGTAATTAAACTCTGCCGACAAATTAGACCATTTTTTAAACTATTTTTTATTGAATTTACCACCATGCCATGATAATTGGCGCCTAATCTAAAATGACTTTCATTTTGTGATCTCAGCCAGCAAATTACAGGGAAAAAAAATTTCAGCTTGTTTTTACTTGATCCTTATTTTCTACAGTCTACTTCAAACTACAAGCCTACTTCCACAAGTTACTAAATAGGTTAAGAAAACAAGGTTGCTTGGGCGTAGAGAGAAGATGGCTAGTGGCTAAGAGCTCCAACTGGGCTCTTGCTCCCAGCACCCACATGACAGCTGGACTGTCTTAACTCCAGTTTCCAGGAATCTGATGCCTTATTCTGACAACGTGGCATTGCCACGACACGGATGTGCCACAAAACCTACATGCAGACAGTACCATTCATACACATACAAAATAAAAAAATTAGAAAAAATAACAACTCAAACACGGGCTGTCGTCCATCTGCTTTAAACTTTGCATTTCAGTAAAATAGATAAAAGACAGAATACGTTAACTGATTCAATGATAGTAAAATTCCCCATAAAGGAAATCCTGAGCCTGGCCATCCTTGCCACTTACTGCATCTTAGAAGTAATACTTTGGTTTTCCTCCAATTTTTTTTTTTTTTTTTTTTATTTTTTTTTTGGTGATGTGGTTGTGGGCCTTCTATAAGTGGACTTACAATATTGAAGGACTTTCCTTCGATATCTAAAATCTAAAGAGTTTTTATCCAGAGAAGTGATAGACTTATGGGATGTTTTTTTCTAACTTTCAGTTGAGATGATTTTTAAGTTTTATCTTTTCACTTTTTTCCATTGATTGCTGTTAAAACTAATTAACCACCCCTTCAGAGAGAAAGCTCATTTGGTCCTGATGTATATTCTTTGATGTGTTGCTGGAATTAGTCTTGTAATTATTTTATTGATGACTTTCCCATCAATACCTGTGATAGATGTTGTCTGTAGTTTTCTTTTCCAGTGATATCTTTCTCTGGCTTGGCTAACAAGGTGATACTGTTCTCACCAGTTGATTTTTGAATCATTTCGTCTAATTCTACTGTTTATAATAGTTTAAGAAATATAGGTATATACCATAGATGAAAGAAAAATATTTCTTGATGAGGAATATGGAGAACAAGTTTGACTCAGCTTACAATTGGAGAAAAATGAATATAATATGGTATGAAATACAGCAAATATTTTTATAAAAATTAATTATATTCTTGCCCTGTGAGATATTTTGGGTACTATGTGAGCTAATCTTATACTCTATGGCAATCACCCCCAGTACAGGGAGAAATGAAAATTGTTTTTCACATGTAGAATATGTATGTCCTGATAATAATGTTAATACAAATTATATTTTTATTTCATTAAGTGTGATAAAAGTTTACAAGTGACTAATTTACAAGTCCATTTTAAATAAGTTTTATTTGTTAAAGAGTCATTGGTTGCATAGATTAGTTTACAATATATTTTTTCTTCCAAGTGTCTGCTATTCAAAAATAGAGAGGAATTCATGAAATTGCAAAGCTTTTACAAGTAAGCTTAAAAAAATTAGTTTTCATTTGAATGTTTTCAATACATAGATGACTGGTCTCATTATGGCATTTTCATAACATATATCTGTTTCACTCATATTTACCCACAATAACCTATCTTGTTATTGTTATTCATAACCTCTTGCACATAAAGATTCACTATTACAAATTGTCCCCTTTTATTCTGAATATATATATAATATATATCTATATATATTATATATAGAGGAGAGAGAGAGAGGAGAGAGAGAGAGGAGAGAGAGAGAGAGAGAGAGCTCCCAATATAACTTAGGGATTTTGCATTTCAGATTTGTCTTATCTTCCTAAACATGGTTATTTCTACTTCCATTTTCTCTCAGATGTCATTTCATTCTTCTTAACATCTGAATAAAAATTCCACTATTGCATGTGCGCACCATTTTCTATATCTTTCTATCTCTTAACAGGTGTCTGGATGGTTCCATATCATGATAATTGTGAATAGATCAGTAGTGAGCATGGATATGCAAAGAAATCTGTAATACTCAGGATTCTTTGGATATATAGTGGGTGATATGGCCATTCTATTTTTGGTTTTTGAGGAATCACCTTTCAGAATTTCATAGTGGTTGTATCAATTAATATCTTCTCCCCCAAAAGGTCACAAAGATTTTTTTTATTTTTCAGCAAATTATCCAGCATTTTTATATGCTTTCTTGATGTATTACTTTTGTTTTTTAAATGATTACTGTTCTCATAATAGCACAGAGCTAGTATTATTTGAGAAATGGATACTTCTGCAGCTCTTACAAAATTGCTCAGCAGCAAATAATAGAAATTGTCCACCAGGAATACCATCACATTTTTCTGAAGCAACAAATCTGGAAATAGGTAGAAGTCAGCTAGTATAATTCTGAGTATAGGATAGTAAGTACCTCCTGTTAACCACTTTTGATGTGAAGGCTTTTATCTTTACCCTCCTTGCCTACTCAAGTGTTGAATAAAATAGTTTCTAGGCCTCCGCTGTCAAGAAATAATTAAGAATAAGTAAGATGTCAAGGGAGGAAAGAGAATATTCTCCTGCAAGGCTTATTTTAATATTATTCAAGTTGTCTTCATATCTAAGGACTTTCTTCTTCATCACAATGGCCCGAAACATACCACATGGCCATCCTTAGACACATGAAGTATGGAAAATTAGTTTTCTTTATCACTACTACTAATCACCATTCTTTTGTAACATAAAACAAAATTGTATATTAAAGGAAGAAGAAAAAGGACATAAATCACATATGTAACGAATCACGTTAGTCTCACTACAAATGAACATGGAATTTCAGTCGACTTTGAACATATAGTCTGAATAATAAGTCCTAAATATGACAAAATAATATCAACATTTTTCCTTATTAACTATCATTTTATGCTCTCAAAAAACTGTCAGTGAAAGGAGTTAATAACAAGTAAGATTAAGAGGATGGTCCAAGCAGGATATCTAATTATAATGTCAAGTGAGTACCAAAAAATTCTGTTTTTTTTTTTTTATTTTTATTATTTATTTTTTATATGTGTATGAGGTTTTACTGTTCTGCATGTTGGCCTGTGCACCCGTGTCGTGCAATGCCACGGAAGTCAGAAGAGGGTCTCGGATCCCCTGGAACCGGAGTTCTCCTGGAATTGGAGTTACGACTGTCTTAGCGCCATGTGGGTGCTGGGGATAGAACCAGGTCCTCTGCACGAGCAGTCGGTGCTCTAAACTGCTAGGCTATCTCTCCAGCCCCATGAATTCTGTCTTTCATGAAGAATTATAGTTACATTCCACTTGTTTGTATAAACTTTATTCATGAAATTTCCAAAAATCACTCTTTAAAGTCTGCTGAATTATATTTAATTAGCAAAACTACTTGAATTGCTTCAAAGTGTCAAGGAAACTTCGAGCTTCCTAGGGACTAGAATAGTCTATTTTAATTATCTTAGACGCTTAAGAGTCATAAGGCCTTAGGTTTCTTTTTATATGTACGTGTGTGTGTGGTGTGTGTGTACACATATGTAAAGACAGATTTATAAAACCACACATATATCGTGTTTGTTATTACTCTATCTGCTCTACCTATGTGTTTTATGTTATATATGTGTGTTATCTATCTGTTACATTGATGATTGTATATATGTGTATATTATATACACCTCTATATGATAGTATATATATCTTATATATATCTATATATATATCTCTAATGATCATCACGATGAAAGGAAAAACATTTTTAACAATACAGTTTTTTTGTCCAAAAGTATTTAGAGAGATTAAAGCATTCTAAAATATGCCAACGTCAGGCCTAAGAGAAAAATCAATCTTCTTTATTTCTTTTTTTTTTTTTTTTTTTTTTTTTTTTTTAATTTTATTTATTATGTATTTTTTATGTTGTATGAAATGTATTGCGCATGTCGGTCTGCGCACCCGTGTCGTGCGATGCCCGCGCGAGGTCAGACGACGGTCTCGGATTCCCATGGAACTGGAGGTTCTCCTGGACGGAGTCACAGACGGTTCTCAGCCGCCATGTGGGTGCTGGGGATCGAACCCGGGTCTCTCTGCAAGAGCGGTCGTCGCTTCTTAAACCGCTAGGCCATCCCTCCAGCCCCTTAAATCTTTATTTCTAATAATAAATATTGAATTCTTCAAGTAAGTTAATGCTGTTTGTAAAGCGATTCATGTTTCCCAGAAAAAAGTAAATTTACTTTTTTTTTTCTTAGACACCAAGAATTTGTTTATGGAGACTTGATAATTCTTCATGTATTTAAGTGGCTACCAACTCCAAATGAAATAATTATGCTTCATAGTCATAGGCTCAAGAGAAGCTGTTGGGTTGTGGTTTTAAACTATTCCGAATTTCATCTTCTGTCGGTAGGTAAACACACTTGCTTTAAAGCGTTTGTCTGGAAATGGGATGTTTCCCAAGGACACAATCACCACATGGTCACTGGAAAAGCTTGCGTATAAGGCTGGAATCAAAATCATTTTGATAAAATAATGGGGCCATGAGAAAAATTTCTTAGTGTAGATATATGAAACTACAGTGAGAGTTACATCATGATGATTTGAATAGAACATTTAGAACCTGAAAAATGCATTAGAAAAAAAAATCTAACAGTGCCNATTATTCCAGCATAAGTGGAAGTTTCCCTGTATCATGCTGTCCCTATGGAACTCCAGATACTGATGGTTGTTAGGTGCCATGTGGATGCTGGGATTTGAATCTGAGAATTGTGCAAGAAGAGTCATCTTTCCAGCCTTTGTTTTCTTCATCAAGTGATTTTTGTTTGAGGCCTCAATATTCGATAAAATCCTGGGAAATATGGATGTTGAGAATATGTCCTTATTTTGGAAATTAATGGTCAAAGAGTTGAGAAAAATCTCATAGCTAAGAACAATTCTCTGTTGCTTATAGAGGTAGAGACTGAACAGGATGTTAGTTTTGCTTTTTTTTTTTTCCTTTGGTCTTTTTGAGTCTTTTTGAGACAGGGTCTCCCTGTAGCTCCAGCTGTCCTGGAACTCACTCTGTAGACCAGGCTGGCCATGAACTCACAAAGATCTGCCTGCCTCTGCCTCCCAAGTGCTAGGATTAAAGGCTTGCGACACCACGCCTGGCTTAGTTTCCCTTTATTTTTGGTGTGGGCAAGCAAACCATAATTAAGCCACTAAAATAGTCTGTATTTCATTCACAAAAGAAAGCTAAAAATAAGTGTGTGTTTATGCACTTGTATATTTGCATATGTTTGTGGAATTTTGTTAATAGCATGAATTACATTTAAAGGATTATAAAGGAGTACAAGCTCATTGTACAGAGTCTATGATATTATGTTTTTCATGGCAAAATGAGAAAGTTCTTTCTCACTTCTCTTTTATCAGAATTATAAAAATTAATAACTGTTCTGTCTACTTCTAAAAATGCATCTAAATATATTTTCATAAGAAAGGGAACATTCCATTGATACATTCCATGTAATGACATACCATACGGCATTATATTTATCTCATTAAAATAACTCAAACTGACATTAGGAAGAGTTTAAAAATTTAAATGCGTACATTAAATATCAGTGTCACGGTGCTTGCCTAGATGTGCAAGGTCTTGGTTTTGATCTCCAACACTTTACACACAAAATAAAACAAGGTGAACCACAGAAATAAAGATGTGTATGGAGAACAAAATAAAAAGTATGTTTTGTACATTACCATGCTTTTAATCATTTATATTTTGGATTATAATTGAATCATGTCATATATTTTTTATTTTTATTATATTTAGAATATCTTCCAAGGAGCTTAGTGTTATTCTGTAACTTTATATATGACTGCTGCTTCTTTTAAATATATCCCAGGATTTATTTACAACATCTTCTATTGCTGAATATTGAGGTTCAGTTAGGCATTTTGATAATGTGTTTATATGAAATTTTTTATATATTTCTACTCATTGCAGTGTTCTCTGAAAAATCCTTGCAATTGTTGGCTTAAAACATCACTTTTGTAAATATTTGTTTGACCAAGTCTTACTCATGGAAATGTTTACAATGATTCTCCTAGAAAATATTCACAGAGCATATGCTTCTAAGGAGAATGCTTCTCAATTGTGTTGAGATATGAAAGCTCAATTGAGATGGTATCCAAGGCATAAACTGAGGTGTCTTCCTATACCACTGATTTAAAGCTGTTTTTAAATGATCCAGTGTTTTCATTCTAATTAACTATTATTAATAAAAATTTCTGATTTTTATTTTGGTCTTTTTGAGACAGGGTCTCCCCTGTAGCCCCAGCTGGCCTGGAACTCACTCTGTAGTCCAGGCTGTCCTTGAACTCACAGAGATCTGCCTGCCTCTGCCTCCTGAGTGCTGGGATTAAGGGCATGCTCTACCTTGCCCAGCCAGTATCTTATTAATAATAACATTTTCTTTGGTTTGTGCTGCTGTTTGCCAAGAGCTACCTGTGGCTCTGTTCAGCTCCTTGCTTATTCACCAGTGCCAGGAAAAACAGCCACTGTCCTTTAATACATGGTTTGGTGATAAAATTGAAGACTAGTGAGACTATTTCTGTATTTGACCTTCAGTTTTGACTCAACACACAGTCCTTCCTCAAAACACTTTTGTCAAAGAAAGTCACATAGTCATTCATAACAAACCCACTATCAACACATCAGAGAAGTTCAACCTTTGCTCCAGGACCAGCAGCAAATAGGCCAGAAAAAAAAAATCTTATGCATCCTAGTACTACTAGGATTTTGAAATTAGAAAGCATCTTTGTTGAGTTTTCATGTTGAATTGCAATGCTGCTACATGTCTATGTGGTCCAAACACTCCCAATGCTTTGCTGTAGATGGATGTATTTGCCTTGCCTACACAGGATTATGAATCATAATTTCTATCACTTCTTTCTTTCTTCATTGATGCTATACAAGAAAGTTTTATGAGGTACCTCTGCCAGTCTATCTTCTGCTCAAAGTCCTCTTATTCTATGTATATTTAAAAATGTATTTGCAGTTAAAAGAAGCTGTGCCCCTTTTCTAAGCCTAGGAAACAATCTGCGGAAGAGGGGGCATGGTAGAATGTAAAGGCTGCGATTGGGATGAATGGTGAAACTACAGCGATGTAGTCTGGACACTCATTTGATCAACTTGATTGAACAAACAACCCGTCACCCCCCACTGGATGGTGGGACTGTGGGGATTTGGGCACAACAGTCTGCAGATTGGTTTTGCACGAAGGATGCTTTTACTCATGGATTATCACTTATAGCTAAAAAATGGAAAAAAAAAACCTGAAAGATACAGGACAGTTATGGCAGAATACATGATCTGGGATGGGGTGGGGGTGGGGGGGAAGGGAAAGGGAAATATGCCTGATCTGAATTGGAAAATGATGTACGAAATGCACAAAGCATCAATAAAAATTAAATTAAAAAAAGAAGCAAAACTATTGTCCATTCTCTAATTTCATATGAAAAAATGATTTTATGTGTATTTACTAAAAACTATTATTTTTGATAAAATACATCTATATAGATATTTCCTTTATATTTTGAAAAAAGATGTTTCAACACATTTATTGTGTGTGTATGTATGTGTGTGTGTGTGTGTGTGTGTGTGTGTGTGTGTGTATTGACATGCATGAGAAAGCCAGACATCAACTTGTAGGAGTCAGTTCTTTCTTTCTGCCATGTAGATCCAGGGACTCAAACTCAGGGCATCAGACATGAGGACAGTTAATATTTTCTTTCTTAATACCAAATTAATTCCACCTAAAACTCTTCTCCATTTGAGAGTAAAGCTAATGTCTAACATATAAACAGGATTGAGTCACCAGTACTGCAAAACTAAATCAAATCATATGAAAACAAACAGTAACAATTTCATCAAAATACAACTGACAGTTCCCTATCAGGATATGAGAACACTGAATTACAGTTTATATATCCTATGTAATTAGAGATTCTATATAAACCCTAAGTGGAGAGAATAATAAAGAATTTGGCTGTATAAAAGAGGTAGATTAGCAAACATTTAATCCCAGCATACCAGAGGCAGAAACAGGCAGATCTCTGTGACAATTTGGCCATCCTGGTTAAACTCCAGTGTAGCTCAGGCTAAAAGGAAACCCACCTAAAAATACAGAATAAAAACAAATAAACAAACAAGAGTTAAATTAGTAAGTGACAGAGAATAGAACTCTAAGGTAGTGTGTCCAGATGGCATGTTAGCTGCATTAAAATGTGACTTATTATCATTTTTCTATAAAACTCAGAAATCATTCTCATTACATTTTTAGAAGCTAGTAATATTTATATTCCACTATTTCTATTTCTTAAATGATGAATCTAATATCTTGACTTATGTAAGCTTGAATACTGGGCTATACTAAAGAATTTAAATTCTCTCAACTTTCCCCTTTCATACCATTTATTTTTCTCTTGTACACAGACATACTTTGAGGAAGGTAAATTTATTTTGATTCTAAGACTAGCTTTGATTCTCATTTAGATTTTGAGAGTAGTTTTGTTTTATAGTTTACTTTGTTTTCTATTTGTCTAAATTATTGCAAAGTTGGTGGGCTAGAATTTTAGACACAGTTTGCTTGTTAAAATCCTAGGATAATTTGTTGCCTGTGGGATTGTCCTATATTTGGTTTCAGGATCAAAGTTTACTGTGTTCAGCAACCTCAGTGCAGGGTCTCTCCATCATCATGTTCTCTGGTCCACGAGGCTTTTTTTTTCCCACCGGATTATATGCAGGACTTTGTATACATTAAGCAATCTCATCAATGTAAAACAAGGTCCACTGAAGGATTGATGATCTAAGGTAAGGTATGCTCTTCAATGGATGAATATAGTGAGACAGAAAGAAGGGATAAGGGCTGGAGAGATAGCCTAGCGGTTAGGATGCCGACGCTCTTTCTTGCAGAGGAACCCGGGTTCGATCCCAAAGAAATAAAAAAAAAGGCAAAAACACACAGGAGGCCGAGAGCCGTCTGAAACTACAATTCAGGAGAACTCCAGTTTCCAGGGGGAATCCGACACCCTCTTCTCGACCGTCCGAGCATTGCACGACACGGGTGCACAGACTTGCATGCAACAGTTACATCAGACACATACAGAAATAAATAAACTTAATAAAAATTAAAAAAAAAAGAAAGAAGGGATAAATTTTTGAATGTCTCATTAGACACATTGTGGAGACCACCAAAGACAATTAAACTGCATTCATTTCTGCTGTTAGAGTTGAAGAAAGGTGTCTTAGATATATTCAGCCATCTTGGCCCACAGTAATATCAAGGAAGTTGCAAAACATGTTTGCCTAGTTTGCCTACAGGAAAACAGTGTGATTTTAGAAACAAGCACTGTGATCTGTGTCTACAGGGAGACATGGTGAATATCTTACATACTCAGCATTAAGTAGAATAGGTCAATTTTCATGTAAATTATTCACTCAGGATATTTCTCAACTTATTCCTTGCTCCTCTGTGGCTCTTCATTTTTTTCTTTTCAATGTATACATTTATTAATTATTGTGGACTTCATACAATATAACTTAATCATATTTAAAGTCCCTTCCCTATATGTACCCCAGCAGCCCAGCGCCCTACCCTTGGGATTTCATGCATTCTTTCATATATGTTAAGATCTTTGGAGTGAAGATTGTATACCCAGACATTCCTGGGTGTGAGTATATTCACATGAGCCTCTTCCTTTTGTCTATCATCACTCCATTAAAGCTTATCAATTCTCCCTCACCCAAAAGTAATCGGCTACCAATAGTTGCTTGCGTAAGTTTGCATGAGCCTTGTATGGAGCCCATGGCACGAACCTGGAATCAGGAGCTGAGGCACAGGCCATGGAGGAATGCTGCTTACTGGCTTGCTCACCTGGCTCTTGCTCAGCCTGCTTTCTTATACAGTATAGAACCGAATGCCCAGGTATAGCTGGGTCTTCCCATATCACTCAACAATCTGGAAAATACTCCAAAGACATAGCCACAGGGCAGTCAAATGGAGGCAATTCTCCAACTGAAGCTCCCTCAACCGAGGTATGTCAAGTTGACACTAAAGCTATCCAGCACAAGTGGCCCTTTGTCAACTGGACACACAAACACATTACTATTAAACCACAACATTTCCATTTCTTGTCCCAAAGATATGATGGTAACATTCATATCATCACCTAGAACAGAGCAACCTTAAAAGCCCCACAGTCCTTTAAAAATCCAAACACTGAAAGGTTCACAATCTCTTAAAAGTTCCTTAAGTGTGGACTCTTGTAAACCCCAAAACATGGACCGTCCTAGTCCTATTTCAAAAGGGAAGAATAGGGCACACCTTAGCACAGTCTAAGTCCAGCAAAGTAGCTCAAGGCTGGATATCTGGGATTCACTCACAATCTTCTGGGTACCAAAGGCTTTTAGTAGTTCCATTTATCTGACTCTGCCATCCACAGCACACAGCCCATCTCACAGGCCCAGACCAGCTTCATTCCATACCTTCAGCTGACCTTGGTAGTGGTCCCATGGTCCTTGAATCTCCAAAAGTGTCATCTCCACTGAAACAGGCTTTTACCTTCAGCAGTGGGCTTTTCTGGCCTCTCAGTGTGCAAAGCCTCATATTCTCTCCATGCCTCCTGCAAATCTGGGGTCTTCACAGCAACTGAGGGTGCACTTTCACCAATGGCCTTTCCTAGACTTCTCACAGTATCAAGCCTCAACTGTTCTCAGTGACCACTTTATGTTTTCAAAACCAGAACAATATAGAAGACTCTTACACATTAGCAAGCCCTGCTTCCATCTTGAGATGGAGGTTTGGCACCCCTTCTGCACAACAGCTTCTGTGTGCTGACCCTGAGGAAATTCTTTGCAGAAGATTTCACCACAGTGATCCTAGTTTCTTGTTACTTACAGCTGGTTTTCCCTTCCCAGTTAACCAGCACCAATTTTCCCAGTAAAACAAAGTTGTACTTGACTTCTTGATCACAGCTAATTCTTCAGCCCCAGCTGAGGAGAACACCCAAATTCTCAATGCAAAACACCATACAAATAGCCCTGATGATCTCCATTTCCCTTTGAATGTTCATAAACCAGGCCTCCATTGTCTACAACTCTCTCAGTATAACTGTTCCAAGTTCCACAGCAACTCTAAGCACTCAAGGGATTTTTCTATACCAAATTTCCAAAGGCTTCCACAATCCTCTCCAAAACACCAAGGTCAGATTTGTCATAGCAATATCCCACTCTCTGTTATAAATTTCTGTTCTAGTTTGCTTTCAATTGCTATGACAAAACACTCTGACCAATACAAATTTGAAGAGGAAAGGGTTTATTCTTCTTATGTCTCCTGGGTCACAGTTCATCACTTAGGGATCCCAAGGTAGGAACTCATGACAGGAACCTGGAGGCAGGAGCTGAAGCACAGGCCATGGAAGAATGCTGCTGAGTGGCTTGATCTCCTGGCCCATATTCAGCCTGCTTTTTATATAATACACATTGAATTGTTTTATATATGCAAAGGAAGAGTAACCCAAAGTTGGCCAAATATCAGTCATTTTGATAAAAAATTCTAATATTACACATCATTAGTTCCATGAAATTCTTTGAGCTGACATGGATAGGTAAAGTATATACTCTGTTTCTTTCCATAGAAAACACTTGTCTGTTTCCTGTGAATTACTTCTATTGAGGTTTCAGTATAAGGTTGCTTTCTAATGCTCACTTTTCTTATTTATGTTCAAGTATTAAAAAAAGATACTTTGGTATCTGATAAAAATGGAAATTGGCTGACTTTTTGAAGAGGCATATCTGCAATCTCAGTACTTGCAAAGTGGCAGCAAGGTAATACCTGGCTACCTAAGAAGATTGAGGCCAGCCTGTTGCTACCTGAGACACCAAATAAAAAATAAAATAAAAAGATAAAAGAACACGTTAGTAATTGTACCCCATTACAAATTTGGCAGTTGAGTAAAAAACCACCTTGAATAATACAAATAATTCTTTATGAACACTGTTTTTTTTCAAATTGAAAATTTCTTTTGAGGAGAGTGATCAAGTTAAGAGATGTGGACAACGCATTTGACATTCTAGCTCTACCTCTTGCTCTTAAAAAGAGGATGAACATGTGATCACTGTGCCATATAGGGTCATTCACATATCATATTCCTTTATTCGTAACAACTAATTAATATATGAGAACTTCTGCATGGAAAATTAATTCTTTGGAAGACCCTGGGATTTCCAATCAAGTCTAACACATATGATCATCACCATCTATATGTAGTAAGTACATCCCTCTATTTCTGTCTCCTCAGAAAATATGCCACTTCATCCTGTTGATCTAGCATGTTATTACTGATGTCATGGGAAGTGTGTTCCAAATAGGCACCTCCCTCTTCTGGGCTCTTTTGTGCTGTTAGGCTATAGAGGTGTAGGGTTGAGATTTACTATTGTTCTCATGAGGTTCTTGCTAACACCTGTTTCAGTGGTAAATAACTAGAAATAAACCACTCTGGATGAAAGGTAGCACTGCTCATCTCTTCCTTATAGGGTATGAATTTATACTTTCATTTAACTCATTCATATATGAAGACAAATATATATATATATATATATATATATATATATATTCACTCAGGAAATGAATAGATGGGAGATGAAAGCATGGGAGAAAACATAAATTATAGGGTTTATTTCTTGCTATCCACCTGTTAAGATACTGGGTTGGATATTTCATGCATCTATCATATACATTAAGGCCTAAGGAGTCAAGTTTGTATGTCCAAATATCCTGGAAGCAATCTCCATTTTTCCTGGATTCCCTTGGATTTATTCACTGTAAGCCACACCAAAATAATCTGTAATTTATGAAAAGAAAATCACCTCACTGATTAAGTAGAACAAAGTATTTTTTTAGAGTCCAAACCTCCTGCAGTCTAGTGGACTCACTGTAAGTGATTTTACTTTCCAAGATATTGAAGTCACTTTTCAGTCCTATTTTCTTTCTTTCTTTCTTTCTTTCTTTCTTTCTTTCTTTCTTTCTTTCTTTCTTTCTTTCTTTCTTTCTTTCCTCTTTTTGGGATCTCACTTTAGTCCCAGTTAACCTGGAGCTCACTATGTAGACCAGGCTGGCTTTGAACTCACAGAGATGCACCTGCCTACCTGCCTGTGCACCACCACACCCAGCTCAGTGCTATTTTTCAAATAGAGTAAAATATAGGATAAAATATATAAATTGCATTTACAAAAGAATATACAAAAGTTACCAGCAGAGAGTGCCAATGGCTTTAATAAATTGCAACTGAAAGTTAGTGTCCAGTGTACATATGTCCAAACACCTTTCCTTAAGAATCTGGACACAAAGGCAGAAATGAGCTGAAGGCTTCTTGTTTATTAACTGATTGTTTAAAAAAATGAGGAAACTTTAACACAGAATGAAAACATGGCTGTGTCTGAGGAGGGTTAAAGAAGCCGGGTGCCTGGTCCAAACACTGAGAATTGAGTTTTTCAATGTGATTATTGAAGTGTGTTGACAGTAGAAGTCTCTGGTAATTAGCAGTGTGTGTACCTGCAGGAGCTGGTTGAGCCTGTCTTCTCACTCCCAGTGACCAGCAGCACGTGGAGAAGGTGAAGAACCCAAGTGTCCTTCATAGCTTTGGGGAGGACACGTACGACTAATATAGAAATGAGCAGGACAGTGCACAGAATTGCAGGAGGGAAGGCTTTGGAACACAGATCATCCCTGACTTACTTTCATTCCCTCTGTATAAAGCACCTTCACTGAACTTTTCCCAATGGAACAGCAGCCTCTATCTTTTATCTTTATGGCATTTTTTTACCACTACACAGGCAAGTAGTAATAGTGAATATAGTAAAAAATATATAGTGATCAAATATAGAAAAAAAAACATAAAGGAAAAATCCTTCTTGTAAAATTTTATCTGATTTCTCACCTATCACTGAGGTGTTTTCATGATAGTACAAATTGTATTGGTTATGGCTGACTTTGTCTGTGGTTACTCTGTCCAAAGTAATGCTTAGAGCCCCTTATAAATGATGGTACAATGATTATAGTAAATTAAAGGATGATTAATATTACATTAATTTTCTAAGTGAAGAAATTGAGACACAGACATGACAGATATTTTTGTGGCATTATTTCTTTATTACCTGGTATTACATGGGTAGTGAATACCAGATACAGCACTTAAAACAAACCTATATCTGGATGTGTGCTTGCTTACCTTGATATTGGATGCTCAGCAAACCATTGCTATAAAGGGCCTGATCGTTGATATCTGAGGCTCTGTCTGTCTTCTGGGCTGTACCATCTATATTCCAATTTCCAACTGCAGCACCATGGTTAAAATTTATTCTTGGGCTGAAGAGATGGCCTAGCGGTTAAGAGTGCCGACCACTCTTACAGAGGACATGGGTTCGATTCCCAGCACCCACACAGAGGCAGAGAACCGTCTGAAACTCCAATTCCAGGAGAACTACAGTTCCAGGGGAATCCGACACCCTCTTCTGACCTCCGCAGCATTGCACAACACGGGTGCACAAACTTGCATGCAGACAGTACATTCATACACATACAGAAATAAATAAAATTAATTTAAAAAATTAAAAAAATATTCTCAGTGACATTGATAGGTTTATGAGTAGACAATTGTGTACTAATCAAACTTTATTCATGAAAATTAAAATTTGAATTCAGTAAATGCACATACATTACAAAATAGTGTTAATTATTCAATGTATAGTTTATTGAATTATTTTGCCCTTTGTACAAAATATCTTCAAATATCTTAATCATCTTTATACCCTCTCCTCCCATCTTCACTTCCTGCCCCCCAGAAGATTTCATACATATTATCATGTATGTTAAGGCCTAAGTTGTCAAGTTTGTAATCCCAAATGTCCTGCAGTACAGCTTCACCAATTGGCGTCTAGTCAGCCCATCTATAGTCTCTCCCTTAAAAGAGATCTGATAGTATTGGCTACTTTTAATATGTTATCTAAACCACTTAATCAATACTTTATATTTTGCTTTTTGTTCTTATTTGTTTGCTTGTTTTGAGACAGGGTTTCTTGGTAGCCCCAGCTTGCCTGGAATTTATTATGTAGATCAGGCAGGCGACAATCTCATAGTCAGTTAGCCTCTCTACCTCTCCAGTGCTGGGATTGAAGGCTTGTACCTCGATGCCTGCCTCTTAAACAATACTTTAATAGTATTCTTAACATTGTGACTGAACAAAGTTAATTGAGGAGAAACATTTGGATCCCTTATTAGAACCATCCACGCATTACTTATAAACTTGAGGCTTCCCAGAGGTGACATATTGAAGACGTTTCAAGTATATCAAGATAGATTGTTTTGTAATGAACATCTTTGTAAGCTGAGATTCTATAATTTTAAATATTTCTTGTTATATTGACAAAACCTGCTCTACTCTATGGGTTTTTTTTTGGGGGGGGGAAATTTACTGGGAAAACTACTAACTACATACTAATGATCTATCAAATTTTTGTAGTTGTTTTAGAAATCATGGGAAACTTAAAAAAAGGTATATCTTTAAAATGTTAGATCACAGTTAAGATAGGCTAAGCTGTTTTCCTTTATAAAAATTAAGAAAATTGCTGGGCATGGTGAGGCATACCTTTAATTCCAGCACTCAGGAGGCAGAGACAGGCAGATCTCTGGGAGTTCAAGGCCAGCCTGATCTACATAGTGAGTTCCAGGACAGCTGGGGCTTCAGGGAAACCTTGTCTCAAAAATATTAAGAAAATTTCCTTAAGAAAGTTTCTAAAATTTATCTATGCCCTATCAGAGTACCATATCTATGTAAAATATGATAAAATATTGAAGAATATTAGAAATGTAGCTATTTTGTTAGTATTTTCTAATATCTATTAGAAATACATATTATATATACATATATATATATCAGAAAAAAAATATATATCATTGTGACCTGAACCAATCCCTTAGCCCCTCAGCTACTGCTACTAAATTTGAAGAGATGCCAAGGCCAAATGAGGAGTGACCTATGCAAGCAGAGTGACACTACTGTGACCTGGAATACAAAACTACATTCTGCCTTGAGGGAACATAGTCAAGACCTTTGTTCAGGTTTCTGAAGAAGAAGGATCTGTTAAATGGGGAGATCCTTTAGATCTCTGTAGAAGACATGGCCATGATAGAATACATATTTGAAGGCTGTGTATTAAGTATAGAAAGGATTTTCCTCTTCCATCTTATGATTTCTCATTAATTAATTTAATTTGTTAATACTGCCTGAATAAACTCCCTTCACTCTTTGTATAGCCATCCGATTCCAGATGGGAAACTAATGTTACTTGGACCTTAAAATAACTCTGATTTTATACTTTTTCACAGCACACTTAGAATCTTATTCCAGTGACTAGATTGCACATTTTACACCATTCCAAAGAAAAATCTAAGAGATCCTCTCCCCTTTGCTGCAGCCTTGTTAACCCATGGCATTTTATATAAGCTTCACCATTCCAGGGTCTGTGCATCAATTCGGACACACTATATCCTTCCACCCTAGATATCCATAGGCTTCTGAAATGACCTCACCTGAGTTTTCAGATTAAATGAACTAGCTCATGGTTCCCATTGTGTTCTATTCACACCCCAAACATATTTCCGTTATAATATTACAACCACATTGATTGAATTTTATCCTTTTTTTTCAGCTCTAAATATGACAGCAATAATCTAAGTGTGTTGGACTGACTTATTGTGGCTTTTCATAGAAGTTAAACAAATGTCCCTTGATCCTGTCTCTGTATGAAGGCAACCAGGAAATTTGTTGAAATACCATGTTGGATTCTGCTGCAAAAATCACCAGGAAAAAGAAACTTCAGAGAAAATAGTTTTATTTGGACTTGCAGTTCCCAAAGGGTACAGTATATCACAGTAGATTTGACATGGTGGCTAGTCACACTGCATACACATCCAAGCAGAGAGAGAACAGGAAATGAGCTCTGGCTCATGACCTGTTTCCTCCTGTGAGGCTCCACCTTTTAAAGGTTCCACAGCCTTTACAAGGAGCACTACTAAATGGCATGAAATGCTTAATCATGTGAACCTGTGAGAGACTACATTCACATTCAAACCACAACTACCAATATCCAAATTGTATCTTAAATGTAGGAAATCAGAAATCGGAGCAGTAGACATAGATAATAGTATTCCAGGTCTGATCCTGACCTGACTCTGGCGTTCAGAGGCTTAAGGGCCATTGACCTTAGCCATAGTCAGGAAGCTTGCTCCCAGATTCAGCTGTGAAATTGTGCTCTGATATAATCATGCCATTCTTATTTTTTCCATTAAGTGGCAAGCAAAGTGTATCGTTCTGAGACTCATCTTCAGCCCTGTTTGATGTTCTGCCCATTTCTAACGGAAGACTGAGCACTGTGCAGTCTATTTTCAGAGCTGCCATGAATATTTATACATTGCCTGCATCTTTACAAATTAGAGAGCAGTAAGATGAATGAGAGTAGTGAATCAGAGAAGACACACAGTGTGATGCGGGCAGAAATTTACTATCTCATTTCTATTTAAAACCTGATGACTCAGAGAAGGAGTCAATCCACATCCATTCGAGCAAATTCCTTAATGCTTTCCAGCAAGGCACTTTGGATTTTAGCACTACTGGGGCTGATTTGATTTATTCCCTTGAATATTCCATTGAGTATTTTCAATGTATGTGTGTTTCTATGTATGTAAATGTGCATGAGAAAATATATATTTAAGTGAGGTTCCTTTGAAATAAAATGGAAGGGAATAAATTTTCTAGGCTAATTGTTAATTATTTTCTGCAAGTCTCATGTCGTATGTTGTCTTGGTGATGGGAATGTACCTATGAACTCTAATGAATAATTCTTAAGTCTGACAAAATGCTATTTGTCTCTAAATTGATTTTTAATGTCTTTGGTTTGCATTTTTCCACCTAGTTAGCTTTCCTGCAATTATTCATTAGGTTTTTCTGTCTTTCTATTTTTCCCATGCTCAAGATCAAAAGAGATTTTTATAGGAGACGAGTGTCGAGATTTATTGTAATATTTGCAATTCGACACTCCTGCACTGCAAGGACAAGGTGAACACAAGCTATGCATACTTTTATCTTAGTCTTTGATTATCTGGTAAACGCAGATGCATTTAAAAAACTGCATAGCATAGCACAAAATCAGGAAAATTTTCCCATAATGACCTCCAGTGCCTGTATTAGAAGCACAATGGTAAATAAAGAAAAGTACAAATTGTGTCGAACATGACCCATCATAGAAAGCCACAGTTGATATTACTAAGTCTGGGGTTTTTCTTAGAAACATAATCACAAATTATGAACACAAAGTGTCAAATTAGTCTTCTTGGTGAGTATATTATCGCTTATTGAGTAAGTATAGGAAAATTTCGTATTTACTTCCTGATTTTTGACAGCTTGACTAAGGCTAATAATTTCTTTTTTTCCTCTGCAGTCTGAGAGATAAGAGTCAGCCTCTTAGTCTGTGGCCTACAAATTGCTCCACATACCATGTTGTTACAATTGTTTCACTAGTCATCATTCTATTGAGAATTTATTCACTCAGCAAATAAACTGAGTCTGTAAATGACATAAAGCACCTCTAACAACTGAGATGAGTCATCATTTGGTTTTCTGCAGGTTACAGTGTCATGGGGAAATATGTGATAAATTAAAAGAAAACACAGTATGAAATAGTTCCAGCAAAACACAGTAAGCACTGTGATGGCTGCTGCTTATGTGACAGTAAAAACAACAGCATAAAACAGAGAAATGAACCTTAGCAAGAGAGACCAAGGGGAAAAATGTGCTTTCTGTGAGGAAATGATATTAATATCAAATGTGAATAAATATAATGTTGTTTTGTTCTGAATGGAAAATGGCATGAAAAATTATCATGACCAGCACCATTATATAGACAAAAAGCCTCTGAAAATTACAGGGACTCTGTATTCATTTTATATTTGTAATTAAATGTATTTATTCCACTTTTGCTGTCCAAGGAGCAGACTGGTCCTCAAAGCACTGAGCCAAGGTACCCCATGTTCAGAAAGAAATAACATAGGTCTGGCTCCCTGGAACCAGAAGCTGAAGTGAAAAATCTCACTCATATAATTTACTAAGGATATGATCTCTGCAGAAGGGGACTGATAGGACAAGGTGCTAATAGGACAAGGTGAGTAGAGCAGGATGAAACGCGTGTTCTCAATCACTGTCTAATTTGGAGCTTGCCCTTGGTTGGGCTCTGGGGCTTGAATTGTACCATAGTATTAGAGGCAACAGAGCTGTCTACCTATCTACCTGTATCCCTATTAGAATGATCCTCCTCCTCCTCCTCCTCCTCCTCCTCCTCCTCCTCCTCCTCCTCCTCCTCCGCCTCCTCCTCCTCCTTCTCCTGATCTGTGGAAGTTTGTGTAAGGGATTCTCTTGATATTTGCTTGATATGGGAGGGCCAGCCTTTTGTGCTGTGCAGCCTTCCCTGGGCAGGTGGTCTGAGGAAGCACAAAGAAGCCAGAGTGAGCCAGAGAGTGAGGTAAAAGCAGCGCTCCTCCTGGGTGTCTGCTTGCCTTCAGATCCCTACTTGAATTCCTGTCTGACTTCCTCTGGTGATGGACTGTGACTTGGAATTGTAATACAAATCTGTTTCTACCCTAAGTTGATTAAAATTCTTTATTTCTTTATTGATTGATTGATTATTTAGTATAGTTTAAATGTATAATTCTTTTACACCACCTATATGCATTATCCACAGAGGACAGAAGAGGGCATTGAATCCCCTGCCGCCATATGAGTGCTGTGAAACCAAACAGGGTCTTATGCAAGAACATCCAGTACCCTTAACCCATCTCTCCAAACCCACTAAATTGATTTTGTGTTCATTTAATTTTAATTGCATGTACTTTTAATGTGAGTGTATGTGCACATGTGCATACACACTCTCAGAGGCCAGAAGAGAGCATTGGATCCTCTGGAGCTGCAATTTGCAAATGGTTGTGAGCCTCTCAATGCAGGTGCAGAGCCCTGTACTTCGGTCTTCTGTAAGAGTGGTATTTACTCTTAATTGCTGAGTCATCTTTGCTCTCAAGTTGCTTTGGGTCTTTGTTTTACAGCAACAGAAGGAAATCAGAATTTTCTCCTTCAAGATCAGCTGCATATCTGTAGGCATTTTAGAGAACTAGTGGAAAGTTTGAGTTATCCATTCACCTGAAAAAATTATAAACACATTTCCAGTTTTCTTTTCCTCTCAATTTTTATTGAGCTTTTTGTACATTTCATACATTTCTTAATCAAGTTTAGACCTGTTCCTCCATCCATACTCCCCTCACTAGAGTTCATGCATTCTGCCATACATGTTAAGTCCTATCTTGCATCTTTTTCTCAGTCTTTTTCAACTTCTTTGGTACAGAAGTTTATAGTTTTGATCAGTTCTTTGAAGAAGTCTTTTTTGTTGTTGTTGTTCCTTTTAATTTTATATTACTCCAAAGTATGCATATATCTATTTCTATATCTATATCTATACACTCCATACATATACAAGTTTTCTAAATTCACATAATTACAGGAGAAAGAAGAAATGTTGTAATGTATTTTGCAGACACTGGATTGTCATTCTCATTCCCTGAATTTGATTTTACTCTAGACAGGCTTTGGCCTTCCACAATTTTCCTCTTGTAATTAACATACTGTTAATGGACTGACTTCATATATAAGTCAAAATGATAACAAAGATGGTTGATACAGGACAGGGATGGGGCCATCTAGAAAAGGATTTCCTTTGTTTTTCCATACTTTAAATGGGTGCTGCATTCCTTACCTTATGTCTTTTCTTATGTCTGATATTTCTTCTATGATACTTATGCCTTCTTTCTCTTTGTGTGTAGTTTAATTGAGAGGTGCTTGCTTTATAATCTCAGGTCTCATCTAGAAAACTAACCAAATGTCCATGGCTGAAGAGGTCATAGTCTCTAGAAACTACCACTTCCATTTTATTAAACCAATATAATTTATAACTGTATTCTATTTACTGGTCCTTGTATGTTCTCATCTCTTATTGAGGAAACTTCTTTTGTAACAGATAGATACTATTACTCAGATCCACCATTCAAATAGAGAATAAGTGACCTTCAGGTGCCCAGCACCAATTGACACAATGAAATCCCTAACCCTAAGGCTCAGGAAAAATGGAGGAAGACGCTGAAGAAAGATTGGAAAGGCCTAAGGGCCAGAATGCATGCCTCTAGGTCATGGCTTCTAGACATGACAGGGAAGCTGCACCCAAGAAATCTCAACAATATTGTTGTCTGAACAAGACATGCATAATAAAAACACCATTTTGTCATAGTGGTTTGGGAAAATTTTACAATTCCCACCCATCAGTGACTGCTGAGAGATGGAGAATCAGTTTTCTCCATGGAGGAGCTTTATGATATATTATCCAACCCAGTCAGGGTGGTCAGCCCTAAAGGCATGCAATATAAGGACCAGTAGGTGGACTCAGTATGTTGTATATTTGTGTCTGTGTTTACACACATATATATGTGATTAGAAAGTGAGATGACCCTGGTATTATGAGACATGCCTTTAGACCAGGACTCAGTAGGCAGTGGCAGGTGGATCTCTGGAGTTTGATCCAGGCTTTTCTACATAGTGAGTCCCAGGCCAGCTGAGGCTACAGGGAGGCCTTGTTTCAAAAAAAAGACCAGAAGAAGAAGAGGAAGGAGGCGGAGAAGGAGGAAGAGGAGGAGCAGGAGGAACAGGAACAGGAGGAGGAGAAGGAGGAGGAGGAAGAGGAGGAGGAGGGGGGAATGGAAAGTTTGGCTGGAGGAAAATGAAGAGGTAGAGGTGAAAATACTGAAGATATAGTGTATAACTAACAAATTAAAATAACAAAAAATGAAAAAATAAAATAAAAACTCTCATGAACCCAACTATACAATAGAAATATTGGTATATGTTTAGCAGTAACTATTGGTCAGTCATTTCTTATTGTTTATTATAAAGTGACATTTAGACTGACATGAAGAAAGAAAGAAATGTGAGTAGAAAGACAAAATTTCAAGCAAGGATCTGTGGCAACAACCTGTGGTAGAAATAAGATAGCGAGCATACAGAGTAAGACATTCATGTCATTCTGGAGATAAATAAACTGTTGAACCCCTGGAGCTCATGAAATGACAGTGGAAAGTTATAGCCATGGATGCATAATTTTCATACTAATAGTGATAAGTTGTGTTTGGAGACTAGATAATTTTGGTATAAAAATATGTCTCTTAGTTTTCACTGCCATCATTGAGATAAATTGGCACACCATCTCTGTTATGTGCCCAAGATACCATGTTTCTTCATATATTTAGATTTAGAGTATTCCTTTTTTCATGTTTATCTTCTCTTTATTCTTTCAGAGACTCACATTGAAAATAGTATTTTATCATATACTGAAATATTTCTTCCTGATAAATCCATATGTGAGTTTTTATGAAAATTATTCTTATGACTTCCCAATACAAAGAATATATCCTTTAATGATTCAATGTGTATATTTATAGTTATTTCTGTGAATGTATATATTTATAGAGAAAATGATTCTGACTTATTTTATGATTGTTTTATACTAGATGATGAGCATCTTCCTGTAACAATTTCTCACAATATTTGTAATTCTGATTTCACAGCATTGATGTTAAAATGTACTATGACTAATTTGACAGAGTAACTTCTGTCTTTTCCTATAAAAATTACTGTGATTTGAGCCTCTTGGAGCCATCCTGACATAATATATCATGCCTCCCCCTTGAGATAAATTCCTAATAGTGGTAATCTAAGGCCAAAGGTCATTTTTATTCCATTTTTAAATTTATACTGTCTTGGTGTGATTTATGTTCCCAGTAAATTGTCAAAAAACATTTCTAGGAAAGCAGGGTGATTCATTTAAAAAATAAAATATTCAAGTTGTCCCTGTATTATGCCAGTGTTTATTAGAGAACAATACTGCTGCATAGTAAACAATTTTTCACTGAAAATTATTTGATATTCTTTTTTGGTGATTGTTGACTCAAATTATAGATAGATATATATATATCTATATATATATCCTTTAGGTATATAGGTAGTATCATTTGCTAAATTCCTGAAGCTTCAAAATGTGGACATGACAACTCTTCCCTTTTATTTCACAAATCTAATCCATCACCAAATCCAGTCAGAATGATCATTCTACCACAATAAATTTCCTACTTGCCCAGGTCACTGTTGCTGGACCATGGCAATGGCCACTGGTGCAACCAGGGGGCTCATCCCTGTCTGACACTCATTACTCCTCCCACCAGACATCAATTTTCTAAGTGTTTAGGTTGGGTTGGGGTTTCTTATCCACTTCCCCATGCCCATGTTTATGCTGGCATTTTGTGTGCTTTGAGCTTGCATAGGATTGGTGCATGCTATGACCAGTGCTATGATTTCATGTGAGCAAATGACTAGCTCTCTGGGAGACTCTGCTTCCTTTTGTTCTTCCAACAGCTCTGACTCTTACAATCATTCTGCCTCCTCTTCCATAGTTATTCCTAATCTTTGGGAGGCAGAGGTATGGAAGGGGTAGCATTCTGTGGTCTCTTGTTCTCTGTACATTGGCCAACAGTAGGTTTCTGTGTTAATCCCTATCTGCTACATAAAGAAACACCTGTGGTAAGAATTGAGAGATGCATTTATCCTAAGTATAGAAGTTGTGTTGAAGATGTGTCACATAGTTAACAATGTCTCAGACACTTATTGTCTGTATTTGACCAGAGCTTTCTAATAGTCTCCATTTGTTGTAAATTAAGATTTTTTATAAAGGGTGAAAGTAGACTTTTCTGTATATATGAGGATGCATATTTAAAATAGAGTAAGAAATACATTGCTCTAGGGATATAAGAAAAGTAATTTTTTATTGAGATCTTTGACCTTTCCAGCCATATGTATTTGGCTAGGTTTACAGTACCACACATGAGTTCCCTCCCATTAAGCAGAACTTAATTCCAATTAGACAACATTTGATTATCCCCAAATTAAAAGTGTCACTACTGCAGGGGTTGGAGATATGGTTCAGCAGTTACAAGCACAAACTGCTCTTGCAGAGGACCCAGGTTCTATTCCCAGCACCCACATGGCAGCTGTGGTGGTTTGAATGAGTGTCCCCCATAGGCTTTAAGTATTCAGACATCTGTCTCCAGTTGGTGGCACTGTTCTTGGAGGTCTTAGGTGTGGCCATTCTAGAGGAAGTACGTTACTGGGGGCAGGCTTAGTGAGTTTAACAAGCATTGCAGTCTCCAGTCACTCTCTCTGCTTCCTGTGCTCATTGTGAGATGTGACCCTCGGCTAGCTGCTCCAGCTCCAGCTGCCATGCCTCCTGCAACAATGGACTCTGATTCCCTGGACTTGTCAATCATAAGCTCATATAAACTCTTCCTTTTATAAGTTCCTTGGTCATGGTGTTTTATCACAGCAACAGAAAAGTGACTAATACAACAGCAAAGAACCATCTTTAGCTCCAGTTCCAGGGGAACTTGACACCTTTTTCTGACCTCCATGGCATTGCATGACAAAGGTGCAGCAACCTACATGCAGACAGTACACTCATACACATGAAAAAAAAGTGTCACTACTGCATCAATAGCTCTACTTTGCTAAGTGAGTCATTGTCCTTTATTAGGCTTGACAGCCAGGTAGGAATCTTGATTGGTTTTCTCCCTTGTCAACCTGTTTAGTAATCTCTTATGCAATCTGATCTAGTCTTCAGACAGGAGGGTTCCAGGTTGCTGCCAACTAGTTTGCTCATAATCCTCTGTGAGAAATGTGTCTGTCTTCAGCAATAAGGTCTTACCTTCAAGTTCGAGGAAATAAACAAGGGCTGTGCATATGACATATGTTATTTTGGGAGTCTCTTGGACTACTCTTCCCAACAACTCAAAGTGAGGTTTCTCCTGCCTGGCACTGTGATTTTTGGTAAATAACTTTCCACTCTACACACACGCATATATTTATTGTATGTGTATTTTCAGTAGTACTTTGAACTAACACATTTCCTCTGTTTTTATACCACCTAAATAGTGTACATCTCTCACACCCCCTGTATAATATTTCATCATCCCTTTCCCAGTTAAAGTACCCTCATTTCCCCATCTCCACCTGTAAACTGCTCTCTCCCTTTCAAATTCCTTCTTCCCCTTTATCCCAATAGATAATTTCCATTTTACTGACTCTTCTGATTACCTCAGGATATGTCTGCACATCTAGGGATTAGGAATTAAGAGCCACAAATGGGAGAAAATAATATATGTGAGTTATTTTACTAACTCTGTGCTAATTTATTTAGTATAAAAATTTCTAATGAAAATTCATTTACAAGCAAATTTTGTGATTTCATTTTTCTTTACCACATTGTGTAAATGTACCATATTTTCATTGTCCATTCATTAGTTGAGGGAAATTTAGGCTTTTTTTCCATTTCTTAGCTATTGTGAAAAGAGCAGCAACAAGCACAGTTGATCAAAGAGTTCTGAATTAGGACGTGTCCATGGAAATAAACCAAAAAATGGTTTAACCAGAAAATAAGGCAGATTTAATTGAAAAAAAATTTTTGGTCTTTTCAAGACAGGGTCTCCCTGTAGTCCCAATTGTCCTGGACTCACTCTGTAGACCAAGCTGGCCTTGAAATCACAAAGATCCGCCTGTCTCTGCCTCCCAAGTGCTAGGATTAAAGGCATGCGCCAACACGCCCGGCTTAATTGAATTTTTTTTTTTTTGCGGTTCTTAGCCTCAGCCTTTAACCACTGCGCTATCCCCACAGCCCTTAATTGTAATGTTTAAACAGTTCTCCATACTGATTTCCACAGCGGTTGTCCCAGTTTACCATCCCACCAGCAGTGGATGAGGGTTTCCCTTTACTCGCATCCAATCCAGCATTTGATGTCATTATAATGCCATATAATATCATATTCATTCATATAATAACATATACGGTTCTCTTAAACTTAACCATTTGGACTGGGGTTTGATTAAATTTTAAAGTAGTTTTGATTTGTATTTCTTTTTTTATTTTATTTATTTTTGTATGTGTGTGAATGTACTGTCTGCATGTAGGTTTGTGCACCTGTGTCCTGCAATGCCTCTGAAGTCAGAGGATGTTGACAGATTCTTCTGAAACTGGAGTTAAAGACGATTCTCAGCCGTCATGTGGGTGCTGGGGATTTAACCCGGGTCCTCTGCCAGAGCGGTCGGTGCCCTTAACAACTAGGCCATCTCTCCAGCCCCTGATTTGTATTTCTATAAATACTAAGGATATTTAAATTTTTTTTACTTTAAATTTAAATTTAAAAAATAATTTAAATTTCTTAGCCACTGTTATTTCCTCTTTTGATAATTCTCTGTTCAGATCCATAGTCCATTTATTAATCGAGGCATTTGATTGCTTGCTTCTTTTTTTTTTTTTTTTTTTTTGAGTTCTTTATATATTCTGGTTAAAAATCCTTTACCAAATGACTTAGTTATGAAGATTTTCTCTGATTCTATAGTCTTCTTTTTCACGATTGGTTCTTTCCTTTGCTGAACAGAAAGAAGGCTTTTTGTTTAATGACTTCTTACTTGTCAACATTAATTCTTGAGCAACTGATATATGATGTAGAATCCTTTGCTGCACCCATAGTATACTGCCTATGTATTCTAACAGTTTCGGCATTTCAGGCTTCACATTGAGGTTTCATATTTGTTCCCTTTGGAGTTTAGTTTTGTGCAGAGTAATAGGTATGAGTCAAATTTAATACTTTTATCTGGAGATCCAAACTTGTCAGCAGCATTTGTTGAAGATGCTGTATTTCCTTCAGCATGTGTTCTTAGTATGTTTGTCAAATATCAGGTGGCTGTAATTATGTGCCCTCATGTTTGGGTTTTCTATTTTGTTCCAATGATCTACAAGTGTGTTTTCATGCCAATATCATGCTTTTCGTTAACTTTTTAAAGATAGGGTCTCCCTGCAGCTCCAGCTGGTCTCAAACTCACCATGTAGATGAGACTGGCCTTGATTCTTCTGCCTCTGCCTCTGAGGTTCAGGGATTGAAGCTGTACAATGCTGTTTTATGACTAACATAGGTTACATACGGTAATCTGTAACATAGGTCAGGTAGGGTAATCCTTCAGGCCTTGCTCTTTGTAATCAGCATTTCTTTGGCTATCTAGGGACTTTTGTGTTACCATGTGAGTTTTAGAATAGCTTTTTCTATTTCTAGAAAGAATGTCAGGGAATTTGAATTGGGATTACATTGAATCTGTATATTGATTTTTGTAGGATGATCATTTTTACCATATTGTTTCTGCAAATCCATGCAAAATGATGGGAACAGAATGAACTATTTCTTACTAGCTAGCAGAGAAAGCCTGAGCTCTGGAACAGTGGCACTGGAGATAGTTTCAAAGCAGTGGGATCAGTGTGGTGGGATTTGGATAAATGACCCAGACCAGTTGAATAGAATGGACTGGTTCTTACTAGCTAGCTGTTAAGGCCTGAGTTTGACTATTTTAAAGGCTTCATGTAAATGGAATCACGTATGTAGTTTTGATCTTTTGTAAGTAGTATATTTGAGGAGCAGAATGTCTTCCAAAGTCATCTTTCCTTTGAGGTTAGGTAGGTCATATTTTTTTTTGTAAAAGCCATGTTTGAAAACGTCATATTTATTGATAATTTCAAAAACAAATGCCTGTGAGGTATCAATTGTTGCATGAGAGTGGCTTCCATATCTTAACTATTGTAAATAATGCTTCAGTGAACATGGGAGTAGAGATACTTAATCCAGTTTAAATTTGTGGGATTTAGGCTCAGATGGTATTGCGGGTCCTATGGATTTATGCACTTAATTTTTAGAAATATCTACAGTCATTTCCAGTTCATCTGCAACATTTTGTTTCCCCACCAGTGGTTCAAAAGGGCTGTATTTTCTGTACATCTCTTTCAACATTTGATATATTTTAGTTTTTCTTAACTGAATTAACTACTGAACAGATTTATGCCTTTTAGAAATGAATATGTGTATTTAGTCTGTGTCCATTTCATGAGAATATGAGCTATTGGAAGGTGAGTACTTTCCATATATTGTTGCTTGACCAGCAACTAGTACCTGGAAGATTAAATATTTGCTCTCTCTCTCTCTCTCTCTGTGTGTGTGTGTGTGTGTGTGTGTGTGTGTGTGTTTGTATGAATGAAATTAACATCACATTGTAAATGAGGTCTTGCTATATTCTTATGAAGTTCTCTTGCAGCTGCTCAAAAATATGCTTGGGAATTGAGTTGCTTTGAAGACTCCTACTTCTGATTATTTAATGATGATTTAGAAAACAAATGCTTGTGAGTTATCAACTGTTGCATGGGAGTCTGAAAGTCAGGTGGATGGGAGGAGGATCAACTGGGGAAAAGAAACACTTTCCTGAATTATTGGAATTCAGGAAATTATTTTTCTATCCCTCTAATATTCAACATATTAATTTTGTGCTGTCTTTAGCAATAAGGTCATACAGTGGAATTCTGGAGGGTACTCAGGAGTACTGAAAATTGCATTTGATATTAAGTTGTCAATGGGATTCCACTGGCCAACAACCGAAATTCTTGTTACTGGAGTATTTATTTGCTGGCATGATATTTCTAGTTAGGATTCTGTCCTCTATTAGAGGGTGACTGCATTAAAAGAATAATTTAGCATTCTCTTTTCTATATGTTCTGTCATATGCGTTTCATCAACAAATGTCTTTAAGAAACATAATTTGAAATTTAGTTCTGGTCCTATGAAATTATACCTTCATAATACAGACTATATAGTTGATGAAACACCTTATCCCTCTTTTCATAAGCAATGTTCTCTATAATTGTTTCAAAATTATTCTGAGTGTGGTACCTGACTATTTCACTGCAAGTTTTATGACGATCAGAAACCTGTTCAGAGAACCTTCAAACATAACCCTCAATAATTTTGTACAGCAGCCAGATGAGGCCTGCAGGAGTTCTCAACCACTCACAATGCTAATTAAATTTTCCCATGTGAAAAGCAAACTCCCACTCCAGGTATTTTGAGCTGGCTTGTTGAAACACTTGGGGATCCTTCTGTATCCCCACTTTTTCTCTATCCCAAATTTGTATCTGTTTTGGCATTACCACAAGGCCAAAGTAAACCAATATTTTATTTATTTATTATTTTTATTTTTATGTGTATGAGTATGCTGCCTGCATGCAAGTACACGTATTTCATGAAATGCCCAAGAAAGTCAGAAGAGTGTGTCACACCACTGAAACTGGAGTTACTAACAGTTGTTAGTTACCATGTAGGTGATAGTAACTGAACTCATGTCCTCTGCAAGAGCAGCCAGTGCTCTTAACCTCTGAGCCATATCTCTAGCTCCTGCATCCTATTTTCAATGTTAGGCTTTAGTGCTATCTGAAAATACTTTATTTTTTTATATTTTTTTTCTTTGTGAGATAGAGCTGAAGAACTTGTTCCTTGTAGTCAGGTTGACAGAGTTTGAAATAAGGTTCCATATTCTGTTTATATGATATTAAAAACATAATAATCTACCTGAATCTGATAGAAGAGAAATGATAGAATCTTTCCGGTTTAGAGTGAAAATTAAATCCTGTGTAAAAGAACATGTGTTGATTGTTTAACATTTATCACTAGCCATTCTGTATCTTTTTCTTTCTTTCTTTTGTGATACAATTGATGATGATGATATTCTTTCCTTCATTAGATAAAATTTGTGTTGAGTATCCACTGTGATATAGAGGAATCATGCTGAGAAGCAAGCCTGATTCCCATTTTCACGGCACATATATTCTAGTTGAGAAAGGGGAAGAGAGTCACAAACCAATAGATAATTGTAGATTATGATACACCCACAAAGGATGGAACAGAGATCCGGACTGAATGATCACAAGAAATGGATCCAGTTCAGGACAGCATCTTAGTGGAAACTTCTACCTTCATGATTACTGCATGATGCAACCTTAGTGGGACGAATATTGTCTCCTAAAATGGTATGTCCTAGTTCTTATCCCAGTATCTGTGAATGTGGTCTTATTTATAAATGTGTTCTGTGAAATGAATCCAGTTAAAATCTCACAATAAGACCATCTTAGATTTGATATTGCCTTATTCTGATGAATGAATAAGAGAAATGAGATGAAGATGTAAGACAGACACACAGAGACAGAGGTTGGAATGGTGAGTTTGTAAATAAAGGAGACTAGGAATTTTCAACAGTCATCAAAAACTAAGAGAGAAGGGGATAGAAAAAACTCATTCAGAAGGAAATAACTTCTGACCCATTGATTTTAGATTCATAACTACAAGAAATTTGAGAGAATATATGTGTGAGGCTTTTGAGCCAATGTATTGGTCAAGGTTCACTAAAGAAACAGAACAAATGTTTTATATATATATATATATATATATAATTCGTACATATATATTCATATATATATATAAATTCGTACATATATATTCATATATATAAATTCGTATATATATAAATTCATACATATATATTCATATATATAAATTCGTACATATATATTCATATATATAAATTCGTACATATATATTCATATATATACATTCGTACATATATATTCATATATATACATTCGTACATATATATTCATATATATACATTCGTACATATATATTCATATATATACATTCGTACATATATATTCATATATATACATTCGTACATATATATTCATATATATACATTCGTACATATATATTCATATATATACATTCGTACATATATATTCATATATATACATTCGTACATATATATTCATATATATACATTCGTACATATATATTCATATATATACATTCGTACATATATATTCATATATATACATTCGTACATATATATTCATATATATACATTCGTACATATATATTCATATATATACATTCGTACATATATATTCATATATATACATTCGTACATATATATTCATATATATACATTCGTACATATATATTCATATATATACATTCGTACATATATATTCATATATATACATTCGTACATATATATTCATATATATACATTCGTACATATATATTCATATATATACATTCATACATATATATTCATATATATACATTCGTACATATATATTCATATATACATTCGTACATATATATTCATATATATACATTCGTACATATATATTCATTCATATATATATATATATATATATATATTAGCTCACAGTAGTCAAACAATGGCTTATAATCCTGTAGCTCCTCAGTCCATGAGGCTAGATGTCTCAGTATCCGCAGTCCATTGATGAAGACTTGATGGATTCCATGAGATCTGCTAATCTTCAGTCTATGTTGAAATCCATGAAGCTGGTCACAGCAGCTATATGAACTCACCAGTGAGAAAGCAGGTGAGCTTCAAAAACCAGAGACAGCTTTTGCCTTTAATATGGGATACCATCAGAAAGTAACATCTACATTTAGGATGAGTCTTCAAATGATCCAATCAGAAGGTCATTCTTTCATTATTGCTAAATGGCAGATCAGTCAATTTGACACCGAGGAATAGCCATCAGAAGACCACCCCTTGTCAACTTGTCACCCAATACCATCTCCTTATGTTATGCTTAATTTTCAAATTAAAATAATGGCAGGGTCATAATTCCACTTAACATGATATAATGCAAGCATATTCATTTTTTTCATTTATATACTTTTTTATCAAATCTAGACCTGTGTGCCCCACCCTATCCCTCCCACCCGACCAGAGCTCATGCATTCTGCCAAACATGCTTTTCATCTCTTTTTCAGTCTTTCTCAATATTCTCCATGCGGAAGTTGACTGTTTTGAGCAGAAGTTCACTGTTTCAGTCAGTTTTTTGATGCAGTCCTTTCTGTTGTTGTTGTTGTTCCCAATATGCATCACTCCCAAATACTTTGGACAAAAGCTCAAGGTCCCATGCACAAGAAATACTTACAACTAGGTAATTGGCACTAGCATCTACAAATGAGGGATACCATTCGTTGTTTGTTTATCTGGCACTGTGTTACTTCACTCTGCATGATGTCCTCTAGCTCCAGCCATTTTCCTGCAAAGCTCATGATGTCATCTTTCTTTACTGCTGCATAGAACTCCATTGTGTAGATGTACCACATTTTCTCTATCCACTCATCAGTTGAGGGGCATTTGGGTTGGTTCCAGCTCCTTGCTATTGTGAAGAGAGCTGAAATAAACATGGCCGTGCATGTATCTCTGTGGTGGGGTGAGTCTTGAGGGTACATGCCTAGGAGTGGTATGGCTGGGTCGGGTGGCAAGTTCATTCCAAGTCTTCCAAGGGTTCTCCACACTGCTTTCCATAGTGGCTGTACGAGTTTACATTCCCACCAGCAGTGGATGAGTGTTCCCCTTTCCCCACAACCTCTCCAGCACTTGGTATCATTTGTTTTCTTGATCCTAGCCAGTCTTATTGGAGTAAGATGATATCTTAAAGTGGTTTTGATTTGCATTTCCTTAATGATTAGTGATGTTGAACAGTTCTTGAGGTGTTTCTCAGACATCTCTAATTCCTCGCTTGTGAAGTCTCTGTTCAGTTCTTTGCTCCATCTATTGAGCGGGTCATTTGTTTTCTTTTTTCTTTGTTTTTTGAGTAGTTTATATATTCTGGAAATCAATGCTTTGTCAGATGTATCTGCAGTGAAGGTTTCCTCCCACTCTGTGGGATTTCTCTTCACTTCCTTGATTGTTTCTTTTGATGTACAGAAGCTTTTGAGTTTGATGAGGTCCCATTTGTCAATTGTCGACCTTAATTCTTGTGCAGCTGCTGTCTGATTTAGGAAGTCTTTTCCTACGCCTATGTCTTGTAGTCTGCTGCCAACTTTTTCTTCTATCACCTTCAGAGTTTGGGGTTTCACGTTGAGGTCTTTAATCCATCTGGAGTTGACTTTTGTACAGGGCGAGAGGTAGGGGTTTAATTTCATTCTTCTACAAGTGGTGATCCAGTTTTGCCAACACCACTTGCTGAAGATGCTGTCTTTTCTCCATTGTGGTTTCTTGGCCCCCTTGTCAAATATGAGATGGCTGAAATTGTATGTGCTCAGATTTGGATCTTCGGTTTTGTTCCATTGGTCAACAGGTCTGTTTTTGTGCCAGTACCAGGCTGTTTTTATGACTATAGCCCTGTAGTATAGTTTAAAATCTGGTATAGAGATCCCTCCTGTGTAGCTCTTTTCACTCAGGATTGATTTGGCTATTCGGGGTCTTTTGTTTCTCCAAATGAATTTAAGAACTTTTGTTTCCAAGCCTGTGAAGAAACTCTTGGGGATTTTGATTGGGATTGCATTAAATCTATACAAGAGTTTTGGTAAAATGGACATTTTTACAATGTTAATTTTCCCAATCCATGAGCATGGGAGGTTTTTCCATCTTCTGAGGTCTTCTTCAATTTCTTTCTTTAAGGGTTTAAAATTTTTGTTGTAGAGGTCTTTGGTGTCTTTGGTTAGGTTTGTTCCTAGGTATCTTATTGTTTTTGAGGCTATTGTGAGTGGGAAGGTCTCTTTGAATTCTTTCTCCAGTTGCTTGTTCTTGGTGTAAAGAAAGGCCATTGATTTTCTAAGGTTAATTTTGTATCCTGCCACTTTGCTGAAGCTGTTAATCGTTTCTAGGAGTTTTCTGGTGGAGTTTTTTGCATCTCTTAAGTAAACAATCATATCATCAGCAAATAGGGATAGTTTGACTTCCTCTTTTCCAATTAGTACTCCTTTAATATCCTTTTCTTGCCTTATTGCTCTAGCAAGTGTTTCAAGCACTATATTGAAGAGGAGTGGTGATAGGGGGCAGCCTTGCCGAGTTCCTACCTTTAAAGGGAATGTTTCCGTCATTTCCCCATTTAGGATGATATTGGCTGTGGGTTTCCTGTATATGGCTTTGATTACATTGAGGAATGATCCCTCCAATCCAATTCCTTCTAGGACTTTAAGCATGAAGGGATGCTGGATTTTGTCAAAGGCTTTTTCAGCATCAATTGAGATGATGGTGTGGTTTTTGTCTTTGATTCCGTTTATGTGTTTGATGATGTTTATTGATTTTCGTATGTTGAACCATCCCTGCATCTCTGGTATGAATCCAACTTGGTCATGATGGATGATCTTCTTGATGTGGGTCTGTATGCGATTTGCCAGTATTCTGTTTAGAATTTTGGCATCTGTGTTCATGAGGGAGATGGGTCTATAATTCTCCTTTTTAGTTGTATCTTTGCCTGGTTTTGGTAATAGAGTGATGTTGGCTTCATAGAAGGAATTTGGGAGAATTCCCTCTGATTGTATACTTCTAAACAGTTTCAGAAATAATGGTTGTAGGTCTTTTTGAAATGTTTTATAGAATTCTGCTGTGAAACCGTCTGGGCCTGGGCTTTTTTTAGTTGGGAGGCTTCTTACTACATCCTCTATTTCTTCATATGTTATGGGTCTGTTTAAGCTGCTGGTCTCCTCTTGGCCAAGCTTTGGTGATTCCCAAGATTTCAGATATTCATCCATTTCTTCTAGATTTTCAAACTTGGTAGAATATAGGTTCTTGTAATATTCCCATATAATTTTCTTGATCTTTTCCTTGTCCGTTGTGATATTTCCCTTTTCATCACAGATTGTATTGATTTGGAGTTGTTCCTTCTTTCTTTTTGTTAACTGGGCTAGAGGTCTGTCTATCTTGTTTATTCTTTCAAAGAACCAACTTTTGGCTTCATTGATTTTTTGTATTGTTTTCTTTGTTTCTATTTCATTGATTTCTGCTCTGATTTTTGTTATTTCTTCCTGTCTGTTGCGTTTAGGGTTCATCTGTTGTTGCCTCTCAAGTGCTTTTAGCTGTAGTGTTAGATCATTCACTTGTGCTCTTTCTGTTTTTCTAATGTAGGCACCCAGGGCTATAAATTTCCCTCTTAGGACTGCTTTTAAGGTATCCCATAAGTTTTGTTGTGTTGTATTGTCATTGTCATTCAGTTCCAGGAATGTTTTTATTTCTTTCTTTATCTCTTCCTTGACCCATTCATTATTCAAGAGTGTGTTGTTTAGTCTCCATGTGTTCTTGTAGGCAGGAGGGCTTGTCCTGGTGTTGATGTTGAGCTTCATTGCACTGTGGTCTGACAGGATGCATGAAATTATTTCAATCTTTTTGTATTTGTAGAGGTTTCTTCTGTGTCCCAGGATGTGGTCGATTTTGGAGAATGTTCCGTGGGGTGCTGAGTAGAAAGTGTATTCTCTGGTATTAGGATGGAATGTTCGGTAGAGGTCTATGAGGTCCATTTGGTGTATCATATCGTTCAGTTCAGATGTCTCTCTGTTTATTTTTTGTCCTGTTGACCTATCCAAAGGACTCAGTGGGGTATTGAAATCTCCCACTATGAGTGTGCTGGGGTTAGTCTGTGACTTGTGGTCCTGGAGAATTGTCTTTATAAAGTTTGGTGCACCAGAATTTGGGGCATATATATTCATAATTGTGAAATCTTCTTGGTGGATTGTTCCTTTGATGAAAATGTAATGGCCTTCTTTGTCTCTTCTGATTTCTTTTACTTTGAAGTCTATTTTATCCGATATTAAAATAGCAACACCTGCTTTCTTTTTGGTACCATTTGCTTGGAATATTTTTTTCCATCCCTTCACTTTAAGGTGGTGCCTGTCCTTGAAGGTAAGATGTGTTTCTTGCAGACAGCATATCGATGGATTCTGTTTCCTAATCCAGTCTCCCAGTCTATGTCTTTTGATTGGGGAATTTAGTCCATTAATATTTAAGGTTATGACTGATAGGTTTGTGTTGCTTCCTTTTGCCTTATTATCCATCTGCGGTTTTGATTTAGGTTTCTACTTCTGCAGTTATGCTTTTATTGATTTCTCCTTCTAGTTGCCTGGGGTTGGTTGCTCCTTTCTTCTGTTCTTTGGATTGCTTCAAGTATTCTCTGAAGGGTTGGTTTTCCGGACATGTATTCTTTCAAGTTGTTTATGTCATGGAAGATTTTCCTCTCTCCTTCCACTATGATTGACATTTTTGCTGGGTATAGTAACCTGGGCTGGCATCCATTGTCCCTCAACACTGGGAATGCTTTGCTCCAGGTTCTTCTTGCCTTCATCGTTTGCTGTGAGAAGTCCGTTGTTATTCTGATAGGTTTCCCCTTATAGGTCACTTGTTGTTTTTCTCTTGTCGCTTTAAGAATTTTCTCTTTGTTTTGGGTGTCCAGCATTTTAACTATGATGTGGCGTGGAGAATTTCTTTTCTGATCTTGTCTGTTTGGAGTTCTATGTGCTTCTTGTATTGGTATTGGTTTGTCCTTTTTTAGTTTGGGGAAGTTTTCATCTATTATTCTGTTGAAGATCTGATCAATACCTTTCTCTTGGGATTCTTCTCCTTCCTCTATTCCTATGATGCGGAGGTTTGATCTTTTCATAGTGTCCCACAGCTCCTGGTTGTTCCATTTTTGTGTATTTTTAAATTTTTCATAATCTTTCCTTGAGGTTTTTAGTTGTTCTGTGTTGTCCTCCAGGTCTGATATTCTTTGTTCTGCTTCCTCCATTCTGCTTCTGAGGCTTTTTTCATTCCTTTCCTCTTGAATGGATGAGTGTTTGATTTCCTTTTTCATTTCCTCTTCTGATTTCTTTAGTGTTTCTATTTCTTTTTGGAGCTTCTCGATCTCTTTTTGTAGCTCTTTTGTTTGCTGGTTGGTTTCGTTATCTTTTTCAGCATGGGATCTTTTCAGTGTTTCTACTTCCTTCCGGAGTTTGTCATTCTCTCTCTAGGTCCTTCTTGAGTTCTTCATTCTCTTTTCTTAGTTCTTTGATTTGCTCTTTATAATCTTGTAGTTTTTTAAGTATGTTCACAATTGTGTTTCTGATATCTGTGTCCTGGGCCATCCCCAGGGAGATCCCACTGTAGGAATCTTCCATAGGGTTGGTAGAACTTGGTGCGGGATTATCCTGCCCCTTTCCCGTGTTGTCTCTTCTTTGTGTTCTTGGCATATGGGCTTCTCCTTGCCTGTATTCCAATGTGAGTCCCAAATTCCTCTTCACTGTGTTGAAGACTTGCTTTGGCAAGCATATTCTTAACCAAATAGGACAAAAACTCTCATGTTAATTAAAATTCACGTTTCCACAACTAGTCATGTGGCCTCAGCTGATATTTATAACAATCTTCCTCTAATATCCATTCTGTATTTCCTCTAACATCAGCGAGCATTTTTGCAGGTCTTGACTCTTCATGGAAGAGTGACCCATACTTTTATCACTGAAAGGTCTGGGTCATTTCTTGTGCTATCTGCATTGGGTGGCTGGATTTTCCCATTGACGTTAATCACAGGACAGTGTAGCACCAAAATATGCCCTATGGAATCTCCTGCCTTCTAGATATAATCTTCTTTACCTGTATTGTGAGGAAACAGTCCAAACCCCTTGATAATCTGGATCAACCACCCATCCTAATACTAATATTTCTTTCTTAGCCAGTTGACTTAAGGCATAAGAAGTCCAAGTTGGCCAGGAGGAAGTATTAGTTTCCACTTCAATGCAATATTTGTTGTGTCTCCTGGAAGAAGCACTCCCCATTGGGAAACAAAATGTCTAGGGCAGCAGATCAAAAAGTCCCAGTACAGGAAGCAAAAATTCTGTTCTATTTTCTTTTCAATTGCCGTGACAAAACACTCTGATCAAAACCAACTTAGGTAAGAAAGTATTTACTTGGCTCACAGCACCCCAGGATCAGTTCATTACTAAGGGAACCCAAGGTAGAACCCAGGTCAGAAACCTGGAAGCAGGAGCTGAAGCATAGGCCATGGAGGAACGCTTATTGGTGTGCTCCCCTGACCCATGCTCAGCCTGTTTTCTTACACAATATAGAAAAACCTGGCCAGGGGTGTCAGTGTCACCAGCCACAGAGGGCCAGGCCCTTGCACATTACTCAAAAATCAGAAAAATACCTATGGACATGGCCACAGGCCAGTGATAGTTCCCTAGTTGAGGATCCCTCAATCCAGTGTGTCAAGTTCACACTTAAGTTAGCCAGCAAAGCAACTGAAGGGTGGGAGCACTATTATGACAAGACCTTATAAAGTAATACCATAGTCAAAACTCCAATGAGAAGGAAAGAAAGAATGCTTCCTTGACACTGCAGAGATGCTTGATTTGACAAGAATTTTGATTTCTCATAGTTGGGCTCTATCTTTTGTGATTTGTGTGTGTGAGTTGGGGGTGTGGTCTCTGAGGAACAGACACCAAGAGAAGATGCTGCTACCTTTTGTGGGTCCATGCTGCCTTCCATGCTCCATGAACCAAGTCCATCTCTCTCACTTATGTGACCTGTTTATTTTTAATGCTTCTTTATAATTTGCTTATATTATAATATTACCAGCAGGAGTTGGTAATGAAAATCCTGAAGAAGGGCACCTTTTTTAATATAACAAATAATTTTCATTACCTGTAAAATTGCTGCAGACAAGAAATAATTAACAATGCAATATGTGAAGACTGGGGTTCTGTGCTTATGGGGAATGAGGGACATTTTGTGGTCAAATAGTTAGTTATTTGCCTTTGTCATTTGCCAGGTGGTGACACAAAGTTACCATGTATGGAGTTACTAATATGTGTGACTTCCTACATGATGACTTTTATATATGTCAAGTCTATCTCCTGAGATATTCTCTGAGGAATGATATTAATAATTCTATTTTTAAAAAGGCTCAGTGGAGGTTCAGAGATATCTGATCTTGCCAAACACCCACAAACTGCTTATTATTACATCAAAACAGGTTTACATCTTCAGCTACCTAGGTAGTACTGCCTGAATTAAACCTTCCTTATGATTCTGAATTGTCGCAACTCTGCCAAATGATCTGGCCACAGACCTTTTTGATGGACACAGAGCCAATGTATTAGATTTGGATATTAAGCTAGTAACTCGTTGTAGAAATGGATGGCAGCGATACTGAGGAGACTCTATATTTAGGCTCTTGTTCACATGCAGTATGATGGCAGAGCAACAGCAAGCAATGTACTGTTTTCTTCTTTCCTGATTTCAGGAAAATTATCATGCTTCAGTAGCACAACTTTCACAGAGGAGACATACCCAAGTAACAAAGCCATCTTCCCAATTTGTGTTCTCTCTCTCTCTCTCTCTCTCTCTCTCTCTCTCTCTCATTCTTCAACTTACTCAGCCTTCTCTCTTGCCATCCAGAACTGATACTCTGACTTGAGCTATATTGAACCACTAATGAAACTGGTACTGTGGTCTCCTCCTAGTTCAAGTTTCAATAAATGTCCTTACAATATCAGCATAAAATACACATTTGAATCCAAAGTCTGTTTCCCTTGGATTAAAATTGAGTAATTAATGATTCACACCTTTGCCATGATTAATCTTTCTGGATCACACTAATTAGGAAAAAGAGAATGATTTTTCTTGTAAAAATCTAAATGTACATTGTGGTTATGAGAGTTTTCCCTAGTTTAGTCTATGATTTTCATAGATATCTGCAATCATACCATGACAAACATTTGAAGGGCACTATAAATTTTCTGTTATGATAGATGAACCTTATTCATATTAATATTAGCACCAAGAGATATGAAATATCTAAGATCCACTTTCACAATTTTTATTGATCATAACCCACATTATTAATAAGGCATTATTATCTACATTTGATATGCTAACAAATATAACAAGTAATATTATATTACAAATTTTACAAGTAACATTTGTAAACACAATGATTTATTACTTATGACCATGAGTAAAAGGTTATTTGTCCCAATGTCAAATAAATTTTAAATGTTTTTAAATTTTAATATTTTTATTCATGTTTGAAACTTTCAATCAATATATTTCAATTATATTCTGACACCCTCCTCCATATCTTAACTTGCCTTATTGTATGCTCAATTTCATATCCTCTATTATTATATTTTAAGGAGTTATCAAGTCTAATTAGAGTTTACAACATGCTCTTGTGTCTGAGGCACTCTCTTTTCACATCTGTGGGCATTGCATGACATGGGTGTACTTACATACATGCAGGCAGAACACACCTGCACATAAAATAGAAATAATAAATAAAGAAAATTAAAACTCTCCCTCTCATACCAGTATCAAATGGCAACAGTTCCACAGCTAGGCCTGGTGCTTCTTAGCCACCTCCCCCATCTATAGTGGGCTTTTGTCTCACTTGGGTTTGCACAGGTCTTTTGCATGCTGTCACATTGTGCAACTACCCTGTTTTGTCTGCAAGATCCCTGAGTCTTGGGAGGAGAGGTTGTGATATATAGAGTTCCATTTAGGCATTTCTCAAGATATATTCTTTGCTAATGTTTTAATTACAGTTTCATAAAATCATCACAGTTGCTTGAAAGAAATATCTTTATCATATTACAAGCTATGTTGGTCAATAATTGCTTGATTAGGTCCTCTGTTCTGGGCCTCTTACAATGTTCCCAGGAAGTTGTCAGCCAGGGCTGAGGTCCAGGTGAAGGCCATCCAGGGAATGGCCACTTCCAGGTGATGAGAAAATTAACACAGAATATGAGGAAGTTTGACACTGAGACTCCAGAGCATAATAGGTCTCTAGCAAGTGTGGGGATAATTAAGAGAATTTGCCTTCACTTTGCTTTGAATGAAATCAAAACACAAACCAGAGAATTGAATTTGCACAGTGCTCCCAAGTATAGATCATTAGTATAAAGCAAATTTCAGAAATAAACTTTAGGCATACATAACCACCTGGAAAGGGCTAGCTCTGGAACAACTTATAATGAAATATCTGCCTAAAGCAGGGCAGAGAAATGCTTTACGAACACCATTTGTCCTGGGAGTGATGGCATATTCCTAAAATCTAAGCTACTCTGGAGGGTAAGGCAAGACTATGTCAAGTTCAAGCTCACCCTGGAGTAAATAGTGGGCTCAAATCAAGTCTAAGTAATTTAATGAGACTGTGTCTCAAAATAAATGAACAAATAAATTAATGAATAAATAAAGTCTAGGGATGCACTTGATTGATGGAACACTTATCTAGCACACTCAGGGTCCTGGGTTCAATCCATACTACTATAACCAATCCAAAAAAACCAAACAACCCATAGAAGAAGGACCAATAACAGATAAAAGCAAATAAATGAAATACCACAAAATACGATAGGTAATATTTATATGTCCCTTTTCTCACTGTGTGATTTCAGGCATATTATGTAATTTGTTAAATCTCAGTTTCTCTAGAAACAGTAATAACACCCTCTCCAACATTGGACTTTATAGATGATCAATTAAATGTCTCCCAATAAAGTAAATAATTCAAAATTTAGTTAGTGAGAAAGGAGACATGGAGACTCAAAATCATATTTAAAGCGTATCTGGACTCGTTTTATACTCTTTTGGCAGAAAAATAATTTGAAATATTTTCTTAATTTCATTTTTATTGATTTTTTTTCAAATTTCCTACAGTATTTTGATAGTATTTATATCTCTTCTCCATCTCCATTGCCATTAGTACCATCTGCCAAATTTCATGGGCTCTAATGTATATTGGTGGCATATTCCTGAAATCCCAGCCACTCATGAGACTAAGACAGGAGCAGCTCAAGTTCAAACCCATCCTCGACTAAATAGCAAGCTCAAATCCAGTCTGGGTAATTTATGTTATATACACTGAGTCCAATTTGTGTTCCCGAATATTCTTCTGTGTATCCATCCACTGGAGCCCGCTTAATTTATCAATCACACCCTTAAAAGAAACTGATTTTCCCCTTCCCAGCAGACATAGTTTTTATAAAACAATCAAGAAGAGATTTCTGGAAACTTTGAGGTAGATTTTGAGTTATATCATTATCAGCCATATTTTAAAAAGCCTTCGTAAAGTTGTAACCATTTGTTAGTCTCTAGGCCGTTTGTGAGGGAGGGCCTTTCCCCGTGTTCATTCCTCTTACAACAGTTGATACTAAGCCTCTTTATGGATTCACATGCATAGCAGATTACACGCTGTTAAAGAGGGTATGGATGTGTCCAGTTTAACTGCAGCCATTTGAACACAAGGCTCTCTGATTTCTGTTTCTCAGGGTAACAGTACTCTGGTAACAGCCAGATCCTACCATTTTAAGTGCTGAAGGCAATGCAGAATGAAAGCCAAGAAAAATGGAATTTTACATGCAGCCTGGTATGTGCTGAGTGGCTTAGCTCTCATGAATTGTTTACTGGACTATTTTATACATTTCTCTGTGCGGCAGTGACACTGCTGAGTAGAAAAGGTAATCCACTTTCTTTCCCAAGCGGCGAAATTCTCCTTGAACCAACAGAGCAACATACACATATTTCATATCAATCATTTTTTTCATTTGATCATGCTCTTTCCTAAATTAGATCATTATTAACCACAAAGAACACAAGAGAAATGAGTCTTATTCCTTCAAACCACTAATGGGGAGACAGAATTTGGCACCCAAAGAAGTCAGTTATTTTCATTTTGCTGTGTTCAGTTTAAATCAAGAGCTTCAAATTACATTAAGAACATTTGAAAATCAAGATAAAGCTTTATCATATCCATCTCTGTCTTTAGGAATGAATTACCAGAGAATCACTAGAGTATTAAAAGAACACCCCAATCACATTTCATTGCTATTTAATTTTGTCTGTTTTCCTCTCATTTCAATTGTTCTGTCATGTTTATTCTTTGTGACTAAGTATAATAAATAGAAATTCAAATGTCTGCATTCCTTATTCTTTGAATCGATTCTCTCCTACTTCCAGGAATAAAACACAGGGGAAAATAAAACCATATATTTTGTTGGGTCCATATTTACTAACAGCTTTAAAACTCTATCAAGCCAAATGGGACTCAGAGAATTATATATTATTTCCAAAAATGATGTTCATTAGGTAGATTTACAAAATTAATATTGCATTTTAGCAAATTGTAATATGCAAACTATCTAAAAGCTCTACCAGACACTATTTGTTCTTGGTTAATTAAACTAAGATAGCTTTTGATAAATATCATAATATGTGAATATACCATCTAGATAACTCATCAGTTTTGATGATATTGATGAACACATGATATCTCAGGTGAAAATTTAAAAAATAATCATTAGAATATGGAGATTTATCAGCCTTTGATTTAAGTCTTCCTCCAGTTATGAGAAATTGACAAGCAAGAAAAATACCATAGGTGTTTTTGCAAGTATAGCATTTCACATAAAACACGATGGGAGTTATGTTAAAAAACGAATGACTATTGAAGAACATAATTTTTTTAAATATATTTTTATTTATTATTTTCATATGTACGAGTGTACTGTCTGCATGTAGGTTGGTGCACCAATGTCATGCAATGCCTCAGAGGTCAGAAGAGGGCGTCGGATTCCCCTGCAACTGGAGTTGAAGATGGTTCTTAGCAGCCATGTGGGTGCTGGGAACCTGGGTCCTCTGCAAGAGCAGTGGGTGCTCTTAACCCGCTGAGCCACCTCTCCAGCCCACTGCCCCACAGCTGTCAAAAATAATAGTGGTATACAATTTTCGGGAATTGAAATACTAGAGGAAACAGTGGATGTTTTAAGAGTCTCACAGACAAAATCCCAGCAAGTAAAAAAAAAAAAAAAAAAAAAAGAAAAAAAAGAAATGGGTAGCAGAATCCAATCTTAGTAGAAGTATTAGCAGCTGATTATGGTTGAGTGAGGATGAACTGGGCTTCTTTATGAGAGGAACTCCAGATGGAGCTCACATGATGTAGTGGCACTGAGGAATGGCCCCGAAGAGTAATTTGTCACATTAGACCCTAAAACAAATGACAGAATGTATGAAATCCAGTGAGGTGGGGGCTGTGGGAGGGTTCCAATGGAGAAAGGGCTATAAAGGTGTTTAAGCCTGACTGAGAAGATATGTCTAAAATACATTAAAATTCAATTAAAAATTAAAAAAATAATAGGACATAGTTTTCAGGAACTCAAATGCCAGAGGAAACAGTGTATGTTTTAGTGTTGCACATCATAACTATAATATATTTACAGACAATTGAATAAAAGGGAAATGACTTTTCTGTGACCCAGGAAAGTCCTTGTACAAAATCAGTGTTTATTTAAAGGTAGAATGTCCTAGAAAATTCCATTCTAGTGGTGACAGAACAGGAAAAGTGCTCATTTTCTGGCAGCTAATACTTTCTCTTCCTCTTTCTCCTTCTGTGCCCTCTCTTCTGTCTTCCTGTCTTCTCTTAGTAGATCAAGATTTTCATGCTTAAGTTGACCTGACAAGGTTGACTAGATTTCTGTCTTCATGTGCTCTTTTATAAAATTCTACATGGAATAATTTTGCTTTTGTTTTGAAGGCAAATGCTTGACTGTCTCAGAATGTTCCAAGCACATTATTCTTCTTTCCAAATCTTGTTTTTTTAACAAGCACAGTGCTCTGTTGCACAGGGAAATTTAAATGTTGGTGGCATGGTTTACTATAATATATACATATTTATAAAAAACATGGTTTTCTCTTCTTCAATGTGAGCAGAATATTATTGTCTAAATTAGAATGTTATCATAGCAACTAGGCGTGATAAGAGAGATGTTACATATTCCAAAATATTGAATATACATCATTAAATAATACTGTATTAATTTCCATTATTAAGGTGATTTGTCAACATTTGCTTTCTTTTGTATACCTTTTTTTAAAAATTGTGGGATTCGTGCAGTGTCAGTCACCTTATGAAGTTCAGGGGACTGTAAGTGAAGAATAGAGTCATTATTAATCTTGGAGCATTCACACACACACCCATTTTACTTGACAGCCTGGGGAAAGCAGACCATGAAGGAGATTCGCATTGGTAATCTCACACATCTCTGTGACCTTAAATTTTCCACATCTAGGAAATCTGATGAAAGTCTTCACATTGTTCCCTTTTGTAACTGGCCATCTGCAACTCTAAGCAGGTGTACCCTAATTTGAATTCATTGCTAATTCTCTTGCTAAATTGATATAAACTCCTGAAGGACAGAAATCACAAAGTTGAGAGTGATATATAAACTTTATTCTGACCCCAAACAGTACTTAATATCTTAGTGACACTTTTAATCTTTTCTTTATGGCTGAATAAACATCCGTGTGTGTGTGTGTGTGTGTGTGTGTGTGTGTGTGTGTGTGTACTGCATTGTCATCTGCTTATCTCTGGCTCAGCCTCTAGGCTGATTCTATATATTGGTTATGGTTAATAGTGCAGCAATAAACTTGTCCAGGGATTTCTGCCATATGCTGACTTAGATTGCTTTCCTTACCTATGCAGGAGTGGGATGGCAGGGTCACACAGTAGGTATGGGTTTACTGTTTTGAGGAACTACATATTTATTCATGTAGTGGCTCCACTAGTTTACATTATTACCAGCACTATATATGGGTAGCCTTTCCCCTTATCTCTGCTATCATACTTGTTTATTTGTTTCTGGGTGATAACCATTCTGACCACATTGTAATCAATCCTCATGTTAATTTTGATTTACCTTTCACTAGTGGCTATTAATGTTGAACATATTTTTATATATATTTTGGCCCATTACATTTCCCATTTTGAGAATTGAATTCATTTGAATATTGATTAACTGGATGACTTGTTTATCTTCTGGTTAATAGTTTTAGCTATTTCTTTATGTAGGTATACATCACACATCTGAACTATAGCAGGCAATGATTTTCACACATTCTGTTTTCCATAATTTTACTCCAAATTGGCTATTTTTTTTCCTATACCGACATCTATTTTGTCAGTTCCTGCTATTATTTCCTCAACTCCAGAATGTCTATCTTTTCAGAACATTTAAGATTTTGGAACCCTACTGTAATGATTGGCTTAAACACCAAATGGCCACAACTTATAACCATCTGGGAAGAGAGTCTCGACTGAAGAATGATCTATATCACCTTGGACTATGGGCTGTTTCTGCAGGGATTTCTTGATTGTTAATTGGTCCTGCCCGCTGTTGACAGCATAATTTCCCAGGCTGAGTACTGAACTAACTACCTAAGTGTGAAGAAGGCTAGCTGAGAAGCAATCAAGCAGCATGTGTCATGTGTTTCTTTCTTCTCTTGAATGTAGATGTGACATCACTAGCTGCTCCACTTTCTGACTTGACTCCCATCCGTAATAGACTGTGACTCCGAATGAATTGTGATTGTGCCAAATAAACTCTCTTCCCCTAAATTGCTTATTGTCAGAGGATTTTATCATTGCAACGGAAATGAAACTATAGTACTTATGTGTAGGACAATATGCTTGACCTGAATCAGGAAGTGCTTTGATGAGACTTATTAACAAAGACTTGAGGTTGACTATTACCAGAATGCCAGTCTTAACAGTCTTAGATTGAATCTAACAATTTAATTCCTGGAAGCAGTCACCAGCCCTTACATACAATTTACCATTGCTCCTTTTCAAAAACTAGCAGAGAATGAATTTAGCAAATTTTAATAATGATGGTGTTCAAACCTAGAGTATTTACTTTCTTGACAACATCTAAAATGATCCCTCACCAGACCTCTAACACGGACTTTTACTTCATAATATATGATACTTAGTAGAGAGTACAAGCTTCTGCTAATGCTACACTTTGCCCTCAGGGGGAAAAATTATGCCCTAGATTAGTTTACTAGTAGACACTACCTAAACTATTACATAGGATCTACCATGATGAAGGTATAGATATTTATTCATTTTTGAAGACACTTTTGAAAACCAGTATCATATGTTGATACTGAAAGGGTTTTGTTCTCCTAAGAATCTAAGTTTCACTTGCTCTGAAAGAATTTGTAAGTATCACATCTAATGTAATCGGTGTTGAAACCAAAGTTAAAGGAAACTATACTTAATTCATGCATCTTAAGATGGAAACTCCTGTACTTCTGAAACACTGGAGGGTTTGTAAAGATTTTTTGTTGTTGTTACAGTGCTTTTGTTAGACAATTCACCTGGAAGCATATTAAGAAATATGACAGTAAATGATCTTCCCATATGCTAAAATAAGGTGATATGAAAGCAATTGAACAAGAAAAATGCTGATACAATCCATGTAAGCTGTTTCCAAAGGACCACACTGAAATTCCCAGGCCTAGAAATAAATATAGGAATGTCACTGAATTCCTATAAGAGCCACAGTTCAAAAATGACTATTGCCTCCTTTTCGATTCTTACTAATTGATCTTGCAAATAGGTGTGCAGATGTTACTAATTATCAAATATTCCAAGATAATGAGTATGTTTATTGTAACCCACATGAGACACTGAGTAAATGGCATTGAGTATCTAAACCACAAAGTGATATTTAATAATAAGAATTTTCCTGGTTTAATATGAAGCACAGGCAAGGATATATACAAAAAATTCATCAATACAATAATGTATAGAATTAGAAGAAGAAATCGTGTTATTTCAGGACTTTTAAAACAAGAATGCTCAGGAATTCTTAGCTCTTCAGCACATGGAAGCCTGTGTTTAGAATGCACTCAGCATTACTACCTTTATAATTTAAAAAATCACAACTTTGCATCTCTCTTATTTTTTTTCTGAAAATTGATATTCTAGAGTAGGACAGAAAACAGCAAACTTCTTTCAATGTTGTACTACATAATAAATATTTTAGACTCTGCAGAGAATTTAGTTTTTGTAGTAACTATTCAAATCTGTAGTTGTATAAGTAGTGATAGACATATTTAAATTAATGGGCTGAGCTTTCTCAAAGAAAAACTTTTAAAAAAATGTACTGTTGTCCACAAAGTAGGCATAGGCTCACAACTCCATGTCTTAATTACTTTTGTGTGACATTGATGAAACACCATGACCAAGGTGACTTATAGAATGAAGACTTTATTTTGTCTTAGAGTTCCAGAAGGAAAATGCATATAGGCAGGAGTCCTCCAGAGAAGAATGTCAAGTGCTCACATCTCAACAGCAAAGAGGAAACAAAGACAGTGAACAGAAGTCTACCCCAACAACATCTTTCCCTGTCAAAGTCACTGTTCCTAAACCTCCTCAAACAGCACCACCAACTGAGGACCAAGTGTACAAGTATGTGAGCCTATGGGGGACATTTCTCATTCAAAGCACTACTCCCCATAAAATCCAGTTTGTTTGGAGATATATTCTTTTCATCAAGTGGGGTATATGAAAACAAGAGTAACACACCTACTCTGAGCTTAGATAGTAAAGTGAGAAACAATGCTTTGTCTTCTGTCTGAGAAGAGAAAGTACAGATGCCAGTCTGGGAAAATATCTAATGTCTTTCAAAACAGTTTCAACCAATTTTCCTGAGTTGGTTCCTGCATTAAAACTTGTGGTACTTGGACCAATATGGAGTTCTGTGGTATAAAGTAAGCTGTTTATTCGTCATTCCAGTTGCCAGGTTTCACTGAATACATTTCACCCTGCTCATTATTTAACAGTTGTCCATGTACTTTAAAGCTTCCTAAGTGTGTTTTAATTTTAGCCCATTATTGCTTTTCTTTCTCTTATTATTTTTCAATTCTTTTAAAAATTATGTCAATTTTTACATCATCTAAGCTTAATGTATCACGTGTGTGCTGCCTTCCACAAGATGTTCTTCCTCCCTGGACCAGGACTTACAGTTCTGCAGCACTGCAAGCCTAGGGATTGTCCCTGGCCAGCCAGTTAACATTAGGAGCCTGAGCACTGGTGGGGAGGGGGAGTGTAGAGTGTTACTTTCCTGCAGAACTGACTTAACCTGTGCTCAGAAGCAACAGCTGAGTCAGTGGTTTGATCATCACCTGATGCACTTCCAGAAGAAGCAGAGGATGATGATATATAAAGCCTGATCATTCCCAAATTAAAGGAGTTTAGCAGGAGTTCACATCCTCCCTGCCTTTCACCCTATCAGTGTCTGTGTGTTGATTTTGTGATCTACTCACCTCTGCTCCTTGGCTGTGACCTGAAATTCTTTGGCTGGTCTGGAGGAGCATACTACAGGGGAGGATTTGGAAGTGAGGCCCGATAGAATGGGAGAGAGAGAGAGAGAGAGAGAGAGAGAGAGAGAGAGAGAGTCCATGATGGTTCATTCCTAGCACTTAGGAGGCAGAGGCAGGTGGATCTCTGTGAGTTCAATGCCCGAGTGGTCTACATAGTATGATCCAGGCCATCTGGGACTAAAGGGAGATCTTGTCTCAAAAAGAGACAAAAAAAAAAAGAAGAAATTGACTGAGAGACAGGGACTGAGAGCAATTCCAGGAGGGAAGTAACTTGGTTTATTGCTGTAATAGAGTTTTTGTATAGAACATTGTGGGGGTTGGACATACAGAACTGGGGGTTGAAACAGGCAGGATTTTAGGCCATGTACTCCAGATCACTACAGGAATGTGACAATGCTTTGCCCAAAGCATAAAAGACACTTGGTGCCAGGCAGGTTTTCAGAGGCAAATAAGAGATCAGCAACAGTGCAGGCTGGAAGTTGCCAAAAGAATACCTACACATGGCTCCTTTCTCCTTGTCAAACATCCCTCCTCCTCCCCCACCATCCCACACTCATTTTTCCCTTGATAACACCTGTCTCCTATTATCCCCCTCTTTTTAGCTGCTTCTTCCTCTTTACCCCATTGTTCCTTCCCTCCTCCCTTCCTAGTTGAATAACACATTTTCCCCATTTTCCTCTTGGTAACTTCTGTGTCTACTCTCCCTCTCTCTCCAATTCTTTGTTTCCCTTTCCCTCCCTTGTTCCTTCCCATTTTCCTGGATGTTGGTGTTATATCAGGATATATACTGGGATGTAAATGATAGAACTGGAGACTGGGCAGTGGACACCAACGTTAGCAAAGGAACTATTGCCAACTAATTACTATAGGGTGAAGAAGAGCTATTCATCTATTGAAAGAATATTGCATTTATCACTTTTATGTGGGTGACGGACTGGCTACATGTAGGTAGCTGCAATTGTGCCATTCAGTGCCATCAGAGATCAGAAGAGGTCATTGTATGCCCTAGAACTGGAGTTATGACAGTTGTTAACCACCATGTGGATGCTAGAATTGAACCCGAGTTCTCTGCAAGCACAAGCAGTGCTCTTAACCTCTAAGACATCTCTCCAGCCCCAAGGTAATATTCTTATGGGAGTGACTAGATAAGTTTACTAGAGTCCAGTGGATGAATTTGTATCCAGGGACATCTGAGTACAAATGCATAACTGGATAGACCTTAGCATATATGACAGAATGTATGAAATCTGTTGGGAGAGATGTGGAAGGATGCAATTGGGGATGGGGTCTAAGTTTAAGATCTAGTGTATGAAATGTACAAATACTCACTAAAAATATACACAAAATTACATATAGAAAGACAAGCACAGTCGAGATAGGAGGTGCTACTGATAGGCTAGACAGAGAACCAGTGGAACAGAACTTAAGATCCAAAAGTAAATCTAGTATTAATGGTTAAGTGATTTTCATCAAAGGTGCAAAGAACAGTGATAGATTCTGTAGTAGGCTGAATTAAGGTTCTCCAAAGTTGTCTTACATGGAACCTCGAGTGTGAATTTACATGAAATACAGGTCTTTAAGAGGTACTTACGCTAAAAATTTGTAGTGAACATCATCTTGGATTAGGATGAGGAGTCTAAATTGAAATATACATGTCCTTATAAAATACTGAAAAAAAAAGAACACAGGGATGCACAAAAGGACAAGGGCATGTGAAGACAGGCAGAGGTTGGACTGACAGTGGGCAAAGGACTGTTACCCACTACAGGGTGGAGGAGAGCCATGTCACATATCCTCCTCAGAGACTCCAAAATCTTCCAGCCCTGAAAACAACCCGATTTCTGACCTCTGGTCTCCAGAACTGTGAGAGAATAACTTTCTGTTGTTTAAAGCACCAAAATAATTAAACGTGTGTGTATGTGTATGTGAAAGCAAGATCCTTTGGAGGTCCAACAAGGGCTTCAGCTCCCATGTAAGTGGAATTATACGCAATTGTTAGGAGCCAGAAGTGGGTATAGGGAAGCAAACTAGAGTACTCTGCCAGAGTAAGTCTTCTTAACCATTGGGCCATCTCCCCAGACTTCCTCACATTGCTGTTTATCTTTGTATGTTATTAGGTTTTGTTAAAATAAAAGAGAGATAAAGTCAATATTGCTAAAATAATTATTATACTGAAAGCAATCTATAGATTCAACGCAAAGCTACTCACAAGCCCCATGGCATTGTTCAAAGAGCGAGGAACAAAATCCTACAATTCATTTGGGAACACAAAGGACTTCAGATAACCAAAGAAATTTGGGGCAGAATGAGTAAGGCTTGGGGGATTGTCAGACCAGATATCAAACGGGTTTTCAGAGCTATAATCATAAAACAGCATAGTACTAGCACAAAACTGACAGGTAGATCTATGAAACAGAACAAAAGCCTCAAATATGATTGCATGCAATTTCAGCCACCTGATATTTGACAAATGTCCCACGAACACACAGTGGAAGAAAGAGCATCTTCCACAAATGGTGCTGGATAACCTGGATCTCCACCTGCAGAAGAATGACACTAGACCCTTAGCTTTAACCCTGCACAAAAGTCAACTCCAACTGGATCAAAGACCTCAATATGAAACTGAAACTCTAAAACTGATAGAACAATACATAGGCAGAACCCTAGATTGTATAGATGTAGAAAAGGACACAATGGAGTTTTACTCAGCTACAAGGAAAGACGAAATAGTAAAATTTGTAGGGGAGTTGATAGAACTAGAGACTGTTTTACTAAATGAAGTAACACAGACTTAGAAAAACAAGTGATACATGGTCTCCGTCATTTACAGATTGTAGCACTAATCCTTTATATATGAGTATATATCCCAAGGAAACATCAGGAGCAAGGAAGATGAAAAGGAAGCACGATGGTAAAGAGAAATAAAGAACCTGATAGAAGGGAATAGTAGGAAACAGATGCTACTAAGGAATAAATGGCGGAATGGGGAATATAGGGAAAATGGGATTACTTCAATGTGGATGGAGTGGAAGGTCACATAGAGTGAGAGAGAGGAGAAATAAATAAAATAGGTAGAATATGTATGGATAGTAGATAGATAGATAGATAGATAGATAGATAGATAGATAGATAGATGTTGTATTAGTCACTTTTCTGTTGCTGTGATAAAACCACTATGACCAAGGGAACTTATAAAAGGAAAAGTTTATTTGAGCTTATGATTGACAGTTCCAGGGAATCAGAGTCCATTGTCATGAGATGCATGGTGGCTAGGCTGGAGCAGAAAGCTGAGGTTCACATCTTGCAGAAAGCACCGTCAAGAGAGAGACTGGAGACTGCAAGGCTTGTTAAACTCACTAAGCCTGTCCCCAGTGACTTACTTCCTACAGCATGGCCACACCTTCTAAGATCTCCAAGAACAGTGCCACCAACTGGAGACAAAATGTCTGAATACTTAAAGCCTATGGGGGACACTCTCATTCAAACCACCACATTCCACTCCCTGACCCCCATAGGTTCCTGACCATATAAAATGCAAAATTCATTTAGTTCGACCTTAAAAGTCCCCATAGTTGGGCTGGAGAGATGGCCTAGTGGTTAAGAGCACCAACTTCTCTTGCAGAGGACCTGGGTTCGATCTCCAGCACCCACATGGTGGCCAAGAACCATCTGAAACTCCAATTCCAGGAGAACTCCAGCTCCAGGGGAATCCGAGACCCTCTTCTGACCTCCGTGGCATTGCACAACATGGGTGCACAAACTTGCATGCAGACAGTACATTCATACACATACAGAAATAAATAAAATTAATAATAAAAAAATAAAAATAAATAAAAAAAATAAAAAAATAAAAGTCCCCATAGTCTTTACCAGTCTCAATTCTATTCAAAAGCCTATAGTCCAAAATCTCTTCTGAGACACAAGCCAATCTCTTAACTGTAAGCTCCTGTAAAATCAAAAGGCAAATTACATACTCCCAACATACAGTGGAACTGAATACACATTCCCATTCTAAAAGGGAGGAATAAAGGCATAGTGAGGAATTACTGGACCAAAACAACTCCAAAAACCAGCAGGGCAATCACCAAGTCCAGTAGCTCCATGTGCAACTTCTGGGGATTTACTTCCAAAGGGTTTAGATGGCTCAGCTCTTCCAGGATTGCATGCAACATGGATCTCTTCCTTAGGCTGGTACCACTCCCTGTGTGCAGCTCTCCTTGCCAAATATCTCTCCAGCTCTGGCATCTCGAATGTCTTCTTGGGGTCTCTGCTGCTAACCAGGCTTCACATTCACAGCTTCATGCAATGGCCTATCAGGGACTTCTTTATTCAGGGACACCCCTGCTGCACTCTGCCTGACCTTGGTGGCTCTTTGAAACCATGGAGGAGGAACTGATGACCCCTTCACTCTTTCAAACTTCATGCCTCTAAATCCAGCACCACATGAATGAAACTGCCAAGTTTGGCTGCAAGTTTGGGATGGACCCTGGCCTA
>VZQC01013363.1:1792511-1895585 GCA_009823505.1 Rhizomys pruinosus | reverse complement strand
GCCCATTCCCAGCCTGCCCTCTTATACAGTACACAATGACCTGCCCAGGGTGGCACCACCCATAGTGGGCTGGGCCCTCCCACATTGCTCAACAATCAAGACAATACTCCACAGATGTGGCCACAGGCCAGTCCAATGGAGCCAATTCCCCAATTGAGGCTCCCTCAACCCAGGTGTGTCAAGCTGACACGAAAGCTATCCAGCACAGATGTCAAATAAAAAAAGCCAGAGGGAAATGTATTAACTCTATCCACCCCCTCAAAATACACATAATGTCTGAACATGAGTGCCTGTGTACAATTCAAGCCTATATAATAAGGGGCACAGAGTCAGTGAGAATAAACCTTCTATAATTTTGGGTCAGGGTACTCCAAGAGACTCCCAAAGTAAAATACGTTATTGTCATAGCTCTTGATTCCCTATCAGAACTTGAAAATAAGACACTACTGATGAATACAGGCCATGCATGGTACTCAGACCTCAGAGTAATGGAGCTGGAACTGACCTGAAGAAGCCTTCTCCTTGAAGATTACCTTTCATATTTCTAGATGATAGTATGCAGGCTGCTAAAGGAGAAAATCAATCAATGTTCCAACCCAACTCTAAAGCCTAATAACAATGACTGATGTGGCCAACTATCTGTATCTGTGCAGTATTGGCAGTTTTATCTAGGGGGCAATGAACATCTATCTAATTGGACATAAAGCCCTTTCAATAGCAAGGAATTCATGGGTGGCACTCTAAATATAGCCAAACGCACATGGCTGGAGAAATCATCAATCCTATAGAAAACCTTGTCGCTGTCATAATTTTACCCAAGTGGAATATTGAGTGTTGCTAAATACGGATACTTATATTTACAGACAATTATACCATACACCACTTATCAAAGAAGATTGCTCCTTACAGAATTACTAAGGTACACAACTGGTCACACACAGATAATATATATCTGAGAAATGCCCATGCCTAAATGACATATCTACAGACAAAACTCTACACCTAAGGCTCATAGAACATAGTGGAACCATCACTAATGAAGAGTCCCCATACATCAGAGTATGACATACATAGAAGGCCGCAACTGGCATAATTTGAGAGAATGAGAGACTGCAGGGTGTGTGTCCCTGGATAGGACTCTTAAATTAAACATCACCCATTCATGGCTCAGGATTGAGTGTGGAAGAAGGAGTGTAAAGATTCTAAGCACCTGGATCGGTAGCGTAAACACAAGGAAACAGGCCTTCAGGCCACTGAGAATTTGCTCATATGAACTTGGAACAGGGTGACACAATGCACAAGACCTGTGCTGACTCACACAGACGACTCAGCATAAAACAAAAGAAATGTGTGTGTGGCAGGTCCCAGCTCAAGGAACTTTTGGCTGCTGATTACTGCTGGGTGAGGGAAAGTAGATCTTCATTAAGGGACTGAATCTAGATAGGTTGCCTAGACTCTAGTAAATGGACTTGCAAAAAATGAGGGACATCTAAGTAAAAAACCTGACCAGATAGGACTCAAAATATATGACAGAATATATGAAATCTGGTGATGGGTACATATGGGAAAGTGGTCTAAATTCAATTAAGACCTATTATCTGAAATGAACAAAAAATCAATAAAATAATTTTAAAAGATATATAGATGGCCACTTTATTCACAGTCTTTACAGTGTGTTAGAGGAAACAGATCTATTATCTTTAAGTGATATTGCATAATTATTGGAAATCATTAAGTGATATCCCTTCCTGCTTGAATGGAAGGTGGAAATCACCACACCATCCATTTCTCTTCATTTCTTTAAGGGAAAATTCAGCGTTTCCTTTATTTTTCTCCTCTGTATCAAATGATCCATTTACCTTCAGTTTCCTTCACACATCCTATTTTCCAAGCCATTAACTTCCCTTGTAACTCTCTTGTGAATTTTCGTAGTTCTCTTTAGTTTCCGAGTTGTTGGCTCTGGAACAGGTCAGGCATCTTTGTATCACTTACAAAGTAAGAAAGCAAGGAGAAATAGTGAATGTAGACTAGTGATGGTATGTGAGGCATTTTCTCCTAATTAATAAGTCACAAGATGGCCCAAAGGTACATAAGTATGGAATTTCAAATTTCAGATTTGTACCTCAGGGTATTAGATAGCAATTTCCAACATTTTCACTGTCCATTGAATTCATTTGTTTAAAAACTTTGTATTAATATTTAAGACTGCCTATACTTTAATGACAATTATTTATGTTTTCCTTATCTCATTATTCTTTTCTGCAAAAAGTCCCTTTAGTCAGAAAAATAACTAAAGCTCAGTAATTGTTCAGTAAATCATTCAGACTACAAAGTAAGATTTAGAGAACTAGATGAGAACTGGGTTGTTCAACTGCATGCCCTGAAAATTTTCTGCAAACCTCACAAAAGGCTAGACCTCATAAATCAGACATGGTCATGCCCAACGTGACATAAAATAGAGCATGATTTACCTTGAAGGTCTATGTGGTACCTGAGCATTCAGAGCTAAACAGTGCTTTACTTTTCTATGGCTCCAGTTGTCCAATTTAATATACAGATCTTTGAGGGGGGAAAAATCATTCCAATGGTTTCTTAAGATCAAATTTCTAGGAAGACCATTTAACGAAATGTTCCTAAAGACAAGAACAAATTAATTGGGCCATGTACCAATTTCCAAAATCTGTAAGGAATGTAAATTCTATGAGAACAAAGTGATTACAAGATAGTGAAACAACACATTAGTATCCAGTGGGAAAATTAAAGCGAATTCACACATGCAAGAGTTTTTATAGAGTAAAATAGCATACTATACTAAAAGGAGGTTTGAAAATGTCCTTTTTGTTGGAATGACAAAATGAATTTCTAACCTATAATTTTGGAATCCATTAGGAATTGTGTGAAATTGAGAAATTAAAATTTTCAGACTTCTAATGTTTCTATATAAGTTCTCAAAACCCCCAACACAATTAGCTTATGATGATTAATCTTTTTTTATTTATTTTTATTGATGCTTTGTGTATTTCATACATCATTTTCCAATTCAGTTCAGGCATATATCCCCTTCCCTTCCCCCCCACCCCACCCCTACCCATCGCAGATCGTGCATTCTGCCGTAAGTTTTCTGCATCTTTCTCTGCTTTTTTTGTTTTGTTTTGTTTTCATTTTTTTTAACAATAGGTGATAATTTGTGAGTACAAGCATCCTTCATGTAAAACCAATTTGCAAGCAGTTGTGCCCAAACCCACACAGCTCATGGGTCCCACCATCCTGAAAGGGGGGGCTTGTATGTTCAATCAAGTTGATCAAATGAGTGTCCAGTCTATATTGTTGTAGTTTCACCATTAACCCCAATCGAAGCCCTTAGATTCTACCACGCCCCCTCTTCCGCAGATTGTTCCCTAGGCTTAGAAAAGGGGCACAGGTGGATGAGAAGCAAAACACTCTTCTTTCTCTGGAGCTTATGTCTTGGTCTCTAGTCAGTTCTGGCTGTTTTCTTTCATGGGCTGCCAGCTTGTCCAGGCTTAACCTTTCGATCCTACTAATGAAGATGATTAATCTTATACTTGATATATATTGATGACCTTCAGGAGACTTTAGTGTGCTTCTGTGGATACTTATCAGAAAGTAACATTTCTATAAGTGGTAGGTTTTCAACATTTGAGATATATTGATTTATTCACAATCCGCAGTAAAAATAGAAGATATACTGATTTCTCCATTATTTTATTAGAAAATGAATGGAATTTTTTTCATATAATCAACCCAAATACAATTCATTTCTATGGGCCAAAGCAGCCAGAGCTAACATCAGGACATTCAAATGTCAAGATGACTAGATTATGTTATGTTACTAGATAAGCTTTAATGTTCCTATGTCTTGTTAAACTTTCTCATTTTATTTGAACATAGCATAATTAGCTGACTATTTTGTCTGTTACCTTTTTGTAAAATTTTGATTCAGCCAATATGTTTTAGTTGGTGCCTTATATAAGGCATACACATATTCTCATCTTCAATGATTACATATTTTATCAGTTTAAATAACACCAATGGTTGCAAAAGTAAGGGAGGAATAAGATAAAGTAAAACATTTTCTTTTGTCCCAGTTGCTTTCTATTACTGCAATGAAATATTCTGATCAAAATAAATTGGGAAGAAACATACTCTAGATCTTCTAATCTTTCTTTCCCTTCTCCTAAGTTGATCACTGAGGCTTTGCGGTATGGAATATGATATAAATGTCCTGTTTACAGGTGAGCAGTCCACTTTCACATATTCTCTACAAGTTGACTAGTTTTCTGGTTTCTGTACTAACAGCCACATAGTGGTAAATTTAGCCTTTCTCATGAGGGTTGAGAGATGCTAAACATTGCAACGTTAATGCAGATCTGGTACCATCACTAGTTGGCCCAGTCAAGAGAGAAGACTGGGTAAAAAAGCTTTTAATTCTTTCATACTTTATGAATTCTTCAAATCCCAGGGCCCTTTACATTGCAGATGATCAAGCCTTTAAAAAAATGATGCCAGTACATTTGCCATTATATTATTCTGAATTCTATTGCTTATTCAAGTGGTTATTTACTTCTGGAGTTCATTATTTAAGATACCAGTAATCTACATATTCAGGTGAAAGCTACCATGTCACATTCCATTATCCTGTGCTTAAATCCATGTCAATTTTTTAACATGGATGAATCTATGCCTTATATCCTGAACTACAAGCTTCATTTTTGGACCATAGAATATTATTAACCCATAACACTTTCCCAAGTGTTTTTTTTTTCTAAATCTTAAAAATTTGTAGACACAATAGCAACCATGAGCAGACTTTGTGTGAGAAAATTATACCTGACTAACTTTGTAAAGGGGATCATAACGTTTCCTATACTCAGTGAGATTTGAGATAAGGTACAGGGTGATGACAGACCTGAATACTCAGCCTTCAGCCATGTAATGGATGAAAACCTAGGAGGACCTATTTGGAAACAATTTTCAGTTTGTTCAAGGTCTTCCGTTCTTCTTCCCAGGTACATTCCCCAGATTCTAGCTTAATTCTTTCATATGGTTTTACCAGCATGCTAGCTCAGTGGCAAGACACAGAGGAAAAAGTCATGAGTAAGGTGTAACCAAATCCTAGAATTATTGCTCTCTGTGTTCTGTAAACCCCTTTAGGATGGGTGACGATATCTAGTATCTCCTTGTCACTAGCCTGTACTGTGAACCATACTGTGTAACTTCCATATCTAAGTTTTACTCAATTAACAGATAAGTGTACCTCCTTGAGGGGTTTCTAAGTCATGTTACACTTATACCTGAATAAATAATCATCAGGATATTTAGCGTTAAGGCTAAGAGTGGGCCCAAATTCTGCTAAAGATTTATCTTTCCAATATCTCAGGATCTATGTTCTGGAGCTGGGCTTCACTCATATTGCTACTAAAGCAGACTTTCCAACATCAATTGGGAAAATAGAAATGAGTGGCTACCCTTATCAGATAATTTTGTTATTTGATCCCTAGGTCTAAAATATTTTTCTAAATTTTTTTAAAATTTTATTTATTTTTTATGTGTATGAATGTATTGTCTGCATGTAGGTTTGTACACCCGTGTCGTGCAATGCTGTGGAGGTCAGAAGAGGGTATCGGATTCCCCTGGAACTGGAGTTCTCCTGGAATTGGAGTTACAGACGGTTCTCAGCCACCATGTGGGTGCTGAGGATCAAATCTGGGTTCCTCTGCAAGACCAGTTTGCGCTCTTAACCGCTAGGCCATCTCTCCAGCCCTGATCTAAAATACCTTATACACAATTTCAAACCAGCTTCTCAATTGTTCTCACTATTTTCACTGAGAATAGCACAGTATTTTCTGTCCTGTGATATATTAAACATTCATACAGTATCATGTGTGGAGGATGAAATCAGGTCCTGATGGATTGAGGCCATATGCCTAGATCACAAGGGCACATGGCTCAGTGAACTTGTTTACATTATATACAGTAGCTTTTTGATCCAATGTTAAGTAAAGTCATTGGTTCCATATTGCTAATGTCATTCCTTCATCTTCTATCATGGTAGAGTCTCAGGCTGAGGGAAGTGCTGTCTTCTGAATTCTGATTCTGTTCTTATACTTCAATATTTTAATATAATGATGTTAACTTTTCATATTCTAATGTTTTCTGCTTATCCCTCTACTAAATGATTAGACTATATTGTGTAATGCATTGTTCTCTGGATTCTCTGCTAATTGTTTGAACTGAATTAGAAACAGTATATAATACTGTCATTTTCTCTATCATAATGCTAAAATAAAACAAGTCTAGTGTACTCATAGCACTTACAAGTATTCTAATGTCTGATATTTAATGTTGAATATCCCTTTAGGACTGTGCCTCTTCTCCACATCATAAGCTCTGTGTAAGAATTTTAGGCTTGTCAGAAAAAAAAAGATTAAAATGCAGTATCTCAATATATTTTTGGATGTATTTAAGTATAATTTGGTCTAAACACTGCAGGATATTGTAAATAACAAATATTTCCTTTAAGAAGCTGTGTGTCTTCTCATGTCTCTTAATGTATAACATGAAGAGGATTTCTGTTATGTAAGATTTTATTGTCTATGGTTTAAAAGTGGTAGGTTTTTCAGGGTGATCTAAGCAGTCTTTCACAAGGTCCTGTCAATGTGAAACAATACATTCTATATGACAGCTGGCAACTTCATGCTATTGAAATGCTTTGCTATTGTCTACAAGCGGCCAAATGACCTATATTTTTTCCTTCTTTCTTTAAATTTTTGTATTGTTTGTTCAAGTGTGTGTGTGTGTGTGTGTGTGTGTGTGTGTGTGTGTGTAATATGTTTGGCACATGTGTGGAGGTCAGCTGTTAAATTTTAATCAGTTTTCTACTATGTGTCCTGAGGCTCAAACATAGGTCATTCTTGTGCGTGTGTGCACCTATATTGACAACCTGTTTCCTAGGAATGAGTTAATGTGCATGGATGAATGCTGCTCATTTTGTTCCCATCATCACATGATTTCTACTACTCTCTGTGTTTTCTGGATTAATATTTTTGCCTTAATTTCTGACTGATACCACTGCACAGATGGACCATGATGCAACATGGTGGGTCTGGATGCCACTTGATGGTTGGGATCATTAACTAAATAACACAATTATCATTTAATCTACCTGTGCTCATAATATAATGGAGTAGCTGATTGGTTTACTGACTTGGATAGTGTTCAGGAGTGTAAGCTATAGTCTGCTACTTCCCCTAAGGTGGGAACCTACTCGTGAGATTGCTCATTTTCTTGGATTGATTGATTGATTAGTCTGTGCACAGTACTTGGTTTGTTCTCAACCATGGCATCTGAGACTAGCAGGCAGGTTGGCAATGACACCACATTCCTGTGGGAAAGTGAGAATGCTTTGGATGAGACAACAAACATGAAGAATCAGGCATTTAAAAATCTAGTTGCTTTCCACAATTTAGAATTTCTGTTCCTGAAGGTACATTTTACCATGGTCAGAGTGTCAGACTTTATTTCATTTCATGCTTCCTTTTACATGGACACTAAAGAGACCATGCTTTTATTTATTTATTTTTTCTGAAAATCAGTTAATACTCTGATATCACACTGTTTGTTTCTTCAAATGAGGAAGAAGATTGTACTAGCTGCCTAAAATTAAGTTGTGAATGTTGAGTGACTTCTTGGAATGTTGAATTGAGGCATCCCCACATGACTCAGACACCTAATCAGCAGCACACCAGGACTTAGCAGAGCTAGCAAATCAATGCTTTAACATAAGAGCTAGCCAAAGGAGATGTTATGTTTCATGAGGTACTGTGAAGTGCTCCTTTCTCCTTTCTTCTCAGTTTCCTCAGGGTGTTGGAAGGAGTGAATAAATACCAGTTGGGAAAAGGAGCTGCAGTGCCTCTGAGGTTTTCTTTTATTACCTCACTGCTTCTGTCTAGAATACCAATTTTGTCTGACATGTGACAAGCTGTCTAGCATATAAAAAGGAATACTGAAAAGGATCCAAGGGGACTGAAAGGTCAATGGATTATCCATTAAGCAAGGAAGTTTCAATATGCCTTAATTTGACTAGGTCATGATTTCTTGCCTTTAATAAATAGACCAAGGTCTCTTGGTTTTCCCTGGGGTCATTCCTTTTAAAAATGTACTCCAGCAAGGTCCTTTAGCCCATGTCACTCCTGTGTACCTTTCTATTATTTGACATTGTTTTAAAATTACTTTTTAAGCACCATTCAGTTAGATGATTTTAGCTTAAAAGGACACAGGGCTTTCTGAAGGTCAATGATAATGTCTTGAAGAATATAATTCAGTAAATAAGGGGATATCATCTATTTGTGCCATGCCCTAGCCACGTGGCAGGTATATAAATTTCCTGTTCATTGAAACATGATAAGTGATGCTTGGGATGAATGCTCCAAGATTTTTTTAGATTGGGGAGGGGTGGATTGCAAAGTATTTTACCTTAAGTTTCTGTTAAGTTTCAAATTTGTTAATTTTTTGTTCTTGTAAACTCAAGAAAATAAGCAATTCTCTGTACTTATTAAATACAAAGAATTCTTAATCTAACTGCTTTCATTTTATGAAATGTTTCTCATCTTGAATGTCACAGGAACTTGCAATTCCCCCTGGGAAAAGGTAGCTGAGTTGACTTCACTTGCTTGGTATAGTCTACTTGGAAATAAGAAATGATAACATCTTCATTCATAAGCAGCAGTTCCCCAAAACTTGTATGGCAAAAATCAATGTTAGGAAAAGAAATATCATGACTTGCAAAGGATGTGAATGGAGGAAAATGCTATGCTATGAAGTATGTGATATTTTCAGTATTTTACGTAGCAGTGCCAGATTTAAATGACCTCAAATTCTGAATTTGTAGACATAGTTACTCATAAGTGGATGGTCTTAAATTAAAGACAGAGATGCAAATTTTCCATAGGAAAATTTATGGTCATTTTTCATATTTTCATAACTATCCAGGTGCACAAATTATGATGTGGTTTTTATTCTTCGAGCAGTTTCATCCATATGGTATGTCATAGGATACACATTTACTTTTTGGTGGGCATTACATTTTATTCAGACTTAGCTGCTTTATTAATATGTATCCAAATTTAAGCACAATTTCAATTATATAAGATTCTATGATTTGAAACCAATTGTAGTATGTATTCTGTTATCTGAAAACATGGTCCTCAAAAAAAATCAGTATCAGTCAAACTCATGAATGTCCAGTATATACAGATCAGTAGTTCCCTATTTTGGAAAAGGAAAGTGGTGACAATTTCTTTTTGTGTATGTGCTTTTATTGATGTTTTGTATATATTCAGACATCATTTTTCAATTCAATTTAGGCATATTCCCTTTTTCCTTCCCCCTACCCCAGATAGTGCATTCTGACATAACTGTTCTGCATCTTTCTCTCAGTCTTTTTTTTCTTTTATTTATTTTATTTATTTATTTATTTATTTATTTTTATTTATTTATTTATTTATTTTTTTGGTCTTTTCGAGACAGGGTCTCCCTGTTCCAGCTCTCCTGGAACTCACTCTGTAGACCAGGCTGGCCTTGAACTCACAAAGATCCACCTGCCTCTGCCTCCCAAGTGCTAGGATTAAAGGCGTGCGCCACCACGCCCGGTTATTTTATTTTTATGTGTATGAATGTACTGTCTGCATGCAAGTTTGTGCACCCGTGTCGTGCAATCCCCCGCGGAGTTCAGAAGAGGGCGTCAGATTCCCCTGGAACTGGAGTTAAAGACAGTTTGCAGCCATCATGTGGGTGCTGAGGATCAAACCCGGGTCCTCTGTAAGAGTGGTCGGCGCTCTTAACCACTAGGCCATCTGTCCTAGTTTGTCTTTCCATTGCTGTGACAAAACACTCTGACACCAGCTTGGGGAGGAAAGGGTTTATTCAGATTACATCTCCTGGGTCACATTTCATCACTATGAGAGCCCAAGGCAGGCAGGAACCTGGAGGCCATGGAGGACTGCTGTTCACTGGCTTGCTCTCTACAGGCTTGCTCTCTGGCTCATGCCCAGCCTGCCTTCTTATACTGTCACTGCTCAACAGTCAAGACAATACACCACAGATGTGGCCACAGGCCAATCCAATGGAGCCAATTCCCCAACCGAGGCTCCCTCAACCCAGGTGTGTCAAGTTGACACCAAAGCTATCCAGCACACCATCTCTCCAGCCCTTTCTCAGTCTTTTTTATGGTTAGAAATTCACATTTCCTCCATTAATTTTATATTACTTTAAAATACGAATACATACTCTCCACCCATATACAGTAATTACAGAGTCTGAAAATAAGTGGTGGGTGGATTCTAGAGCCCCTTGAGAGATATACATTATAACAACATTTTTGCTTTAAGATAAACAGAAATATAACAATAATGTTATTCAGCTTGCCTTTCATCTGGGGATTTGGTGTTAGCATCCACAAATGAGGGAGTCCATTCTCTGCTTGTTTTTCTGGGACTGTTACTTCACTTAGCATAATGGTTTTGAACTCCATCCATTTACCTGCAAAGTTCATGATGTCATCTTTCTTTACTGCTCAATAGTCCTCCATTGTGTAGATGTACCACATTTTTTGTAATTCACTCACCAGTTGAGGGGCATTTGGATTGGTTCCAGCTCTTTGCTATTGTGAAGAGAGCTGTAATAAGCACGGATATGTATCTATCTTTGCAGTAGGATGAGTCTTTACCCAGAAGTGATATGGCTGGGTCAGGTGGTAGGCTCATTTTGAGTATTTTAAGGTTTCTCCACACTGCTTTCCATAGTGGTTGTACGAGTTTACATTCCACCAGCAGTGATGAGTGTTCCCCTTTCCCCATAACCTCTCCAGCATTTGGTGTCTTTTGTATTCTTGGCCTTAGCCAGTCATATCAGAGTGAGACGATTTCTGAGAGAGGTTTTAATTTGCATTTCCTTAGTTAATGATATTGAACACTTTTTATGATGTTTTTCAGCCATCTTTCCTTCCTCGCTGGTGAAGTCTCTTCATCTCTTTACTCCATCTTTTGAGTAGGTTATTTGTTTTCTTACTTCTTTGTTTATTGAGTAGTCTATATATTCTTGACATTAATGTTCTCTCAGATATATCACTGGTAAAGATTTCCTCCAACTCTGTGGGTTTTCTCCTCATTTCCTTGATTGTTTCTTTCCCTGTCCAGAAGGTTTGAGTTTGATGAGGTCCCATTTGTTGACTGTTGACCTTAATTCCTGTGCAGCTGCTATCTGATTTAGAAAGTCTTTACCTATACCTATGTCTTGTAGGTTGTTGCCAACTTTTTCTTCTACCACCTTCAGGGTTTCAGGCTTCATGTTGAGATCTTTGATCCATTTGGAGTTGATTTTTGTACAGGGAGTGAGTAGGGGTTTAATTTTGTTCTTCTACAAATGGTGATCCACTTTTGCCAGGACCATTTGCTGAAGATGCTATCCTTCCTCCATTGAGGGTTTTTTGCCCTTTGTCAAATAGGAGGTGGCTGAAATTGTATGAGCTCAAGTTTGGATCTTCAATTTTGTTCCATTGGTCAATGGGTGTGTTTTTATGCAAGTACCAGGCTATCTTTATGATTATGGCCCTGTAATATACTTTGAAGTCTCATAGAGCAATCCCCCAGTATTGCATTTTTCATTCATGGATGCTTAGTTATTCAGGGTCTTTTACTTTTCCCTATGAATTTAAGGATTTTTTTTTTTCCAAGTCTGTGAAGAAGCTCACAGGGAGTTTGATTGGGATTGCATTGAAAATGTATATTAATTTGGGTAAAATGGACACTTTTACTATATTAATTTTCCCAATCCATGAGCATAGGAGGCCTTTCCATCTTTTGATGTTATTTTCAATCTCCTTCTTCAGGGATTTAAAATTTTTGTTGTAGAGGTCTTTGGTATCTTTGGTTAGGTTTGTTCCCAGGTATCTTGTTATTTTTGAGGCTATTGTGAGTGGGAAGGTTTTCTTATATTCATTCTCCACTTGTTTAGTGTTGATGTAAAGGAAGGCTACTGATTTTTCTAGGTTAATTTTGTAGCCTGCCACTTTACTAAAACTCTTAATTGTTTCTAGAAGTTTTCTGATGGAGTTTTTAGCATCCCTTAATAAACTATCTTATCATCTACAGAATGGGATAGCTTAACTTCTTTTTTTTTTCCGATTAGTACTCCTTTAATTTCCTACTCTTTTCTTATTGCCCTAGCAAGTATTTCAAGCACTATATTGAAGAGGAGTGGCAATAAGGGGCATCCATGCGGGGTACCTGCCTTTAAGGGAAATGGTTAATTTTTTTTCTCCATTTAGGATAATATTGGCAGTGGGTTTGCTATATATGACTTTGATCATGTTGAGGAATGTTCCTTACTGTCCTATTCCCTCTAGGACTTTAAACATGAAGGGATGTTGGATCTTGTTAAAAGCTTTTTCTGCATCAATTGAGATGATTCTGTGGTTTTGTCATTTAGTCCTTTTATGTGTTTTATGATATTTATTGATTTACATATGTTGAACCATTCCTGCATCTCTGGTATGGATCTAACTTGATCATGATGGATGATTTTTTTTTTTTTATTTTATTTATTTCGGTATGTATATCAATGTACTGTCTGCATGCAGGTCTGTGCGCCCGTGTCGTGCAATGCCGCAGAGGTCAGAAGAGGGTCTCGGATTCCCCTGGAACTGGAGTTTCATACGGCTCTCCGGCCGCCATGTGGGTGCTGGGGATAGGAACCCGGGTCCACTGCAACGCAGTGGTCGGCGCTCTAACGGCCTAGGCCACTCTCCAGCCCCCGGTGATGCTTTTTTTGATGTTGGGTCTGTATGCTATTTGCAATATTTTGTTAGATTGTTACATCTAAATTCTTGTAGTAGATGCTATAGCTTTCTTTTTGTGCTTGCATCTTTGCTTGGTTTGGTATTAGAGTGATGCTGTGCTTCATGAAGGAGTTTGGGGATATTCTGTCTGTATCTTCTGAACAGCTGAGTAGCAATGGTCATAGGACCTCTTTAAATGTTTTATAGATTCTGCTGTGAATCCAGCTGGCCCAGCTTTTTAGTTGGGAGGTTGTTTTTTTTTTTTTCATTTCTTATATGTTATTGATTCTGTTTAAACTGTCAACCTGTTCTTGTTTAAGCTTTCTTGGTTCCCAGGATATCAAATATTCATGATTTCTCTTAGGATTTCAAATTTTGTGGATATATGTTTTTTTTTAAATGATTCTGTAAGATTGTCTTGATCTTTTCTTTGTTGTGATGTTTCCCCTTTCATCATGAATATTATTAATTTGGAGTAGCTCTCTCTTTTTCTTGTTTAACTGGGGTAAGAGTCTGTCATTTTTTTTAATTTTTTTTTGTTTATTCAATTTTTATTTATTCCGTATGTTCATGAAGTACTGTCTGCATTGCAGGTCTGTGCACCCCATGTCTTTGCAATGCCGCGGAGGTCAGAAGAAGAGGGTTCTCAGATTCCCCTGGAACTGGAGAGAGTTCTCCTGGAATTGGAAGAAGTTTTCAGACGGTTTTTTTTTTTTTTTTTTTTTTTTTCCCTCGGGCCGCCATGTGGGTGCTTGGGGATCGAACCCGGTTTCCTCGTAAAGAGCGGTCGGCGCTCTTAACACCGGCTAGGCCATCTCTATTTTTTTTTTTTTTTTTTTGTCTTTTCAAAGAACCAGCTTTTGGATTCGTTGATTCTATGTATTGCTTTCTTTGTTTCTATTTCATTGATTTCTGCTCTAATTTTTGTTATTTCTTCCTGTCTGTTGGGTTTAGGGTTCATTTGTTGACTCTCAAGTGTTTTTAGCTGCAGTGTTAGATCATTTATTTGTTCCCTTTCTGTTTTTTGGATGTGGGCACTTAGGGCTATAAATTTCCCTCTCAAGACTGCTTTTAAATTATCCCACAGGTTTTATTGTGTTGTGTTGTCTTTTACATTCAGTTCCATTAATACTTTTATTTCATTCTTATTTCTTCCCTGACCCATTCATTATTCATTATTCAGGATTTTGTTGTTTAGTCTCCCCGTGTTCTTGTAGCTAGTCGGGCTTATTCTGGTGTTCAAATTGAGCTTCATTGCACTGTCGTCTGATAGAATGCAGGGAATAATTTCTATCATTTTGTATTTGTTAAGGTTACTTTTGTGCCCCAGTATGTGGTTGATTTTGGAGAATGTTCTGTGAGGTGCTGAGTAGAAAGTATATTCCCTGGTGTTTGGGTGGAATATTCTGTAGATGTCTGTGAGGTTCGTTTTGGTGTATTGTACTGTTCAGTTCTGATGTCTCTCTGTTTATTTTTTGTCCTGTTGATCTATCCAAGGGGCTCAGTAGAGTGTTGAAGCCCCCCACTATTATTGTGTTAGGATTAATCTGTGTCTTGAAGGCCTGCAGTGTAGTGTTTATAAATTTGAGTGCACCAGAGTTTGGTGCGTACACATTTAGGATTGTGAATTCTTCATGTTTCATTGTTCTTTTGATAAAGATGAAATGACCATCTTTGTCTTTTCTGATTAGTTTTACTTTGAGATCTATTTTGTTTGATATTAGAATACCCACCCTGACTTGTTTCTTGGTACCATTCACTTGAAATATTTTTCCATCCTTTCACTCTAAGTCAGTGTCTGTCCTTGAAGGTGAGGTGGGTTTCTTGTAGACAACATATTGAAGGATTCAGTTTCCTAATCCATTCTCCCAGTCTTTGCCTTTTGATTGGGGAGTGTACACAATTAATAGTTAAGGATATGATTGAGAGATGTGTGTTGCTTCCTTTGAACTTATTTTTTGTTTGCATTCTGGGTCTAGGTTTGTATTTACTCTGTTATGCTTTTGTTGCTTTCTCTCTTTAATTGCTTATGGATAGTTGCTCCTTTCCTCTGTTCTTTGGATTATTTCGAGGATTTTATTTAGTGTTGCTTTCTTAGACATATATTCTTTCATCTTTTCATGTTGTGAAAGATTCTTCTTTCTCTTTCATCTGTAATTAACACTTTTTCTGGGTACAGTAGTCTAGGCTGCCATCTGAAATAGTTTAGTACTGGGAATACGTTGATCCACATTCTTCTAGCTTTCCTAGTTTGCACTGAGAAGTCAGCTGTGATTCTGATGGGTTTCCCCTTATATATAATTTGTTGTTTTTCTCTTGTGGTTTTCAGTATTTTATCTTTGTTTGAGCATCTAGTGTTTTAACAATTATATGGTGCGGGGGGGGGATTTCTATTCTGATCCTGTTTGGTTTTCTGTGTGCTTCTTGTATTTGTATTCATTTGTCTTTTTTCTGTTTGGGGAAATTTTCTTCTACTATCTTGTTGAAGATCTGGTCAATAGTGTTGTCTTTAGATTCTTCTCCTTCCTCTATCCCTATCATGCAGAGGTTTGGTCTTTTCATAGTGTCCCACATTTCCTGGTTGTTCCACTCTTGTGTGTTTTTTTTTAATTTTTCATAATCATTACTTGAACATTCTAATTGGTCCATGTTATCATGCAGGTCTGATATTCTTTTCTTCTGCTTCATTTGTTCTGCTTTTGAGGCTTTTTCCCATCTTTTGCTGTTGATTGGATGAATGCTCCATCTCCTTTTTCATTTTGTCCTGTGATTTCTTTAGTATCTCCACTTCATTCTGGAGCCTGTCATTCTCGTAGCTCCCTGATTCATTTTCTTTCTTCATTTTAGCCTGGGATCTTTTCAGCCTTTCCACTTCCTTCTGGAGTTTGTCATTTTCTCCCTTTATTTCTTTCCAACGTTTTTCATTATATCTTTCTAGGTCCTTCTTGAGTTTTTCAATCTCTCCCCTTAGTTCTTTCCAAAGTTTGTCATTATCGCTCTATTGGTACTTCTTGAGTTTTTCTTTCTCTTCCCTTAATTCTCTAATGTCTTTGAATAGGTCCACAATTGTTCTTCTAAAGTCCGTGTCTTGTTTTCCTTACAGGGAGATCTCATTGTAGGAATCTTCTCTAGCATTGGTAGAGTTTGGTGTGGATTTATTATGAGCTTTTCCCATGGGTTTGTGCGCGCACGTGCGTGTGTGTGTGTGTGTGTGTGTGTGTGTGTGTGTCTTTGCCATGTGTATTTGTTTGCTTATTTGTTTCTTTGGGTTCTAGAGCCTCAACGTTGACTGCGCAGAGTATAATCACTAATACTGCACCTACTAGATCCTTTGCACCACTGCTCCCACAGGCTGGGGGGGGAGGTCCCAGTCTGCACACTGTTGGCAAACTCATACCATGAGCTGGGCACATGCTGGTGTTGTGCCATATGTATGTCTGACTCTGTCCACGTTGCAGGCTGGGACCCTAAGGTTGGAAGTTTCCAGCCTATACCAAGCCTCCATGGGGCGCAGGGGTGCCCAAACCACCCAGGCAGGCAGTACTCACCTGGTCTTTTGCAGGCTATTGTGCAGGACACAGGCACGCTGGTGTTGTGCTGTGTGCATGTGTGACTCCAGGTGACAATTTCTATATGTTACAGAAGAAATATTTATTTATTTAGTTATTTAGTTATTTATGTATTTATTTATTTATTGTGACAGGGTCTCTCTAGCTCCAGCCTGCCTGGAGCATACTAAGTAGGCCAGGCTGATCTTGATCTCACTGGAATCCAGCTGTCTCTGCTGGGATTAATCAGATACACCATCAAATCTGGCATACACAGAAGAATTCTTGATTTGACATACCCTCCAAGCATTATAAATAATTAAATATGAAAATGACTTTTATGCATGATCATTTTTAATCTATAAATTTGTTATCAACTATAGAATATATTAACATAAACTATAGAATATATTAACATAAACATAAAAATATTTTTTTAAGATTTTTCTCATACATTTTTGCCATAAATAGATAAGAATAAAGAGCTTAAACTTTTATTTTTAAAAATATTTTATTTATTATTTTTTATTTTATGTGTATGTGTATATTCTCTGTATCATGAAATGCATGTGGAGGTCAGAAGAAAGTGTTGGATCCCCTGAAACTATTGTTACCCAATATTTGGGTACTGGAAATTGAACCTGGGTCCTCCACAAAAGCAGTCAGGACTCTTAACTGCTGAGCATAAACTTTTACTTTTAACCATGTAGAGACTATGAAGTTCTTACCTTATAGAAATGGAGTGAGCTGGATCTTAAAAACTCAGCTGTTAATGTCAGAGTGGAGGTGTGCCAACATGCTTATTTGTAGATACTCCCCATTGAAGTTTAGGGAATATAGAATAGACTCTTGGCTCTTTTTCTTTCTTTTTTTTTTAAGTTAATTTTTTTTTTGATGTTTTGTGTATTTCATACATCATTTTCCAATTCAGTTCAGGCATATATCCCCTTCCCTTCCCCCCACCCCACCCCTACCCGTCCCAGATCATGCATTCTGCCATAACTTTTCTGCGTCTTTCTCTGTTTTTTTTTTTTTTTTTTAAACAGTAGGTGATAGTCTGTGAGTACAAGCATCCTTCATGTAAAATCAATTTCCGAGCAGTTGTGCCCAAACCCACACAGCTCATGGGTCCCACCATCCAGCAGGGGGGGGGGGCTTGTATGTTCAATCAAGTTGATCAAATGAGTGTCCAGTCTATATTGTTGTAGTTTCACCATTCACCCCAATCGTAAAAATTAGTACTGTTTAAATCCTATATATCTAATTGCTTGTGCTTCATTTGTAGGATTGAAAGGCTATATATTATACTGTTTAAGTACCTATATATCTAATTGCATGTGTTTCATTAGTAGGATTGAAAGGTTATGCCTGGACAAGCTGGCAGCCCATGAAAGAAAAAAGCCAGAATTGACTAGAGACCAAGACAACAGCTCCAGAGAAAGTAGACTGTTTTGCTTCTCATCCACCAGTGCCCCTTTTCTAAGTTTTGGCTCTTTTTCTAATGAATATTTTCAAGAATCCTAGATGCATATTCTAAAACTGTACTGCAATAATAACTTCTACTTCTTTTGAGTGCAGACCTGAGTATTTGCTCCAAAATTTGAAATCAGTGGTCTTATAAGATAGATTTTTAGGCATAGAACTGAATGAATTTGATCATGGGATTTTAGAGTTTCAATCATTCATTATATAGGTTTGAAAACGTGGTTTTAGGTAACAGACTTGGATATGATGTCCTGTGTATACCTTGTTCTATAATTCCAGTTTAATAGCACATTCAATTTTGTTAGATGAAATGCAGACTAACTTGAAAACTCCTGAGGAAAAATGTGACAAGAGTTTGACATTCTAAGCCACACACAATGAGTAAACTTGAGCCATGCAAAATGTTTTAGAAGAACAGTTTTAAATACTTGCAGTGGCAGGAACTCAATGAAAATTGAATTTTTGGCAAGGAAGATAATTAAAGGAAGTGAAAGGAATTCACTATGAGATTTCTGTAATTCCTTTTTCTTTCCTTTTAATAAACATTATGTACCTTAGATCCACTCAGCAGTCTCATATTTTACTTTCTAATGAATTGTGAAGCAGAGAGAAAAAGAGCAGTTGAGGGAATCCTTAGATTCATGCTTAAAAAGTTGATGGTCTGTAAGCAAGCTTTTGGAAATTACAAACATCAGCTCATCCTTGAAAGATTTTTTGAAAAAAAATACTTATTTACTTTTATTAATTTTAAAATAATTTGAATTTATTTTTTGTGTATTTCATACAGAACAGCTCAAACAATATTTATCCACTTTTTAGACTCTTCCCCAGCATCACCCTCCACACCGCCATCACCGAAAGGAATTCATACACTCTGCAAATTGTGCAAAGGCCCATTGTATCAAGTTAGTATCCCTAGATGTTCCTCAGTGCAGTTCATCCATTGAGGTCTACTCAGCCCACACTGGGTACCTTGCTTGAAGAGGATCAGCTCTTCCTCGCCTAGCAGTAATAAGCTGCCCATAGTTCTTCTGCTAAGATTGGGACCTGCTGCCCATTTCCACAGTTCTATGCTAAGATGTCTGTTTAAACTTGCATGGGTCTTGTGCATGTTGACACCAACGCTATAGAATCACATGAACATACTCTCTAGTACTTTTATGATTCTATTTACATATGGTCATGCACTTCCTCTCTGGGTCTTGCAATCCTTCTGCCCCCTTTTCCACAATTATCCCTGAGCCCTGGGGTAGTGAAGTTTAATAGAGAAATCCTGTCCGAGTACTCACACTTTGCAGACTCCCAATCTCCACACTTTAGCCATTTGTGTACTTTTGTGTTCCTGGCTTGCTGTTGCATGAGGAAGCTTCATTGTTGAGAGTTGAGAGATTCTTTAGTGTCCTCTTTATTGTTCCATGAGCCTTAGGTGTAGAGGTTGCATTGTAGATAGGCCAATCAGGCTTGGGAAATTCCACAGAAAATGTCTGTGTGTGACCAGTTGTGGTACACAGTAATAGTATCCATCTGGTACAAAAGAAGCTTCTTTGTTGACTTGTGACTGGGATACTTGCCTGTAAACATAAGGACACATATTTTGCATTTAGTAAGAAGTTACACTAGTCTAGGGATGTGACAGCCTTGGAGTTTTCTCTAAGATCTCTAACCTTTCCCTCCTAGTGTATTTGGCATTGTTTACAGTACCACACATGAGAATTCTTTCCCATCAAGTGGGCGTTTTTTAGTCCAATTAGGTTGCCATTAATTGCCCTCAAGATAAAAGTACCACTACGGCACAAATGTCATATGATGTGTTTGTCATTGATGTGGTTATTTGGTCTTAACAGTGGTGTTGGCCCATCGAATGCTGCTCTCTCTTAGCAGCTTGCATAGTACTCTCCAAAGTTATGAGAGCTAGGCTTCGGGGGAGGAGGCTCCCAGGTCAGTTCCAGCTTAACTGCTCCAAATCTAGTCTCTGAAGTATGTCCTCTCTTCAGCAATGGGTTCTTACCTTCAAGTTCTGGGAGGCAACCAAGGTCTGTGGCCATAGCCTGTGTAATTTTTGAAGTCTATTGGGCTATCCTGGCCAACAACTCAAAGGAATGTTTCTCCTGCCTGGCACTGTTTCTTGTTATATAACCTTCAGCTATATACATGGGTTCATGTAAAGATATTGTATAAGTTTTGATTAGGTTGTTAGACTAAAAAGATTATCTCTGCTTTATTTTTTTTTACCCTAGGTAGGCATTTTCTATTTCTCCTCTCTCTCTCTTTCCATGTCTAAACCTCCCTCCATGCCTTCCCCATTTAAAGTGTCTCATATCCCTCAGTTTCCCTTGATAATACCAGTCTCCTCTTCTTCCATCTCTCTTGAGCTCCTTCTTTCCCTTTATCCCCAAATTTCCTTGTATAATCTTTCTTCCTCCCTCCCATATCCATTTCTCCCTTAAAAACACCTGTCTCCTTCCTACTATTCTTATCTCTCAGGTTTCTTCTTTCCCTTTACCTCCCAGGTTGCTTTCTATTTTCCATATAGTCACATATGAGAATTTGTTAGTGGGATCCATAAATGAGAGAGAACATACATGATTTGTTTTCCTGAGTCTGTATTACTTCACTTAGTATAACAATTTCTAGCTCCATCCATTTACCTGAAAATTTTGTGGGCAATTCATAGGGGGTAGTTACTATTTATTTTTATTCTATAGGTATGAGTATTATGCCTACATGCATGTAAGTACATCCACATCATGCAATGCCCTGCAGAAGCCAGAGGATGGTGCAAGATTCCCTGGCACAGGACTTATGAGTGATTGTTAACCACTATGTAGGTTCTAAGAACTGAACCCAGGTATTAGGCAGTGAGCCATCTCTCCAGCCCCCTGAAAGATTATCTTAAGAAGTAGTCATGTGAGTGACAATCTGAGTATTTTACCTCAAAGACCATTTTATTGAATTTGTAACCTATAAAATAAATAAAGCTTTGTTGCTATTTATATGTTAACTATGATTACATATTTCTTTTAAAAATATGATACATAGTCATCCTTGACCAAAATTATCTTAGCTTGACCAAAGGATATACAAATTTTCTTAAGATTATAAGTTTCTCTCTCCTTTTCCCTAGAGCAGCTTCTCTCACTCCTGTGTATGCAACTAGCCTTCCAGACTCCTGACAGGTTTCCATCTCAAAAATGCATTTCTAAGAGTATGGAAGCCATTTCTTTGAAATAGAATCAAGAAAGGGAGTACTCTGTTCACCCAGATTTTGTGGAAGCTAAATTTTGCAAGTACAAATTTTCATGCACTTGTAACCTGGTCATCATTCTCATCTCCCCTGTTGTCCCGAAATTTGCTCCTAATGAAAACACTGGAACACTCTCCATCTTTTGTTTCAGTTGAATTCAGTCCCTCATCTGTGCCACAGTAAGTCTTAATTAATGATTCCGGTGCCGGTTACCCATTAACTGGTATAATTTTCTTTTAAAATCCTAAACTCTTAAAAGAAAGATTACTTTTCTTGTCCATTGCCCTGCACAATCTTTTTCCATATAAACAAACCATTCATTGGTTTATATTATACAATATAATCATTTCTGTATCTTTTATTCTTTGATTCCTAAAAATTCCTCTATTGCTATCACGATGGTCACAATGATATCTGTATAAGTAAAATGGCTATACTTACATTTACATAAAATCCATATATGTAAAATCTATGATATATATAGTTAATAATATAGTATATAGAGTATCAGCTTGAGACAATTGTTAGATAAATATCATAAAAACACAAAATTATAATGTTGTTCAAATGCCCACCTCTGTCACCATATGGAAAGGCAACTAGAATATATTCATTTCTGTGTTATTTTGGTAATATTAAGACCATGAAAATTAAACTCAGCTGTAGTAAGGAGCCAGGGCATGATAATTAATACTCATTTTTGTCAGTCAATTCTGGTAGGTTGGCTCCAAATTAATCCAGGCTGTTTCACAATCCTTAATTGCTCCCTACAAAATGTGATCATGCACATTTGGCCATATATTATTGGGGGTATTGTTTCCAAAAATACTTGTATTAGGCTGTGATTGTTAAATTGCTTGGAATAATACAAAAGTAGAAATAAGTGATAAGCAAAGGGAACACACATTTCAATGCTAATGGGTATACTTTATACAAAGACATATGAGAGTAGCACAAGTAGGAATGTAGAAAGTAACAGCTTGTGAGAGAAAGATATCTGGTACATGGGGTCCCACAGGTGGTAGTTGCAGACAGTTTTACAAAAGGGAATTTGACATCAGCAATGAGACAGAAGAGAATTTATGTTGTGACATATTTTGCTTGTGTTCTCATTTGTTGCAGTACATGAAATGTAACCTCCTCCTTTGTAGAGATGAATAATTCCCCTGTGATAGTTTCAATGTCAAGTTATGGCAATTCAAGTTTCTGGACAGAAGAGACAGGATGCACAGGGTGTGGTGACGCACAGGTTTACTCCCAGCACTCCTAAGGCAGAGGCAGGTGGATCTCTATGAGATCAAGGGCAGCCTGTTCTACATATGGAGTTCTAAGCAAGCTGGGGGCTGTAGGGGAGACTCTTTCTCAAAAACACAAAAAGTTTTTTTCATAAATTACAAATTAATTTTGAGAGTTTTAAATTTTCTGTTATTTCTGTGATTGTTATTTAGTTTTGACTGACTGAAATAAAAATAACAGTTGATTAACATATTAAAGATGAATGGAATTAAAAAAAATTCAACAATGTTCAGTAAAAAAAAAAAGAAGCAAAGGCTACTCTAAATATGTTTCCGTTTTGCAATGCCTGAAACAAGATAGCATATTTAAGAGATTTTGGTCTGTCAAAGAAGACTGACATTTGTGTCACAAATACATGTTTTGTTTAACAACGTTAATACGTCTAAGCTTCTTTTTTCTCAAGAATTAATAACCTAAGAGTGATGAATGGTCATAAGTTGAAAAAGATTGGCTTGAAATCTGAACTATGTCAAGATTAATTTAGCAGGGATATTAATTTGAGATGGTGTGCTGGATAGATTTAGTGTCAACTTGAAACACCTGGGTTGATGGAGTCTCAATTGGGGAATTGGCTCTATTGGACTAGCCTGTGGGCACATATGTGGAGTAGTCTTGATTGTTGAGCAATGTGGGAGGGCCCAGCCCACTATAGATGGTGCCACCCTGGGCAGGTTGTTGTGTACTGTATAAAAGGGCAGGCTGGGCATGGGCCAGGGGAGCAAGCCAATGGACAACATTCCCCCATTGCCTGTGCTTCAGCTCCTGCCTCCAGGTTACTATCCTGAGTTCCTCCCTTGGGTTCCCTGAGTGATGAACTGTGACCCACGAGATGTGAGCTGAATAAACCCTTTCCTCCCCAAGTTGGTGTCAGAGTATTTGTCACAGCAATTGAAGAGAAACTAGAACAGATGTCTTCATGGTGACAATTGCACTTTCTATTGTTGCATCAAATAAACCCAGTCTTTGCCCTATGGATCCACACAGCCTCGAACACATGGGAGCTGAAAAGGGTCCCATATTCCACTAGCCAGTCAGTCATTCTGGCTCCATTCCCCTTTATCTCAGAAATCCTGAACTATGAAATTTTTCTACATCAATATATCGTATTTTACCAAAACACACATTCTATTATGTCAAGAAAAATTTAATTGCACATATATGACCTTTACAAAGTAACAAATATACTGTTAAAAAGGTAGATTGTTGTGACCCTCTTCTCCCAGCTGAGACTACCTCACACATTTTACAGTTTCAAGGTCAATAGGCCCCCAAAACTTTATTATTCTTAATGCTTTTTTAGTATTCTTGCTCTTTTTTCAAATCAATAATGGGGCAATGTTGTTGTGCTGATTTCACTCACTCTTCAGAGTTACTATTTAGATGATTCTGGAAGCTATGAAAACACTCTGTGCAGGCTCTGTTCTTTCAATTCACATTGTCTATTGTTGAAAGAAATTCCACAAATTGAAATTTATGTGTTAAGATAACTAGTGTTAAGAAAGTGCAAAATGTGTAATCTGGAGAACAGTGTCAGGAGAAAAGTAAAACAGAATAAAATGACTAATTCTGATGGAGATTCTAAATTTGTATGGATGATGGTCAGTTCAACCTGGGAATAAATGTTTAAAGAGAAACGTAGTAGCAGCAAGTGGAAGGTCCTACTGACAGAACATTCTGTATAAAGGAAATAGCAAGTGCAGAGTCCCAGAAATGAGAATATATGAAGGTCCTTTAAGCGGCATTCTTTGGATCTAGGGACTAAGCTGAGACAGGTAAGACTGTAGCAAGATTGTGACGTTTCACTGTAAAGTTTAGAATGCTTTTGAATACTGGGATTATTTGATCTGACTTGGATTTTAGAAGAGTTTTTCAGACATCATTGTGCCATATAAACCTGAAATGAAGGATAGGAGAATGGTTAAAAAAGCAAGTAAAAGTGGTTAGAATCATGCAGTGGGAGTGGTAATAATGAGAAGCAAGCAGCCTCACATATTTTTAATGTGGAACCAGTAGCACTTATTATTGTATTGGACAGATGATGTAGAAAAAAATAGTAAAGACTAAAAGAAGGTTGTGATATGATAGGATGGCTTTTGTATTTAATGAGTTGGAAAATATTACAACATATATTTTAAATGTGTTGGGCAAAGTATTAATTTTAAAATACTTATTAGATATTGAATTTTTAGCTTCTGAATAAGTTGGAATTCAGAGGAGAGACTGAGATGGAGGGAAATTTGTCTATCAACGAATGGATGGCAGTAAAAGTTATACTGCCAAAATGGAAGCAGAGAAATAGGCAGTGTAAAAAAAGGAAACCTCTAAGGAGACTGTTGAGATGCTCTGTTAAATACAGATAGTTTCGGTGATACAGGCTCAAGAAAGATTGATAAAAAGAAAAGACTGTGGGTGTAGAAGGATAATAATGAACCACGATTATCCTGGGCATCATGTAAAGAACATAGTCCAAGTTGGAGGCAATCAATTCCACCAAGATTTGGTGACACACTGATCGCTGCAAAGTAACCACCAACCATTTGAAAATGGGTAAGTGGCAGTTTCTCAAGTGTGCTTTGCAAAATCAGAGAATAAAATCTCTGAGGTCTGGTTCCAAAAGAATAGTCAAAAGGCCCTGTCAAATGTTGAGATGAACAAATGTTTCAGGGGACTTTAGTAAGGATGAAAATAAAATTACATGGAAAGTGATGAAACAGTAGAGCAAGAGAGGCCCTGTTGCTATGTCAAACCCTCGATAGGCAGATTGTTATTTGCTCAGGATATTACTAGCATCCTCTCAGTACTCGACTCTTTGTTTTGGGGTTAGAGGTTTTTCTCAGTGTGACAATCCAACTTGCATTTATTCATCCTAACTCCCCATATTGGGACACGGAGTTGTACATCAAGAATCCTCAGAGCTTTCTGCCAAACAGGAAAATATGTCTCATGGACTGTACTTTGAAGTCCCTCTGCCTCTAAATGGGCCAGCTTGGAGCTCCAAGTTGATTAAATTGGAATCAGATGGGCTTATAATTCTGTAGAGCCACTTTCTAAGCCACGCGGTTGGATTTACTACAACTCAGCCATGGGTAACACACATTATATAACTTCACTACCAGCACCTCTTTGAGTTTTGATTTACTAGAAAGTGGATAGCTGTTGAATGCAATGTAAACAAATGTTCTTTTCCAAAAACTGAGCATAACAATGGTACCCCCCTTCTCACATGTGCACTCTCAATTTTTCAAACTTTAGTACCACTACTGAGAGAATTAAGATAACTTGGTCATTTCAGTACTAACATCCACAGCAGTACTGGAACCATTTACTTGTTTAGCACTAAAAATGCAGTAAAAAGACATTATTGCTTATTGGAATTTTAATGTAGTTTTATTGGCCTTGAACTACAAAGGATACTCAATTTGAATTTATATTTGATCTTAAGAGACACTGACAAGGATGAAGAAAGGGAAGAAGTTTATTAGTTTATCAATATCCCTCTTTAAAATATTTTACAAACATCACACCTTGAAAAGTATATGGGGGACAGAACAGAGAATCTTGCTGTCAGCATAGGAAACATATATATATATATATATAATATATATATATATAGTATATATTATATATAATATATATGTGTGTGTATTTTGAGACAGTGTCTCCCTTTAGTCCTAGCTGCCCTGGAGCTCACTATGTAGACCAGGTTGGCCTTGAACTCAGAGATCTGCCTGACTTTTTTCCCAAATGCTGGGATCAAAGGCATGTGCCACAGTGCCCAGGTATAGGAAAGAATTTTAACAGGAGAAGAATGTTGACAACAAGGTAAAGGAAGTGTCTTTGCTCTCCATTGTGCAAAAATTCTTAAAGTGGGAAGGGAGGTAATTGCAGTCCTGTGAGATGTTAAGGAAAGAATGCTGAGAAGTGTCTGTGATGACCACTACCACAACTAGGCTGAGATGAGAAAGGGTGTCTTAAAACAATGGGAAATTAGTGGTGGTCACTGTACGGTACAATAAAGATCACGTTCCTATAATCCAGTCCCCTGAAATATTCCCAAATCATAGATTACAGAACACTGAATTTAGAACTTTCTAGATGCTTAACCAGTAAAGTGTATGTAAACATTCCAAAATTCAAGAGGATTTGTGCTAAATAGCTTTAATGTCAACTTGACACACCTGGGTTATATTTCCCCTAGGGTCATTGTCCAAAGTAGTTGAGAGAGTATAGGTCAACACCCTGTTGTGTAGGAATTGAAACCACTAAATATCACTGCTGATGGTAATAAAGAGTACTGGGTTGAGGGAGCCTCAGTTGGGAAAATTGCCTCCATTAGATTGGCCTGTCCAAATTTCTGTGGGGTATTTTCTTGACTGTTGAGTAATGTGGGTGGGTCCAGCCCACTGTGGGTGGTTCATCCTTGAGCATATTGTTATGTATTGTATAAGAAGCAGCAAGCCAGTCCTAGTGGCACAGGCCTTTAATCCTAGCAGAGGATTAAAGGGAGGCAGAGGTAGGCAATTTACAGAGTGAGTTCTAGGCCAGCTGGTGTTATAGGGAGACCCTGTCTCAAAAAGACAAAAAAAGAAGCAGGCTGTGCATGGGCCAAGGAGAGTAAGCTAGTCAGCAGCCTTCCTTCATGTCCTGTGCTTCAGATCCTGCTTCAAAGTTCCTGCTCTGAGTTCCTACCTTGGGCTGCTTTAGTGATAAACTGTGACCCAGGAGGTACAAGATAAATAACCCCTTTCCAAGTTGACATTAGTCAGAGTGCTTTGTCAAGAAATTGAAGGCAAGCTAAAACAAGCACCAAATTCCAGAACATTTTTTTGTCCCAAGTCTTACAGATAGCAGATACACATTTCATTCTAGATTTGCCATTTATTAGATAAAACTTCTTTGACCTTTATTTTATTATCAATGAAGTAGAGGGAAGGATATACCAGAAATGATAGTCGACACATGAGACTGGAGCCAACCTTCTTCAAAATGTTTTGTTTGTCTTACCTGTTGTTCTTGATAGCATAGATGAATATTATTTTATCTGCATTTTATAGACAAGGAAACTTTATAGATAGGAATGAAAAGTTCCCTGCCTAGGGTCTCAAAATATACAGGAAGGCAAGTGGATATCTGTGAGTTCAAAGCCAGCCTGGTCTACAGAGTTAGCTCCAGGACAGCTAGGACTAAAGGAAGACCCTCTAGTGATGTGACTGAGGAATGGATTCTTCTTATTATATTTCCCCTAGGGTCATTGTCCAAAGTAGTTGAGAGAGTATAGGTCAACACCCTGTTGTGTAGGAATTGAAACCACTAAATATCACTGCTGATGGTAATAAAGAGTACGGGGTAGCCTGAGCCCACCAAAGGCTAGTTTGCGTGACTGTCATCACTTCCTTAGGGGAGGTCCATATTCATACATCTTCAGTTAAAACTTGGTCAGACAATACAGAAAGAAATAGGACTTTCAAAATCTAGAAAGCAAAATAAATTACACTACGGCAATTACCTAAGAGTCACAACTATCAATGCCGAATCTGAGAAAAGAAGAGATTAAGAGCTTCTCTCTGCCTGTGCCTTGCCCTGGGTAAAATTGCTGTCTTCATTCTTTGTCTCTGCCCTTTGGCTCTGTAACTGTATTTGAAACCTTCACTGTTATTTCAGCATCAGTGGCTGTGTCAAGCCCAGGGCTGGCTCTAATCTACTCTTTTCACTTTATCTGAAATGTCTGTCACTTGCTAACGTTTCAGAAGGCAACTTTCCTCCAGTCAACAAAATGGGACTCTACTTTGCAGTTTTGAAACAAAGGAGGAATCCTCATGTTCATATTAGGTTTACAAATTTCCACATTGTTAATTAAGGAGATCAAATATCTGCCACTTTAAAATTATATTTTCCAAAATTTCTACCTCTCTTTCCCTCCTTGCTTTGTTTCCTGTCCTTCTTGTCCCCCTCATTACTTCCTTCTTTCCCTTCCCTGTCTTTTTCTTCTTTTTTCTTCCTTTCTACGCATTACCCCTCCATCTTTCTTTACAATATAATGGAAAGATACATTACCTCTAATATGCCAATATGAAACAAAAATTTGTACCCTAGACCCAAACTATTGCCCAATTCACCCTTGTTTGCAGAATTACACATTTTCTTCTCATGACCTGACTACAAATGGAGTGTGCCTAATTAAATGGTGTCCTATTGAAGCTGGAAAGTGGATGGGCTTATAGGAGCCATGGGTCACTAAAGCAGTTCTAATAAATGTGTCTCTGGTGTACTAGCTCTACTGTGAGCTTAGGTTAATTACTGTATCCACTGGGCTTTATACTCCCCTTTGCAAATCAGTACTATCAATGACTCCTTACCAATACTGGTGTCATATTGGTACATCATATAGGTAATGGGCTAGGATGTATCATTCACATTTAATAGTTCACCTGTGACCAAAAAGCTATCCAGCCATGCTTAGAAGACAAGTGTGGTGGTTTCTACTTGCTGACACTCAGGAACTTGAAACAGAAGATCATGGGATCATCTCTAGCTTGGACTATGTAGTAAGATACTGTCTCAAATAAACAAAAAGTATGGTAAAAAAACTTTCTGAAACATTATCTCCTTTCAATCAACTACCTAATTATATACAGGCTATAATCCTTGTGAATCAAGATGTTTGCTAGAAATCCAGCCATCCCATCCACTTTTCAGACAGCTGAATGGAGAAAGCACTTTAAAAAGACATATCCCCACTGATTTTTAAGGTACTTTGATACAAGGCACAAATATTTGGCACATGGGCATCTGGCCACACAAAGCTGTGGGGAGCAGGATAACATCACTTATTCAAGTGGAAAAGTATCTAGGGAAAAGTTGAGCATATTGAGGAAGAAATACATAATTATTGCTAGTCAGAGTATCTGCCACAGATAACAATTATATACATGGTTTAATTCTTCAATTGAAGTAAAAATCTTTACCAAACTCAATTTCCATTTCACTGCTTTATCTTTTAGCTTAAACAAGATAATGGATGTGAAAACTGTTACAAACATGAACATTTCTAAATAGTTGCAAAGAAAGATGTTTTTTGCTTCCTCTTTTAGAGTGAGTGGTTTTGTAAATAAGTGTCTGCTTACCCGGCTATTAAAGAATAAGTGAATTATGAGCTACAGGATAATTCCACATAAGAGGGTCAGAAATATTCAGAAGATGAAGCAAGGCAGAACATGAAATGGAGTCAACAGCAACTTTGAAGACAGAAGCACATAGATGATGGTTCGACGTCAAAACTTTTGACAGGACATGGATTTATTTTTGAAAATATAAAGAGATCAACTTTGGTTTTTCAGAAGCCTAATCATCGATACCATTCAGTATCACTAATGAGAAAAAAGATATAAATAGCTGTATATAACAAAAATCAATGTTTACTAAATGATAGCTAATAAAACTTACAGAGTAGCACATGTAAAATCAAGTCTGGAACATTCCAGTATTGAGTATGAGCAACTGATAAATGTATCTAACATTCACCTATGAAAGGGACCAATAGTTAATTATGAATGTTTATTTTGGACTGGGATTATGTAGCAAAGATAGAAAACCACAAAGAGACTGAGAGATTAGCAGCTATGTTATTTATGTTATGAATGCTAATTGGTAGTTCTTATTATTGCATTGTTCTTACTCTATGCTTGACGAGAAATTGTGCTGGTACCTGAGTTCTTAAGAAATACGGTGTTCAGCTGTGGTGACTCCTCGGCTGTAATATGATAGCCATGGAAATTTGAGGAACTGACTTCAGATTCCCAGAGGACTCATAAACTTGGACATGGTAACTTGCATCTGTAAACACAGAGTTCCTATGTCATAATGGATGGTAGAGGCAGAAGAAGCCTTGGAAGCCCATAGGCCAGCACAAACATACACACACACACACACACACACACACACATACACAGAATATTTTTTAATCCTCCAGATATTTTTCCACTTTCTAGGGATAATTTAACTCTCATGGTCCCTAGCTTTTGTGAAAAGATAGCTCAGGTGAACCACTACAGAACTGTGACATAAAGGAGCATGATTAATGATTATCTGGTGAGAATTCCAAAGGAAAAACTCACAATCAAGAACAAGACAATATTAGAAAGTGTATTAAAAATACAGACTTGGCCTAAAATATGACTATAATCTAGACATAATAATTTACCACTGGGTTTTAGGTACAGCTAAGTGGGAAAATATCAAAGTCAGAAAATCAAAGTGACTTTTATTTTCATTCTAGTTCCATATCAATGTATCAATCTAAAGTGCCATACTCTTAAGTGGAATGACTTACAATAAATAGCAAAAAATAAATAAATAAATAAATAAATAAATAAATAAAACACACTCCGCTACATCAAATCAGAGTAACTTCCCTTTAGAATGATTATGTAAGGAGAAAATGATTATGTGCAGGAGGAGACAATTGACTAGGAATCTGGCCAGACAAAATGAAAGAGGCCACACTTATACATTCAGTATTTGTCAGCCAAATGTGAACAATGATTGTCAGAGCCAGAACAAAACTGTGTGAGGGATGTTAAAGTGGATGCTCAGAGACCCTCTTCCATCCCTGATGAAGCCTGCTCTGTGGGGACTGACTGTATCTACCTAGGCAGAAAAGAGAGCAGAGGCCATTTCAACCAATGGAAATGGAAGAGAGACTTTGAAATGAAGTCACATCTCTACAGACAATATTGAAGAGGAGTGAAAAAGTTAAAAGATGTGATTGATCCTATTGGAGTGCTCTGTAAAGTGATGCCACCAAAGGTTACCTGCAAATCCCCCAGTGATCAACCAACCCCATTACTGTCCATTTTCCTACTTCTGTGATAAAGTAGGCATCAGTAAAATTTCTCAGGCTTCTACAGAGATACTCTGCTTTGATTCCCTATTTCTCATACCCTCTGATCCTCCTGTATTTTTCTCTTCCCTCAGACACCTGACTCCCTGTTAACTAAATGGAAAGTTCTGTGCATTGTGTCTTTCTAAGTTCTTTCTATGTCCTCATTTGCATGGACATTTGAACTGGCATAAACTCAGAACCTCATCTTTTTAGCTATCCTCTCAACGATCACCATGGGTCAAGGATATATTTAAGACAATTCTGTGTGGAAAATGTTAATTCTTCAGAACTGTTAGTCGTTCTAGGGAAGTATTGTGATTCTGCATAGCTGCAGAAATCTCTAATCAATAGGTTTTGAACGATGCATTATTTTAGACAAATGAAAATCCTCTCATGTTCTATTTACATTTTAAAGATAAATACTACTCCATAGTACAAAGTCCTAGAAATAAATGTTATCCCTACCTAACAATGTAAGAAAAATAATTATGCAGATGGGAGGAAAGTTGGAACACAAAGGAAGGATAAAACATAAGAAAGACTTAGATTTTGTGATTATAATTCTATAGCTTTCCACAGTGACCTCCAGGATTTCTTGAACCTTTCTGTCTTTCCTTAGAGTACAATGAATTTAGGTCTCAGGACATAATTCTGTAAAGGTCTTATTTCCACATAAATAGAATCAAGCTCAATTATTTTGCTGTGGTGAATCAAAACCTTGCACGTTTTCTCTCCTCATCCTCTTAGTTTAATGAAAATTCTCCACTGTAAGGGTCACACCATGTACATCCTGCTAATTTTTTATACTCTCTCCCATGAAAGAGCAATGTCATCCATTCTGATTTCTTGACAATGAGATTATCCCCATGTAGGTCCTTCTTGAACTCTACTAGAATCATTCAGGAATAAATTTAAGCTAAACAGTGGTTTTAATAAATTCATTTTGGCTTCAAAAGTTGTTTTCCCAATAGAAGGTACTATTTTTTAATGCAAACTCTCATGTATATAAAAGCGGATTGCTTGGAAAAGCAGTATTGCTTTATGCAATTAATATAATAGGCTATTTTGTTTGTCATTCTCTTCTAATATCTTTGAAGAAAATACCTCCCCTGTAATCCGTGCTTTTTCCAGCTGTTGGCTGCCAATTTGATTGATCTCTCTCACAGTCTGGTCTACTTCTGCATTTTATCACTATGATAGGGGCTCTCTGCATTGCTCTGATTTCTTTATATTTTCCCAAAAGCATAACATCAAGAATTAGATGCAGTAATGCTTGGGGATAGCTGCAGTTACCTTCAGGCAACCAGAGCTAATTTAACCTAATAGCCTGCAAATATCATGATATACAGAAAGCTAAAGTTTTCCTTTTTATGTTTTTTTCTTTTAGTTGTGCCAATGAAAGGACACAATTTTGATACTGGAGTAAATATTCGTAGTCTAAGCTTTGGCATTTGATTTTTGTATAAATAGGACCTGACCCTATTAACTTAAAAGATAAGTCATTTTTTTCATAGTGCACAAACACAATATAAATGGCCAGGAAAGGAGGAATTCTGAATAGTAATATGCTTTCAGAAATTTATTAAGATCATTTCAGCTACTGCAACTGTACTTAGCACTCACCCAAAAACATTTGTTTTGATGAGTAGAAGAAAAGAATAAATTTTATTGTTTTTTTTTTTTTTTACTCAACCAATCGATTACTATGAAAGAGTCATTGTGTATGCAAATTGCTCTTTTAGGTGTTGGAGATACACCAGGTTGTGAAAAATCCCCTGATTTCTTGACTATGATGTTTACTTAGTAGTGGAATAAAAAAAAAGTGAGGACTAGAGAAATAGCTCAGAAGTTAAGAACACTCTCTGCTCTGGTGCTGATCCCAGGTTTGGTTCCCAGAACCCATATCAGATGGCTCACCACTCTCTATAACTCTAGTTTCAGGAGATCAGTTGCCTTCTTCTGGCCTCAACATGCATTGGACACTCATGTGCTGTGCACACATGCACGTAGGCACTCATACATACACATAAAATAAAATAATAAAATTTCAAAATAGAGAATATAAAGCCCCAAATTCTGGTGCACCAAACTTTATAAAGACAATTCTTTAGGACCACAAGTCACAGACTAACCCCAGTACACTCATAGTGGGAGATTTCAATACCCCACTGAGTCCTTTGGATAGGTCAACAGGACAAAAAATAAACAGAGAGACATCTGAACGATATGATACACCAAATGGACCTCATAGACCTCTACCGAACATTCCATCCTAATACCAGAGAATACACTTTCTACTCAGCACCCCACGGAACATTCTCCAAAATCGACCACATCCTGGGACACAGAAGAAACCTCTACAAATACAAAAAGATTGAAATAATTTCATGCATCCTGTCAGACCACAGTGCAATGAAGCTCAACATCAACACCAGGACAAGCCCTCCTGCCTACAAGAACACATGGAGACTAAACAACACACTCTTGAATAATGAATGGGTCAAGGAAGAGATAAAGAAAGAAATAAAAACATTCCTGGAACTGAATGACAATGACAATACAACACAACAAAACCTATGGGATACCTTAAAAGCAGTCCTAAGAGGGAAATTTATAGCCCTGGGTGCCTACATTAGAAAAACAGAAAGAGCACAAGTGAATGATCTAACACTACAGCTAAAAGCACTTGAGAGGCAACAACAGATGAACCCTAAACGCAACAGACAGGAAGAAATAACAAAAATCAGAGCAGAAATCAATGAAATAGAAACAAAGAAAACAATACAAAAAATCAATGAAGCCAAAAGTTGGTTCTTTGAAAGAATAAACAAGATAGACAGACCTCTAGCCCAGTTAACAAAAAGAAAGAAGGAACAACTCCAAATCAATACAATCTGTGATGAAAAGGGAAATATCACAACGGACAAGGAAAAGATCAAGAAAATTATATGGGAATATTACAAGAACCTATATTCTACCAAGTTTGAAAATCTAGAAGAAATGGATGAATATCTGAAATCCTGGGAACCAACAGAGTTTAACCAAGATGAGATTGATAGCTTAAATAGGCCAATAATATTTGAAGAAACTGAAAATGTAATGTGACCTTCCAACTAAAAAAAAACCCAGGCCCAGAGGGTTGCACAGCAGAAATGATTAATTTCTATATACAACAGTTCACAATTGACCCTACAACATTATTACAAAACTTGTGGAGAAGTAGACCAATCACGAGAGCGGACATTTTCCCAACTTACTTCTATGAACGGCCAGCTATGCTGCTGGTACCCAAAACCGTGCAAAAGACACCATCGAAAAAGGGAGAAGAATGAGCGACCCAGCGAGCCGCAGGAGACACAGAGGCCCAAAGGCGAAAAGACGTAGAAAAGACGGGCCACAAAGCGAACAGACCCATCAGCAGAGAAGGCAGCCAGCAGGAACCAAGGGGGGTATGCAGGGACCAGAGAGGAGGAGGGGGCAACAGCGGAAAAGCAAGAGATAAGATACATGCAGCAAACGCTAGAACGGAAGTCACGACAAAAACCCACCAGGCTAGCGTCAAGGAGGCGGAAACAAGCCGGCGACAAAATCCAGCAGCCCGGCCGCTGGTAAAGCCGAGAGAGTGAGAGAGGAAGGGGAGGGGAGGAGCCAGGCCGCAAGGTAAGCCCAGCCTCAGAGACAGGAAACCCACAGCCAAGAGCAGCCGACGGTGGAAGGAGAAAGGACAGAAATCCTGGCGCTGGGGAAAGGGGAGGAAGAAGGACTCGGCCATAGCGGCTCCCCCGGGCACCATCGCCCGCGGCATAAGAGTGCGTGAAAACACGTGCCTTAGAGCAATAAGCAAGAAAAAGGGGATAGGAAAGAGGACGATATTGGAAAAGAGGAAGTCGCACTATCCTATGGGCGGTGAGATGAGAGTGTACTTAAGGGATTCTAAAAACGCCACCAGAAAAGTCCTAGAAAACGTAGGGAAACAGCTGCAGCAATAGGGGCCGACAGGAGCAAAATTAACCTTAAAAAACTCAATGCCTTTCTTTACACCAAAAACACGCAACTGGATGAAAGAAAGAATGAAAAGAATTCAAAGCGGGACCTTCCCACGCTACAATAGCCGCAAAAACAAGAAGATACCTAGGAAACAAACCTAACCAAGGCCACCAAAGACCTCCTACAACAACAAAGGTTGAACCCGGAAGAAAGCAGGGAAAGGCAGACATAGGAGAAGAGGGAAAAACAGCCCAGTATGCGCAGGAGGGGAAAAACGAACATGGTAAAATGTCCATTTTACCAAAACTCTTGTCTAGACGTATTAATGCAATCCCAATCAAAAATCCCAAGAGTTTCTTCACAGGCTTTGAAACAATGTTCTTAAATTCATTTGGAAAAACAAAAGGACCCCGAGACCCGAATAGCCAAACCAACCTGAGTGAAAAGAGCTACACAGGGGGGATCTCTATAAGAGACATCAAACTATACTACAAACTATACTACAGGGCTATCGTCATAAAACCAGCCTGGTACAGGCACAAAAACACACCAGCCTGTTGGACCCATTGGAACAAAAACCGAAGATCCAAATTGAGCACATAACCAATTTCAGCCATCTCCTCTTTGACCAGGGGCCAAGAAGCCAAATGGAGAAGAAAAGACAGCCATCTTCAGCAAGGTGGTGTTGGCAAAACTGGCTTACCACTTGTAGAAGAATGAAATTAAACCCCTTACTCTCGCCCTGTACCAATAGTCAACTCCAGATGGATTAAAAAACTCAACATGAAACCCCAAACATGTGAAACCCCAAACTCTGAGGTGATAGAAGAAGAAAGAAAAGTTGGCCAGCAGACTACAAGACAGAAGCGTTGGAAAAGACTTTCCTGAAATCCAAGACAGCAGCTCCACAAGAATTAAGGTCGACAATTTGACAAATGGGACCTCATGAAACCAAAAGGTTGTGTACATCAAAGAAAACAATTCAAGGGATAGTGAAGAAAAATCCCACCGAGTGGGAGGAAAACCTTCACTGCAGATACATTTGACAACGCATTGATTTCCAGAATACATAAAACACTCAAAAAACAAAGAAAAAAACAACAAAATGACCCCACTCAATAGATGGAGCCAAAAGCTGAACAGAGACTTCACAAGCGAGGAGGGAAAATTATGAATGAGGTCTGAGAAGAAACACCTCAAGTACAGTCATACTTCCCACTACTCATTAAGGAAATGCAAATTTGAAACCACTTTAAGATATTCCCATTCTTACTCCAATAAGACTGGCTAGGCTCAGAAAAACAAATGTACCCAAATGCCGGAGAGGTTTGGGGAAAGGGGCACACTCCTCACTGCTGGTGGGAATTGTAAACTCGTAACAGCCACTATGGAAAAGCAGTGTGGAGAAACCCTTGGAAGACTTGGATCTGGTGATACTGCCACCGAACCCCAGGTGCCATACCATTCCTGGGCACGGACCCTCAAGACTCACCCCCACCACAGAGATTACATGCACGGCCATGTGATTGCAGCTCTCTTCACAATAGCAAGGAGCTGAACCAACCCAAAATGCCCTCAGCGGACGAGTGGATAGAGAAAATGTGGACCCTTACCTCTACACAATGGAGTTCTAGCCAGTAAAGAAAGTATGACATCATGAGCTTTGCGGGAAAATGGATGGAGCTGAGTCATCCTGCTGAGTGGAAGTAACCAGTCCCAGTAGAGAAAAAATAAAACCAAACGACGAATGGTATCTCTCATCTGTGGATGCTAGTGCCAATTACCCAGTTGTAAGTATTTCTGGTTTAGCGGCCCCCTGAGCTTTTGTACACAGCATTTGGGTGCAATACATTTTGGAAACAACAACAACAGAAAAGACTGCATCAAAGAACTGACTGAAACAGTGAACTTCTGCTCAAAACAGTCAACTTCCCCATGGAAAATATTGAGAAAGACTAAGAGATGAAAAGCATGTTTGGCAGAATGCATGAGCTCTGGCGGGGTGGGGGAATGGGCGGGAACACAGGTCTAGATTTGTTAAAAATAAATAAATAAATTTATGTGGAAAAAAAGAGAATATATAAAGCAATTTATAAAGTCAAATGTATTCAATTTCTATTAGAAATATTTATAGTCTGCACTCAAAGTTATGGATAATATTAAGCAGAATGGATATCATGGAATATGTGTAACATTTTAAATAAATAGGATGCTCACAGGACAAGCGCTCAGTAAGAAGATGCTAGTTAGTGAGCATTTAAATTTGAAGGTCCCTTCCACTATCTGGGGTATAAGAGCAGGTTCCATATAGAACAAATAGGCAACTTGTTCACCTGAATTTAAAGCAAATTGTTACTGCATTTGCAATAGAATGAGCATAAGAGGATGAAAGATGATAAAAATTAGGCTCTTTTAGGAAAACAAATTCTCCAATTCAAGTGATATGTGTACATATGTATGTGTATATTTATGCATACATATAACTATATATATGCATATGTACTGTAGCAATACAAGTTGGAGAGAACAACAACAAAAGAACTGAAAAAAAATCTCTGGAAAGACTCAGAAAAAGATGTAGGACTTGTATGGCAGAGTGCAGAGACTCCGATGGGGTGGGGGGCATGGAAAGGCAAGCCACTCTAGATTCGATTAAGAAATGATGTATGACCTATGGAAAAAGTTTAATAACAAAAAAAGAGATGAACCATAAAAAAGAAGGGGTAAATTCTCATTGTTCACATTGTTTGGGTAATAGGTCTGAGTGCAATGGGGAAGTCCTATGGAGAATTTTCAAAACCTTTTCCTAAGACTGTCTATCGGGTGAGAAATGTATGGCCTTCCTAGGAATACAAATACAGAGCAATGGGATGAGGTGCTGAGATGTCACATAAGCAACATCTGAAACCATACATCATAGAATCTTAATTATTACATAGGTAAAGAAACAGATGGAAACTATTGTAGTGTTCTACCACTGGTCACACACAGAGATTAAATGTCTGTGAAATGTCCAAACTTAAGTGACCTGTCTACAATAGAACCTCTCACCTATGACTCATGGAACATAATGGAACAAGGAGTAGACGTAATACTAACACATCTCTCAGCTTTCATCAATGAAGCTCCATCATGTAACAGAAGGCAATGAAGTCAGACCTCAGGGACCATTACAGAAGAGGGGGCAGAAAGATTGTAAAAGCCAGGAGAGGAAATGTATGACCATATGGAAACAGAGTTTTATAGACTCCTGGTATGTTTTTCATATGAACTTACAATAATGGTGACACCATGCACAAGACCCATGCAAACTCAAGGAGACAAAAACCTAGCATAGAACTGGGGGAAAGGGCATCAGGCCCTAATCTTAACTGAAGAACAGTTGTGCAGCTGATTAGTACTGGGTGAGGAAAAGCTGATCTGTTTTTATGGAAGTTATTCTAGATAGGTTGACTAGACCCCGATGATTGAACTTGAACCGGGGGGCAACAGGGGATACCAGCTCGACTTGATATGCCTTTACATAAGTGACAGAATGCCTGAAATCCAGTGTGTGTGTGTGTGGGGGGGGTGTAATAAGAGTGCTGATGAGTCAGTGGGTATAAAGATGATTAACATGCTGTGTATGAAATACACAGAACAATAGAATATATAAAAAGTAATGTGTGAGAGAATAAAATGATTTGATTAAGATCATACAATTGAATGCTTTTATTTTGTTTGTTGATAAAATATAATATATGTAATTTTAGATTTTTCCTTCTAAGTTATTATGCCACTCAGGCTTTTCCTCAATATACTGGCCCAACTGATTCTCCTGCCTTAAAGAACAAACAACATTGTTAGTGATAATACTGAACATATGGTCGTGTTTCTTGGATGCTTTAGGTGATAATTGTGAAGTTGTGTTGAAAAAGATATTTGTTCCTGCTAACGCTCTGTGGCAAAAAAACTCTTATCAATAATGGTGCTAAAGGAGATAAATTAAATAATCTTGATTTATTATTGCTTTGGTAAAGAAGTCACTCTGCCCTTACATTCCTATTGCAGATCAACGTTTAAGTACTCTTCTAAAACTTAGCAGTACTGTATTTGAGGAAAGTGGTCTTACTACTCCAGGGCTGAGTCTTCCCATCTACAAAATAATGTTGTTACTGGCAACTCTCTTATTCATGGTTCTTGTGAAAAATGGAATACATCAGTACTCAATAATACTCAGTATTTTACATCCAATTTAAATTATTACTAGACATAGATCAAATACATAAACAAGCAGTCATTGACATCTACATATTTTAGGGACTTGGACACGGACATGAATAAAAATTTGTACTTCCAAGAGGAGAATGGCAAAGAAAACAGATGTCATAGGCACAATAACACTATAGCTGAATTGTATTAGGAGCTACTCACATCTCACTAGCAATGCCAAGGAGGTGGAGATCTCTAGCATGTGCACCACAACCTTCCATATGCTATCTTAAATAAGCACAAGTTAGGAACATTTCAGAAGTTCAAATTTAGCTTAAAGGATTATTTGTTAGAAACATTGTTTTTAATTTTTGAGAAACTCATGGTTGAACTATGACTTGAATAGTAGGTGATCTCTGTACACTGCATGGTCAGGATAGGTAGTTAAAATGAGAAAATTCATTAACCAAAAGGAGGTACAAACAATGAAAGATGGAAATAATGCAAATAAAATATACTCACATATGAAACTTTAAAGATTATATGTATATATAAAATGAACATGTATGTATAAATGAATGTGTCAGATATGAAGACATCTTTAGCTTGTTTCACAAAAGCTTATTAAAGATGCATATTTCCACATGTCATTGAAAATATGCAAAGTCCATTGATTTCTTTTAGGAATGAAGAAATGACATTGTTAATAAAGCACCAAATGATGGGTACCAGTTGCCCCAATGCTACCATTTAGGAAACAGTAAGATCTAAATTTGTTGAAGAATTATTTCATTTTATTTTCTTTTAGGCCACATTAAGAAGGAAGGTTATGTGGGTACAAATGCTTGACCAGATAAGTGCTAACCTTGATGGCAGAATGCATGAAGTACAGTGTGAAGTATAGATGGGGCAGGTGGTCTAAATTTGACTAAGATCTATTATATGAAATGCACAAAACACAAGAAAATATACATAAAATTTTAGGGTAGGTTTTATTTGGGGGAAGGTTTCTTACAGCTTTAATTGAAAGCTAATACTTGGGTAATTAGCATTCAAAAAGTCAGCAGTGTGCTAAATAGGAGTAAAATATTGAAAGCTCTGTTCACACTTGACAATAATATGGATATTAAGGGAAAATATCACACTGAGTCAGAGCTAATGACTTTCTTCACACCACCAATGTCATTCAAAATGGAACTGCTCCTCTGGGACACTGATGGGGCATTTGTTTCTACAGGAAGATAGTCTGCTTCTCAGAGACACAAGTCATGTGGCAGTTGCTACAGTAACTAGTTTAAGGAATGTCGGGAGTTAGCATGTAAATAGTCTTGTAAGGCAGATATTATAGTTGACATGTAAATTAAGGATGCCCCATCTCTGTCAGGTTTTCTATTCTGAATTTCCTTGCTTTCCATATTTAATATAAAATGCCTTTCCCTGCAAAAAAAAAAAATCCTTTTTTTAACTAACAGAACATCCTTTGAATTCATACTTGACATTCTACTGTTTCTTATTTTAGTGTTCCACACTGTGGCGCAATTCTTCGATACTACTCTGAAGTGACAAAATTAGATAAGTTGGCACGTATAAACCAAATAAAAACTGTACATTTTTGCATGGGGGAAAGTTGAGCGCAAGAAGGATAGATGCTGTTTTGAGAGTTATCTAGGCCAGTCTAAATTTCAGTACACTTTGGAATACTAATCTTCATGGTTTTTATTTACGTATTAGTATAGATTGAAAGTGAACTCTAAGATGCTGGTGAAAATCATCTCTGCTTAGTGTCTGAATATTATAAACATTTATTGTACTGGATTTTTTTAACTAATATCACAGTCTCAGGATATCTATAGTGATATTAGTCAATGTGGTATTGATTTTTACTAACAAATTACCCACCTTGACTTACACAATAGGGATTTGGTGCTAGAATCCAGAAATGGGGTCACCATACATATTTTTTCATTAGGCTGGAACATATATAGCCATGGTGCATGCCTTTTAATCCTAGCCCCGGGATGCAGAGCAAAGCGGAGTCTTTGTGAGTTCAAGGCCCTGGTCTACAGAGGAGTTCCAGAACAGCTGGGGCTACAAGGAGACCCTGTCAAAAAAAAAAAAAAAAAAAAAACCAAAAACAAAGAACATTTATAGATCCCATTTAACATGGCTACTGGGATGTTCATAGTTTAGTCATATGTACATGTAATAACTCATTTTATACACTAATAATATATTACTTACTTCTTTATTTTCAATTGTTTTCAAGTTTACAAAGTCTGAAAATAAACTATAGGTTGATTCCAAAACACATTTATGGATTCACAGTTTAACAGTAAGCTTGCATGCAGGTGAAAAGACATTTAACTTTACATTCCTAAATTACATACACGTTGATGTATGTTTTGATTTACTTTATTTGTTTGGATTGGTTTTTGGTCTTTTCAAGACAGGGTCTCCCTGTAGCCCCAGCTGTTCTGGAACTCGCTCTGTAGACCAGGCTGGCCTTGAACTCACAAAGATCCACTTTCCTCTGCCTCCCGAGTGCTAGGATTAAAGTTGTGCGCCACCATGCCTGGCTTTGATGTACTTTATAAAATGAGCTTTTTTTCTTTCTCATAAATCTTAGGACCGAGAAAAATAGATACATAAACTTTGAGCTATATCTATAGTGATATCAGTCAATGTGGTATTGTTTTTACTAACAAATTACCCACCTTGACTTACACAATTGGGATTTGGTGCTAGAATCCAGAAATGGGGGACACGATACATATTTTTTTCCTGAGACTGTGATATTTACTTTAAAAGATCCATTACAATAAATGTTTATAATATTCAGACACTCTCCCCTATCTCCACTCTATACTTAGCTAGCCCCCACCTGATTCACATCCACTATTATTTTTAAAGGGCTTTTACCTCTATAATAGTTTTCTCCAATTTACAGTGGAGAGTGACCTCATCATCGCCATATTTCATTAGGAGATGTTATAAGCCACAGTAAGACCCTGTCATATTTAACAGGAAAAAATGTAATTCATGGATCAACATATCATCTAAACGTATGTGTCTATATCAAAGTAACCTACCATAACTATTAGTGCTGTTTAAATACCTATATATCTAATTGCTTGTGCTTCATTAGTAGGATCGAAAGGTTATTCCTGGACAAACTGTCAGCCCATGAAAGGAAACAGCCAGAACTGACCAGAGTCCAAGACAACAGCTCCAGAGAGAGTGGACTGTTTTGCTTCTCATCCACCTGTGCCCCTTTTCTAAGCCTAGGGAATAATCTGCGGAAGAGGGGGCATGGTAGAATGTAAGGGCTGCGATTGGGGTGAATGGTGAAACTACAGCACTGTAGTCTGGACACTCATTTGATCAACTTGATTGAACATACAACCCCTCACCCCCTGCTGGAAGGCGGGGCTTTGGGGGTTTGGGCACAACAGCCTGCAAATTGGTTTTACATGAAGGATGCTTGTACTCATGGATTATCACTTATAGCTAAAAAATGGAAAAAAAAACTGAGAGAAATATGCAGGACAGTTATGGCAGAATTCATGATCTCGGTTGGGGTGGGGGTGGGGGGGAAAGGAAAGGGAAATATGCCTGAACTGAATTGGAAAATGATGTATGAAATGCACAAAACATCAATAAAAAATGTTAAAAAAATAAATAAAGGGCTTTTAAGTCTACTTTGTCTCCCCATTTGTTCCTTAGTGTAGGTCCATCCTCTGGAGCCTGTCCAACATACACAGTGTCACACATTTAATGAAAACGGACTCTCCCTATCCTAGAAGCTCTGTTTCTTCAGCCAGGGCTGGAGGTTCTTGACCATGTTTAGTCCCTTTGCTGGGATTTAGCCTGGCTTGGGATTGTATAGATCTGATGTCTGCTGTCACAATTGTTTTGAGTTAATATCAGTAACTGCTCTGCTGTCTGGAAAACAGTTTCCTTATGGTCATCCACCACTTCTGGCTCTTGGACCCTTTCTTCATCTTCTTCCTCAATGAACTCCAAGATTTGGGAGAAGACAGTGCGATATTTATTTTGTACATGGTCACCAGTTGTTGGTCTCTGTGCTAATCACCATCTTCTGCAGGATGAAGCTTCTCTGGTGAAAATTGTGAGATATATTACCTATGGATAACAACAATAATCCATTATGAGTCAGTTTAATACTGTTTCCAGTAATAATAGCAGTAGTCTCTCCTTTATGTCTTAGGTCTAGCCACAAACTCCGAGGCCTGCCATCAGTGCCAGTAATGGGCTCCATTTTGTGAAACTGACTGTAAATCCAATCAGAGAGTGGTTGGTACTCCTATAACATTTAAACCTCTCTAGTACCAGTGAGGCTATCATTCCAGGTTAGTTATTGTAGATAACAGGGCTCACAGGTAGTCAAGGTTCATGAGTATTTTTCTCTTTTAATAGTATGCAAAGTATCTTCTAGTATTATGAATGCTAGTCAATGGAGAAAAAGCTGTGAGGTTAGTGCTAGCTTGATTTCTCTTTGTATGCACTATGACAAATGAATCGTGGTGTCTTCAGCAACAGAGTCTTACCATCAAGTTCTGACAGGTAATCAAGTGCAATAGTAATAGCCAGTATTGAAGATCTACGAGATGCCCCTGATCAACAGCTCCAAATAAGTAGTTATTTCCTGGCATTGTGGTTTTTGTTTGTTAGCCTGTGGTGTCAGGTTAAGAGCATTTTCTGACTGTTATTAGATCATTTGTTTAAATTATTTTACATGATACATGTGCATTTATCCAGATTTTTAGGGCGTCTGGTTTGTCCTAAAATTATTGAAGCAAAAATCATCATAAAACATACTTTTACAAACCTCAATGCAAAGGGAACAAACAAAACAAAACGTTTTGGAGGAAAAATTGGTTTTGTCCATGAGATAAAACAATAAAAAGTCAAAACTTACAGAAAAGTGTTATCTCTGTTACTCATCTTTTTAAAAAGTTAATATGAAAGTCCAGTCAAAAACAAGAAGATATCATTCTGAAATGTTATCTGTTTTGATTTCAAGTAGGCCATAGGACTTAATAGTGTCTTGGAATGTCTTCAGAAGGCTCTGTAATTGAACAGGTAACAGATTAATAACCTCAAAGTCATTTCTTCCAAATGGAAGAAGGAAAGACAGCAACCGAATAAATTATTCTTCTATAGTACAAGGTTCCCATATCACTTAAAAAAAATCTTTATTGTGGGCTATCTGTCCCAATACTCCCCCCTCTACAATGACCTCCCATGCCTTACCCCATTTATCACTTTCAATTCTATTATCTTCCTTTCCCCTCCTTTATATCATTTCATTCTACCTCCCTTCACGTGACGTTCCCCTCCCTGGCCCTTTGCTAGTTTCCTCAGTTTTATGTACTTTTCTAAATCGAAACACACATAAAGATTCAGATAATCATCTGGAGTAAGGTAAGCCAGACCCAAAAAGAGAATATCACATATTCTTTCTCATAAGTGAAAGATTTTTCCCAAACTTTTAGTATATGTTTGATGGTGAGAAACTGAAATTCAAGGTCATGAACGGAAAAATAATGAACAAACTTCCCCTAAAGAGGAATCAAGAAGCAGATATCCAGATTGGTCTGAGAGATTGGGCAAATTTCCATGACTTTCCTCTCAAATTCTTATTCCAAGGATTCCACACTTGAGTTGGTTCCTGCATGGAATTCTTAGGTGGATGATGGTAAAGCTGTGAGCAGTCTGTCTGCCTATTAGAAACTAAGTAGCTAGGGGGAAAAAGTCACATGCAGGATTAGTAAAGCCCTACATCATGAATGTTTCTTCCCTGAGAGAATCCCATTCTATTCTATTGGCTGGAACTTAACTTTTGGGCCACTTCTACCTAGAGGGTGGATAAGCGCTGATGATGTTCACTGGTCGCATTGCCACACCAACTCTAGAACCAGCATGAAAGGGACCAAGAGAGACAGGTCACAGTATAGGTAGCTGTGTTCCAAATTCCTCTGCATTTCTGGACTGTCAAATTTTTCCCTGGTTTTATACATTTTCAAAATAACTGATATCTAACTAATAATGATAATAAATAAGAGTTCTTTTATTCTTTAGTTATATGCCGAAAATGATATAAAGGCATGCCACTTTTGCTATTTCTGATGCATGATGAGGTGGGTTCTCTCTTCATCTCCATATGACAGATACATACATTGAATTATAACAGATTTTACATAGTATCAGAAGATAGTTATGTAATATATGAGAAATATAGATTTCAATGTCCTATTTCTTAGCTGATAGGTTATCATTGCACATATACTTGTAACCTACATGGGAACTGGTTTACAAGGCTTTGCTTGATAAAATTAGGAAAGGATTTTTGTTTTTGTATATTCATTTTCTACCCAGAATTTTCTACCTATGTGTACAAATTTACTTAGATCTATTACATTTCTCCATGAATTTCCTTTCACATGAAAATGTTAATTTCTATAAATCCATAAAACACAGCTGAAAATGGGCCTCTTCTTCATCCTTGGAATATTTTTGCATCAGTGTTTACAGAGACATCAGCTATGCAGGTATTGTGTTATAGCTAAACTTTTGGCACACTGGATATTTTGGGCAGTGTTTGTCTTTAGGTTTAATGGAATGTTGGCTATAAATGCACAGGCAACATTTATTTCATTGCTTGCATCCTGCAATAAATTGTTATTTTTGTAAAGTATTTGTTTTTCAATATTACCTTAGGAGCCGTTGAACAAAATATGTTCTTACAAATAAGTTTGTGGGTGGGTAGGGAACGCTAAAAAATTAGAGTTGTTTTAAAGTTTCAGATGACTATAGCAAATAAGAGAGCAAAATATCTGGAAGGACATAAGAAAAATTGGAATCCACAAAGAAGAATACTATTATGTTCCCTCATTGTTAAGGTGATGTTTGTTGGGTAATCAAAATATAAAAGAGGTAACCTTGCAGAATCTGGGACTAGATTGTGAATAAGGGTCAGAAATACACACTAGGCTAATATGTGAAAGGCCAGTTTTTCTATCTATCCACAGTACTGCAAATAAAGAGGAGAGAACCCCAGAAGGTGCAATACCTGCAAAAGTTCCTGAGAAAAGGATGCTTTTGGTGTTCAAGAAACATCAGAGTTTTAAAAAATGTCATTGAGGACATACTGATAAAAGTAACTTTAGAGGATTTTGGAGAAATTCACTTGTGGTTTTATTATTTATAATCTGAAGCTTTACAAAGACTTCAAATCTTTTCTCAGAAATAATGTAAATGATGCAAAATCTGAGTATCAAATGGAAAAAAATTGATGCATCTAGATTTAAGTCTGCAGGATCATGTCCTCAGGTAGTCAGTGCTTTCTCTTCTACAAGTATTATTTTTGGCACTGGAAGATGTATTTCCTACATAATTATGCCATTTCAGGTAAGAAAAATATTTTCGGTACTTTACACAAAACCATTATTTTTTTAATTTTTATTTATTTTCATATGTGTATGAATGTACTGTCTGCATGTAGGTTTGTGCATCCATGTCATGCAGTGCCGCAGAGGTCAGAAGAGGGTGTCGGATTCCCCTGGAACTGGAGTCAAAGATGGTTCTCAGCCGCCATGTGGGTGCTGGGGATCGAACCCAGGTCCTCTGCAAGAGCAGTAGGCGCTCTTAACCACTAGGCCATCTCTCCAGCCCCAAAATCATTATTTTAATAAATGTTTTCAGCAAAACTGCAAGGCAGCACCTTCTCTTTTTATAGATGAGTTCAGAGATTGTTGTTCAAGGTCAAAGGAAACTCATATTCAAATTTGAAAGTTACAATTCCTGGAAAGTTAAATATCCCCCAAATACACAAGGAAGTTTTCAGAAAAATACGTCATTATATTGTATCAAAATAAATTGCTTTGTCTATTGTTACGATGGTGGATAAACAGACAAACAGAGATGTATACAAATAATGTTATCAAAACTGAGTTCATCATGGGCCACTCAAAATTTGCCCTCAGGGGTTGAAAATGAAATGATGAGCTAATCATAAGGTCATTGATCATTCATTCAGTCAGCACTCAACAAATACATTTGGCCCAGCTATTATGTGGTCAGCACTAAGAGCTAGAGATATATAGTTGCTAAAACCAACAAGGTCTATGTCTCTACAATGCATACATTTAGGAAAAATACCAATCACAGGTGTTTAGAGCTAGCTAATTTTAGCTATCAGTAATTGATACAGACCTATGAAAGTGCTTTCAGAAAAGAGCAAAGAATATAGTATTTTTTTCTTAAAATAAGACTTTTTAACAGAGCCCTGAGCTAATGTACATAAGGGTAATCTAGGCCATTATTGGAGGGATATCTTATGCAGAGGTAACAACTACTACAAAGGTCTGATGGCAGGACCACGGGAGATATATTTGTGTGTGTGTGTGTGTGTGTGTGTGTGTGTGTGTGTGTGTAAAAGTAGGAGAATAAATGATCAGGATACATATGTGCCTGGCCAAAGTCCAAAGTCTCTATATACATCAATGTATATATACATAGGCACACTTTTACCCATTCTCGGGATTTTTTCATTTTTTTATTGAAGTTTTGTATACGTCATACAAAATTTCTTAAATTTATACCCGTTTGTTTCCCACCACCCCACCAGTCTTCATGTATTCCACCATTTTTCCCAGAGTTTTTAAATTTTTCCATGCAGAAGTTTACTGTTTGGGGAAGAACATTACTGTTTCAGTCAGTTCTTTGACCCAGCCTTTTTGTTGTAGTTATTCCAATTTGTATCACTTCAAATATGCATTTATACATGCCACACATTTACCAAAATAATAACATCTGAAAATAAACTATAGGATAATTCCAAAACATGTTTAGGAATTCACATTTTGATAGTACAGTTGTAAAATAATATTATTTTACATTCCCACATTAAGTCTAAAGAAGAGGCGGACATTCCGGGAAGCTTAACTCTTAGGGAAATTATGTTCTGGATGTAGGGTGTGCTAGCACATAACTTTTAATCTCAGCACTTGGGAAGCAGAGGCAGGAATATCTGTGGGAAATCAAGGCAAGCCTGGTCTACATGCTGAGTTTCAGGCCACATGGGGCTACAGGGAGACCCACTCTCAAAAATCCCACCAAAACTGATACTATTGTTTTCATGTCAGATTAGTCTGAGGTTGCAAGGCTTTGTATTCATTTTATTTTAAGCAGATTTTTAAGTTAATTATTTATGTTATGAACTCATAAACATATTTTTCTCATATTAATTACCTACTATCATCTGGGTGTCAATTCTTTGTATATGTAATAATATCTATGTTTGAATAATACCCAAGCATTCTTCTTCCTCTCAAGGGGATAGAAATGAAGTACTAAAATACACTACCTGAATACTTATGAAATTCTACTGGCAGGAAGTGAATGTGTACATAAATTACCATGTACGACAGACATTCTGAGTCATCCATGTAAGAATGATGTCAGCCAGGGATATCAATGGTTCATTCCCAGGGAAAGGAGAGATGTGAGGTTTTGTGTATTTGATTTTCTTTCCTCCACCTATCATCTCCTAATATAGTGTGTGGTGAATTCTGCAGATAATTTTGGTTATTCCATAGACAATCGATTTGTAATGAGTGATGAGGATAGGTAAGCTGAGACAAATTCAGTGCACCAAGTTTCAAAGGTATTAACCCTTATTTTTGTTTGTCTTCTAAATCATCATCTATAATCATTTACATGAATATGCAAGACAGGAGACACAAAAGGACAATCCACATAAACTGTTCTATGTAATAAATTACATTAATGTAAAATAGACAAAAAATTTTATGCAAATGGATATCACTGAAATGAGGAAATAAATGGATAAAGAGAATAGATCAATTTCAGAATTAGAGTAATGAAATTACTAGGAAATGCATATTTATTTTCTACTATATTTTCAAAATCTCATTCCTTTTTGCTTATTTTTACACATGTCACATAAGCATATGTGGATGGCTATGCACGTGTCCATGTATGTGGAGACATAAGCGTGATACTGAGAATATTCCTTCATTGTCCTTCTACCTTATTCTTTGAGACAAGGTCTCTCTCAAGCCCAGAGTGTGCTGACAAGGACAGCTTCCCTAGCCAGCATGCTCCAAGATGTCCCTGTCTCCTATTTTCCAGGATGGCATTTAAATAAGTTCTGGGGATCTGGTTCTCTTGTTTATATAGCAAGTAATTTAACCACTGAGGCATTATGCAAGACAATGAATAGGTTATAATTTTTAAAAATAATCTATATGTGCTACAAAAAGCATGCTGTGAATGGCAGAGATATGAAAATGCATTTGTGAATTCACATTTACTTAAAATACAGAAATAAGAATATATGGAACTTCTATATGGAACTTCTTTCATACAGACAGGCCAGGGAATGGTTTTGGTGTGGCTTATACATGAGTCAGAAGAAGGTGTTAGTTTATTACATATCAGAAAATGGGATCTAGATCCTGGGGCACATGGGGATTCACATGCAAGAAGCATCTGGGGACACAAGTAGGCACGTTCTGTGTTTATGCTGAATCTTCATTCCTTGGTTTTCCACTCTTCGTGGATTCTTTGCAAGGAAGTCTAGGATCCATTGGGCTCATAGCTGTGTGTTTGGAGTTAATTGGTTTCCCCTTCAGCTAAGAAAATGAGTTAATCGGGGGCTGGAGAGATGGCCTAGCGGTTAAGAGCGCCGACCGCTCTTACAGAGGACCCGGGTTCGATCCCCAGCACCCACATGGCGGCTGAGAACCGTCTGAAACTCCAATTCCAGGAGAACTCCAGTTCCAGNAGGCACTAGGGACTAGAATCCAAAGAAACAAAAACCAAGTCCACATGCCAAAGAAAGACACAAAGAAAAAAGAACATGGGAAAAGCTCATAATAAATCCACACCAAACTCTACCAACCCTACAGAAAATTCCTACAATGATATCTCCCTGGAAGGAAACCAAGACATGGACCTTACAAGAACAACTGTAGACATATTCAAAGAAATTAGAGAACAAAGGGGAGAGAAAAAAAACTCAAGAAGGACCTAGAGGGAGATAATGACAAATGCTGGAAAGAACTAAAGGGAGAAAAATGACAAACTCTGGAAGGAAGTGGAAATGCTGAAAAGATCCCAGGCCAAAATGAAAAAAAATAAAATGACCAAAGAACCAAAGAGCTACAAGATGAGATTGACAGGCTCCAGAAGGAAGTTGAAAAATCTAAAGAAATCACAAGATGAAATGAAAAAAGATATTTAACATTCATCCAATCACCAGGAAAGGATGGGGAAAAGCGTCAGAAGCAGAATGAAAGAATCAGAAAAAAGGATATCAGACCTGCAGGATAATACAGAACAATTAGAAAGCTCAAGTAAAGATGAAAACACACACACACACACACACACACACACACACACACAAGAGTGGAACAACCAGGAAATATGGGACAATATGAAAAGACCAAACCTCTACATCATAGGGAAAGAAGGAGAAGAATCCCAAGACAACATTATTGACCAGATCTTCAACAGGATAATAGAAGAAACTTTCCCCAAACTAGAAAAATACAATCCCATACAAACAGAAGAAGCACATAGAACACCAAATAGACAGGACCAAAAAGGAAACTCCCCACACCATATAATTGTTAAAACACTAGATGCTCAAAACAAAGACATAATACTTAAAGCCACAAGAGATAAACAACAAAAATGGACCAAAGTATTCCCTGTGCTAAATGAATTTAGATGCAAACCCAGACTACTATATCCAGCAAAAAACGTCAGTTATAATTGAAGGACAAAGAAAAACATTTCATGACATGAACAAAATGAAAGAATACATGCCTAAGAAACCAACGCTTCATAAAGTCATCGAAGCAATCCAAAGAACAGAGGATAGGTGCAACATTCCCTAAGCAATTAAAGAGTGAAATCAACAAAAACAAAACAGAGTAAATACAAATCTAGAGCAAATTTGCAAACAAAAAAATAAGGTGAAAGGAAGCAACACATACCTCTATATAATAAGGTTAAATACTAATAGTCTAAACTCCCCAATCAAAAGACAGACACTTGGAAAATGGATTAAGAAACGTAATCCTGCAGGGATCTCCCAAGACCACCTGAAGCACAGATAGGAGCTGGGTGCTTCAGCCAGGAGGATTGTTTGATTGGATTTCCTTGTCTTTGGCCTGATTGGCTTGGCTTGTGTGGCTGTAGGAGCAGAGTTTCCTCCCAGCGGTTATAAAAGGTGGGTTTGTGTGAGTCTTGAGATCAGGAATCTCCCAAGAACACCTGAAACACAGGTACGGGGGTGTGCCCCCCTACCCCCCACCCCCACCCCCGCCAGCTGGGATTGCTGAAGGAGTGTCCAAGTGGATTCTTTGGAGAACCTTCAGAACAGAAAGGGAAGAGTGAGTTACACTTCCAATAGAAGCCTAAAACTTAGAAATGTCAACACTCCATAAGCAAAGATAAAAGGAGAAAAGCAAATCAATCAAACAAACGAGGATGGCCTCAGAAGGAGGCAAGCAAAGCAAGCCTTCAACACAGTGAAGAGGCATTTGGGATTCTCATTGGAATACAAGCAAAGAGAAACCCACATGCCAGGGATACTAAGAAGAGACAACGTGGGAAAGGTGCAGGATAATTCCACATCAAGCTCAACGAACCCTGTGGAAGATTCCTACAGTGGGATTCCCCACTGGGGATGGCCTAGGGCATAAATATTAGAAGTACAATTATGAACACACTCAAAGAAATAAAAAAAACTATAAAGAGCAAGTCAGAGAACTAAAAAAAGAGAATGAAAAACTCAAGAAGGACCTAGAGAGAGAGAATGACAAACTACGGAAGGAAGTGGAAAAAGATAAGGAAACCAACCAGCAAAGCAAAGAGCTACAGGAAGAGATTGAGAAGCTCCAAAAGAAGTGGAAATGCTAAAGAAATCAGAAGACAAAATGAAAAAAGGAAACCAAACACTCATCCAATCAAGTGGAAAGGAATGGAAAAAGCCTCAGAAGCAGAATGGAGGAAGCAGAACAAAGAATATTAGACCTGGAAGATAACACAGAACAACTAAAAACCTCAAGTAAAGATTATGAAAAATTTAAAAATACACAAAAGTGGAACAACCAGGAACTGTGGGACACTATGAAAATATCAAACCTCTGCATCATAATAGTAGAGGAAGGAGAAGAATCCCAAGAGAATGTTATTGATCAGATCTTCAACAGAATAATAGATGAAAATTTCCCTGATCTGAAAAAAAGACAAACCAATACAAATACAAGAAGCACATAGAACTCCAAACAGAAAAGATCAGAAAAGAAACTCTCCATGCCACATCATAGTTAAAATGCTAGACACCTAAAACAAAGACAAAATTCTTAAAGCCACAAGGAAAAAACAACAAGTGACCCATAAGGGAAAACTTATCAGAATTAAGACTGACTTCTCAGTGCAAACTATGAAAGCAAGAAGAACCTGGACCATAGCATCCCCAGTGTTAAAGGACTATAGATGCCAACCCAGGTTACTATACCCAGCAAAAATTTTGATTATAGTTGAAGGAAAGAGAAAAATCTTCCATGACATAAAGAAGATGAAAGAATACATGTCTGGGAAACCAACCCTTTAGAGAATACTTGAAGCAATTCAAAGGACAGTAGAAAGGAGCAACCATCCCTAGGCACCTAGAAAGAGAAATTAATAAAAGCATAACTGCAGAAGTAGAAATCTAAACCAAAACCACAAATGGATAATAAGGCAAAAGGAAGCAATACAAACCTATCAGTCATAACCTTAAATATTAATGGACTAAATTTCCCAATCAAAAGACATAGACTGAGAGATTGGATTAGGAAACAGAACCCATCGATATGCTGTCTACAAGAAACACATCTTACCTTCAAGAACAGGCACCACCTTAAAGTGAAAGGATGGAAAAAACTATTCTAAGAAAATGGTAGCAAAAAGAAAATAGGTGTTGCTATCTTAATATCAGACAAAATAGACTTCAAAGTAAAGCAAATTAGAAGAGGCAAAGAGGGCCATTACATTTTTATCAAAGGAACAATTCACCAAGAAGATTTCACAATTATGAATACATATGCACCAAACTTTATAAAGACAATTCTCCAGGACAACAAGGCATGGATTAACCCCAGTACACTCATAGTAAGGGACTTCAATACCCCACTGAGCCATTTGGACAGGTCAACAGGACAAAGAATAAATGGACAGACATCTGAACTGAACAATATGATAAACCAAATGGACCTCACAGTCATCTACTGAATATTCCTAATACCAGAGAATACAAGGAAGATTCTCCAAAATCAACCATATACTGGGGCACAGAAGAAATCTCCACAAATACAAAAAGATTGAATAATTTCATGCATTCTAATAGACCACAGTGCAGTAAAGCTCAATATCAACCCCAGGATAAGCGCTACTATCTAAAAGAACATGTGGAGATGAAACCACACACTCTTGAATAATGAAAGGGTCAAGGAAGAGACAAGGAAAGAAATAAAAGCATTCATGGAATTGAATAACAATGATAATACAACACAACAAAACCTATGGGATACTTTAAAAGCAGTCCTAATAAGGAAGTTTATAGCCCTGGGTGCCTACATTAGAAAAACAGAAAGAGCACAAGTGAACAATCTAACACTGCAGCTAAAACACATGAGAGGCAACAGCAGATGAACCCTAAATGCAACAGACAGGAAGAAATAACAAAAATCAGAGCAGAAATCAATGAAATAGAAACAAAGAAAACAAGTACCAAAATCAATGAATCCAAAAGTTGGTTTCTTTGAGAGAATAAAGCATAGACAGACCTCTGTGCCCAGTTTACCAAAAGAAAGAAGGAACACCTCCAAATCAGTACAATCCATGAGAGAAAGGGAAATATCACAACAGAAATGAAAAGAATCCCAACAATATATGTAAATTTCAAATACCTAGTGCCCTAACCATTTTGAAAACCTAAAAGAAATGGGATGAATATCTAAATACCTGGGAATCAACCAAAAGCTTCAACCAAGAAAGAGATTGACAGCTTAAATAGACCCAAATATATTAGAAGAAATTGAAAAAAAAAAAGAAATAAGAAACCTTCACAACTAAAAGAAAACTCAGGCCCAGAATGTTCAAGACAGAATTCTATAAAACATTTTCAAAAAGAGCTTAACACCATTATTACCAAATTGTTAAAAGGATACAAAGAGGAAATTTCTCCCAATTCCTGTCTAGTGAAACCGAGCATTACACGATAGAAAAGAACCAGGCGAGAAAGATACAACCAAAAAGGAGAGAATCCTCCGCATCTCCCTAATGGACACAGATGTCCCAAATTCTAAAAGATACTGGGCGCAGATTGAAAATTACCAGACCCACATCAAGATTGATACATCCTCATGACCATGTGTTGGATTCATACCACATAGGAGCAGGGATGGTTCACATTCATCAGAAAATGCATAAACATATATGCAATAAATGGACTGGAAAGACAAAAACACACACCGATCTATCTCAATTGATGGGAAAATTCCTTTAGGACAAAGATCCAGCATCCCTTTGACTTAAAAGTCCTAGAGGAATTGATTGGAGGGAATCATGCTTCTCGAATATAAATCAAAGCCTATATACAGGAAGACCCAAGCCAATATCATCCTAAATTGGGGAAACAACAGAAGCAGTCCCTTTAAAGGTAGGAACTTGGTGAGGATGACCTCTGTCAACACTCCTGTTCAATATAGTGCTTGAAACACTTGCTGGAGCAATAAGGCAAGAAAAGGTAATTAAAGGAGTACTAATTGGAAAAGAGGAAGTCAAGCTATCCCTTTTTGCTGATGATATGATTGTTTACTTAAGGGATGCAAAAAACTCCACAGAAAACCCCTAGAAATGATTACGAGCTTCAGTAATGTGTAGGATACAAAATTAACCTAGAGAAATCAGTAGCCTTTCTTTACACCAACAACAAGCAACTGAAGAAAGAATTCAAGGAGACCTTCCCACTCACAATAGCCTCAGAAACAATAAAATACCTAGGAACAAACCTAACCAAAGACACCAAAGATCTCTCCAACAAATTTTCAAACCCTTGAAGAAAGAAATTGAACAGGATATCAGCAGATGGAAAAACCTCCCATGTTCACAGATTGGGAAAATTAATATAGTAAAAATGTCCATTCTACCAAAACTCTTGTATAGATTCAATGCAATTCCAAATAAAATCCCGAAGAGTTTCTTCACAGGCTTGGGAAAAAAGTCTTTAATTTCGTTTGGAAAAACAAAAGACCCTGAATAGCCAAAACAGCCCTGAGTGAAAAGAGCAATACAGGGGGGATCTCTATACCAGACTTCAAACTATACTACAGGGCTATAGTCATAAAAACAGCTTGGTATTGGCACAAAAAGGGACCTGTTGACCAATGGAACAAAACTGAAGATCCAAGAGTGAGCACATACAATTTCATCTATCTCATATTTGACAAGGGAGCCAAGAAGACACAATGGAGAAAAGACAGCATCTTCAGCAAGTGGTGCTGGCAAAACTGGATGAGCACTTATAGAAGAATGAAATGAAACCCTTACCTCTCGCCCTGTACAAAAGTCAACTCCAGACAGATTAAAGACCTCAAAGTGAAACCCCAAACTCTGAAGGTGATAGAAGAAAAACTTGGCTGCAGACTACAAGACATAGGCATAGGAAAAGACTTCCTAAATCAGACAGCAGCTGTGCAAGAATTGAGATTGACAACCTAAGCATAAAAAAAGACTGAGAGAAAGATGCAGGACAGCAATGATAGAGTACATTATCTTGGATGGTTTGGGATGGGGTGGGGGGAAGGAACAAGGGAATATGCCTGAACAGAAATGAAAAATGATGTATTAAATATATAAACCAATTAAAAATGGTTATCTAAAAAAAAAGTTCAACAATTGACAAACGGGACCTCATTAAACACAAAAGCTTCTGTACATCAAAAGAAACAAGCAAGGAAGTGAAGAGAAATCCCACAGAGTGGGAGGAAACCTTCACCTCAGATACATCTGGCAAAGCATTGACTTCCAGAATATATAAACTACTCAAAAAACAAAGAAGAAAGAAATCAAATGACCCACTCAATAGATGGAGCAAAGAGCTGAACAGAGACTTCACAGGTGAGGAATTAGAGATGGCTGAGAAACATCTTAAGAAGTGTTCAATATCATTAATCATTAAGGAGATGCAAATCAAAACCACTCTAAGGTATCGTTTTACTCCAATAAGACTGGCTGGGATCAAGAAAACATATGATACCAAGTGCTGGAGAGGTTGTGGGGAAAGAGGAAAACTCATCCACTGCTGGTGGGAATGTAAACTTGTACAGCCACTATGGAAAGCAGTGTGGAGAACCCTTGGAAGGCTTGGAATGAACTTTCCACCTGACCCAGCCATACCACTCCTGGGCATGTACCCACAAGATTTATCTTCCCGCAGAGATACATGCACGGCCACGTTTATTTCAGCTCTCTTCACAATAGCAAGGAGCTGGAACCAACCCAAATGCCCCTCAACTGATGAGTGGATAGAGAAAATGTGGTACATCTACACAACGGAGTTCTATGCAGCAGTAAAGAAAGATGACATCATGAGATTTGCAGGTAAATGGCTGGAGCTAGAAGATATCATGCTGAGTGAAGTAACATAGTCCCAGAAAAACAAACAACGAATGCTATCTTTCATCTGTGGATGCTAGCAGCAATTACCTAATTGTATGGCAAAGTGAGCAACGTCAATGTGATGTGAAAACAAGTGTGCTCTTATATTGTGAATCCCTTAAAATATAATAAAAATTAAAAAAAAAAGAAACATAATCCTTTTATATGCTGTCTACAAGAAACCCATCTCACCCTCAAAGAGAGACACCACCTTATATTAAAAGGATGGAAAAAATATTCCAAGCGAATGGTACCAAGAAACAAGCCAGTGTGGCTATTCTAATTTCAGACAAAATAGATCTCAAAGTAAAACTAATCAGAAGAGGCAAAGAGGACCATTAATTACATCCTTGTCAAATGAACAATTAACTGTGAAGACCTCACAATCCTACATGTTTATGCACCAAATTCTGGTGCACCTAACTTAATAAACACTACTCTACAGGACCTTGACACAGATTAATCCTAACATACTAATAGTGGGAGACTTCAACACCCCGCTGAGCCCCTTGGATAAGTCAACTGGACAAAAATAAACAGAGAGACATCAGAACTGACCAATACAACAAATGGACATCATGGATATCTACAGAATATTCCACCCAAAAACCAGAGAATGTATTTTCTATTCAGTACCTCATGGAGCATTCTCCAAAATCGACCACATACTGGGACACAAAAGAAATCTCAACAAATACAAAAGGATTGAGATTATTCCATGCATTATATCTCAATATGAACAATAAAGCTCAATATGAACACCAGAATAAGCTCAACTAACTACAAGAACACATGGAGACTAAGCAACACTATCCTAAATAATGAATGGATCAGGAAAGAAATAAAGAGTGAAATAAAAGTATTCATGGAACTGAATGAAAAAACAATACAACACAACAAAACTTGTGGGATAATTTAAAAGCAGTCTTGAGAGGGAAATTTATAGCCCTAAGTTCCCACATCAAAAAACCAGAAAGGGAAAAAATAAATGATCTAACACTGCAGCAAAAATAATTGAGAGACAACAAATGAACCCTAAACCCAAAACACAGGAAGAAATCACAAAAGTTAGAACAGAAATCAATGAAATAAAAACAAAAAATACATAGAATCAACAAATCAAAAAGCTGGTTCTTTGAAAAGATAAGTAAAATAGACCTCTAGGCCAGCTAAAGAAAAAAAATTTTTTTTGAAACAAACAAAAATAAGTTTTATTTATTATTGTCCAGATGTCCTTTGTTACAGTTCCTGTCAATAAAAAATAAAGTCACTGGGGCTGGAGAGATGGCTTGGTGGTCAAGAACACTAGCTGTTCTTTTTTGTTGTTTTTTTTCCAGAGCAACCAGAAGGATAAGTTTACTGGCAGATCCAGGAAGTCTTTCAGCTCTCAGCTGAGAAATAAACTGGTTCTTTGGGGGGCCTTGACCCTAAACTGCTTAGCCAATTTTTAGCTCCTACTTTTATCACATTACCCTCTGAGGAGGTTACCCTAATTGCTGAGAGGGAATTGGGGCGCCGACCACTCTGACTTCTTCCACACTGAAAAGGGGTGTATGTAGGAGGTGGCAACTGGGGTACCCCAGGTCAGGGGAGTTTTGAACAGTGACCTTCCATTGAATGTTCTGGAACAGGGGAGTCTTCTGTGATAGACTCAGGGTGTGCTCAGGAATACTGTAGGTTATTTGAAGTCCTGACTTTCCCTATGTATTACAGAGCCCACAGTCCTAATAATTTCCTACAGCCCTGCAGAGGGTGGGGAAGTAGAGGCTGCACGCTAACACTGGAAGGTATGTCCTAGGGCTCCCTGCAAACAACCCCAATGTCATCATGAGACTGAATGTCATTGTTCAATGCAAAATAGATCTAGGGGAAGGAATTCAGCAAGTCTGGAGACTTCTGTGTGGACTCCCTAGCCTGCCACAGGGCAGAACAGGGTGGGTCCTGAGGGCACGAGGCAGAAGGCAGATCTGTTTGGAAGGAGGGAGCTCTAGCATCCTACAAGTCTGCATACTACTTTCAGTCATTGGGTTAGAGGAACAACAAAGTGCAGGCTGGGGGAGGGGGTTGCTGTAGTAGGATGAGGGATAGACTGGTGGGAGGTGGAAGTAACAAACCCAGCTCAGGTCCATTTGTTTTATTATATTCTATTGACTTTACCTATTTTTGCACTCCTCTCGCATCTGGTATGAATTCCAACTGGTCATCGATGGATTGATCTTTTTGCTGTGGCTCTGTATGCTATTGCAAGTATTTTGTTGAGCATTTTGCATGTATGTTATACATGAGATCGGTCTTAGCTTCTCTTTTGGTGTATCTTGCCTGTTTTTGGATATTGCTGTGATTTATAGAAAGATTTGGGAGAATCCGTCTGTATTCTTCGAAACAGATCTAGTAGTAATGGTTGTAGGACTCTTTAAATGTTTTCTAGCCTTTTGTTGTGAATCCATCTGGGCTTTTTTAGTTGTGGTTTGAGTTGTTTTTTTTTGTTTTTTGTTTTTTTTTTTTACTTCCTCAATTTCCTCAAATGTTAGGGGTCAGTTTAAATTGCTCAGTCTTTCTCTCACTAAGCTTTTGGTTGTTTCCAGGATTTCAATATTCAACATTTTCTTAGGTTTTCAAAACTTAGTGGAGTATCGGTTTTTTTGAGCTATTTCTGTATGATTGCTGGGATCCTTTTCTTTTGTCTTGTTGTGATGTTTCTCCCTTCATCATGAATACTATTGATTTGAAGTTGCTCTTTTTTTTTTTTTTTTTTTTTTTTTTTTTTTTTTTCTTTAGCTGCTAGAGTCTAATTTTTTTTCAAAGGACCAGCTTTTTGATTTGTTGATTTATTGTATTTTTGTTTTTTATTTCATTGATTTCTGTTCTAACTTTTGTGATTTCTTCCTGTGTTTTGGGTTTCAGGTCTTCATTTGTTGTCTCTCAATTAGTTTTAGCTGCATGCTTTAGATCATTATTTTTTCCCTTTCTGGTTTTTTGCTTTCGGGAACTTAGGGCTATAAATTTCGCTCTCGAGACTGCTTTTAAATTATCCCACAAGTTTGGTGTGTTGTATTGTTTTTCATTCAGTTCCATGACTACTGTTATTTCCCTCTTTATTTCTTTCCTGCTCCATTCTTATTTAGGATCTGTTTGCTTAGGTTCCCGTGATTCTTGTAGTTCGTTGGGCTTATTTTGTTGTTCATATTGAGCTTTCTTGTACTGTGGTCTGATAGAATTTATGAAATAATTTCATCCTTTTTGTATTTGTTGAGATTCTTTTGTGTCCCAGTATTTTTGTGGCGATTGGAGAATGCTCCATGAGGTACTGAATAGACCATACATTCTCTGTTTTTGGGGGTATATTCTGTAGAATCCATGCTGTCCATTTTGTGTATTGTGTTGTTCAGTTATGACGTCTCTCTGTTTATTTTTGGTCCAGTTGACATATCCAAGGGGCTCAGTGAGATGTTGAAATCCCCCACTATAGTCTGTTATGGTTAATTTGTGTCTTGAAGTCCTGTAGAGTAGTGTTTATTAAGATTGGTGCACCAGATTTTGGTGCACCAGAGTTTTGTTCATAGACATTTAGGATTATGGTCTTCATATTTAATTGTTCATTTGACAAGGACATAATGGGCCTTTTTGCCTCTTCTGATTAGTTTTAAAAGTCTATTTTGTCTGAATTAGAATAGCAACTCCTACTTGCTTTTTGGTACCATTCGCTTGGAATATTTTTTCCATTCTTATATATACGTGGTTGTCTCTCTTTGAAGGGTGCGAGGGTTTTTGTAGACAGCATATAAAAGGATTATGTTTCTTTTTTTTTTAATTTTATTATATTTTTTTAAGGGTCTCATAATATAGAGCACCATTGTTTTCACCTCACCTTGACATTACCCACTTTTCCATACAATTAGGCAATTGGCGCTTGCTTCCACAGATGAGGGATAGCATCGTTGTTTGTTTTTTTTGGGGACTATGTTACTTCACTCAGCATGATATCTTCTAGCTCCAGCCATTTACTCGCACATCTCATGATGTCATTTTTCCTTTTTATGCTGCATAGATCTCCGTTGTTTAGATGTACCACATTTTTCTATATCCACTCATCAGTTGAGGGGGATTTGTGTTGGTTCCAGCTCCTTGATTGTGAAGAGAACTGAAATAAACGTGGCCGTGCATGTACCTGCGGGAAGATAAAATCTTGGGTTACATGCCCAGGAGAGTGTATGGCTGGGTCATGTGGCAAGTTCATTTCCAAGCCTTCCAGGGTTCTCCACACTGTTTTCCCTAGTGGCTTCACCAGTGTACTCTCCCACCGCAGTGGATGAGGTTTTCCTCTTCCCCACCTCTCCAGCCACTTGTTATATTGTTTTCTTGATCCAGCCAGTCTTATTGGAGTAACAACGATATCTAGAGTGGTTTTGATTTGCATCTCTAATGATTATTGATATTGAACACTTCTTAAAATGTTTCTCAGCATCTTTAATTCCTCACTTGTGGAAGTCTCTGTTCAGGTGTCTTTGTCCATCTATTGAGTGGGTCATTTTGATTTCTTTTTCTTGTTTTTTGAGTAGTTTATATCTGGAAGTCAATGTTTTGCCAGATGTATCGGATGGTAAGGTTTCCTCCCACTCTTGTGGTATTTCTTCACTTCCTTGTTGTTTCTTTTGCTGTACAGAAGATTTTGTGTTTAATGAGGTCTCCCGTTTGTCAATTGTTGAACTTTTTTTTTAGATAACATTTTTAATTGGTTCTTATTAATTATAATCATTTTTCTTTTGTTCAGGCATATTCCTTTTTCCTCCCCCAACCCATCCACACCATCCCAAGCATAATGTACTATATTGCTGTTCCTGCATCTTCTCTCTCCGTCTTTTTCTGCTTAGGTTGTCAATCTATTCTTGAGTAGCTGCGTCTGATTTAGGAAGTCTTTTCCTATGCCTTATGTCTTGTAGTCTGCTACCAAGTTTTCTTCTGTCACCTTCCGAGTTTGGGGTTCACTTTGCGGTCTTAATCCGTCTGCGTGACTTTTTAAGGGCGAGAAGGTACGGGTTTTCATTTCATTCTTTATAGCTCATCCCGTTTTGCCAGCACCCACTTGCTGAAGATGCGGTCTCTTTTTCCATTGTGTTTCTTGGCTCCCTTTTCAAATATGACATGGCTGAATTTGTATGTGCTCATGTTTGGATCTTCAGTTTGTTCCATTGTTCAAACAGGTCCCTTTTTGTGCGAATACCCCGCTTGTTTTTATAATTATGCCCTGTAGTATAGTTTGACGTCTGGTATAGAGATCCGCTGTATTGCTCTTTTCATCAGGGCTGTTTGGCTATTCAGGTTCTTTGTTTTTCCAAATGAATTAAAGACTTTTTCCCAAAGCCTGTTAAGAAACTCTTCGGGATTTTATTTGGAATTGCATTGAATCTATACAAGCGTTTGTGATTGAATGACATTTTTACCTATATATTAATTTCCAATCTGTGAACATGGGAGGTTTTCCATCTGCTGATATCCTGTTCAATTTCTTTCTTCAAAGGTTAAAAAATTTGTTGGGCGGATCTCTGGTTGTCTTTGGTAGGTTTGTCCTAGGTATTTATTGTTTCTGAGGCTATGTGAGTGGGACGGTCTCCTTGAATTCTTTCTTCAGTTGCTTGTTGTTGTTGTAAGGAAAGGCTACTGATTTCTATAGGTTAATTTTGTATCCAAACTAATGAGCTCGTAACATCTAGGGGTTTCTGTGGAGTTTTTTAGTATCCCTTAAGTAAACACTCATCTCATCCAGAAAACACTGGCTAGCTGACTTCCTTTTTCCAAATTAGTACTCCTTTAATTCCCTTTTCTTGCCTTATTGCTCCAGCAAGTTTTCAAGCACTATATGACAGGAGTTGTTGACAGAGGTCATCCTCCACCCGTTCCTACCTTTAAAGGGACTGCTTTGTTGTTTCCCCATTTAGATGATATTGGCTGTGGGTTTCCTGTATTATGGCTTTGATTTATATTGAGGATGATCCCTCCAATCACATATTCCCTCTAGGACTTTAAGTCTAAAGGGATGCTGGATTTGTCCTAAAGGAATTTTCCACATCAATTGAGATGATGGTGTGGTTTTTGTCTTTCCAGTCCATTTATGCATTGATTGATGTTTATGCATTTCGTAATGGTGAACCATCCCTGCATTCTTTGGTATGAATCCAACCCAATGGTCATGAAAGGATGTTCAATCTTGATGTGGGTCTGGTATTCAATCTGGCCAGTATCTGTTTAGAATTTGGGCATCTGTGTCCATTAGGGAGATGGGAGTTCTCTCTTTTTGGTTGTATCTTTTGCCTGGTTCTTTTTATCGTGTGATGCTCGTTTCTAGACGCGAATTGGGAGATTTCCCTCCTTTTGTATCCTTCTTAACAATTTGCGTAATAATGGTTATAAGTCTTTTTGAAATGTTTTATAGAATTCTGCTTGCAACCATCTGGGCCTGAGTTTTTCTTTTAGTTGTAAGGTTTCTTATTAAATCTTCAATTTCTTCTAATATATGGGTCTATTTAAGTGTCAATCTCTTTCTTTGGTTGAGCTTTGTTGATTCCGAGTATTTCAGATATTAATCCATTTCTTTAGGTTTTCAAAATGGTTAGGCGCACTTACGGTATTTGAAATTTAATATCTGATTGTCTGGATTTTTTCATCATCTGTTGTGATATTTCCTTTCCTCATGGATTGTACTGATTTGGAGGTGTTCCTTCCTTCTTTTGGTAAACTGGGCTAAGAGGTCTGTCTATCTTATTCTCTCAAGATCCAACTTTTGGATTCATGATTTTGGTACTTGTTTTCTCTGTTTCTATTTCATTGATTTCTGCTCTGATTTTTGTTATTTCTTCCTGTCTGTTGCATTTAGGCAACAACAACATCTGTTGTTGCCTCTCAAATGGTTTTAGCTGCAGTGTTAGATTGTTCACTTGTTTTCTTTCATTTTTCTACTGTAGGCCACCAGGTCAGTAACTTCCTTCTTAGGACTGCTTTTAACATTTCCCATAGGTTTTTTTTGTGCTGTATTATCATTGTTATTCAATTCCATGGATGCTTTTATTTCTTTCTTGTCTCTCCTTGACCCTTCATTATTCAAGAGTATGTCATTTAATCTCCACCATGTTCTCTTAGATAGTAGCGATTATCCTGGGGTTTTGATATTGAGTTTTCTTGCAATGTGGTGTTATAGAATGCATGGGATTATTGCAATCTTTTTGTATTTGTTGAGATCTTCTGTGCCCCAGTATATGGTTGATTTGGGAGACTATTCCATGTATTTCTATGGTATCTAGGGTGGGAATATTCAGTAGAGTCGGAGTCCATTTGGTATCAATAGTGTTCAGTTCCGACGTCTGTCCCATTATTCTTTCGTCCTGTTGAACCTGTTACAAACGGCTTCAGTGGGGTATTTTTTTTGTCTTGCCTCCCTACTATGATTGTACTTGGGTTAGTGTGTGCCTTGTTGTTCTGGAGAATGTCTTTATAAAGTTTGGTGCATATGATTCATAATTGTGACATCTTTTGGTGAATTGTTCCTTTGCTACCATTGTAATGGCCCTCTTTGCCTTTCTACTTTCTTTTACTTTGAAGTATTTTGTTGATATTAAGATAGCAACACCTATTTTCTTTTTGCTACCATTTTCTTAGAATAGTTTTTCATCTTTCACTTTAAGGTGGTGCCTGTTCTTGAAAGTAAGATGTGTTTCCTGTAGGATAGCTATCGGGGTTATGTTCCCTAATTCCAATTCTCTCAGTCTCTTGTCTTTTGATTGGGGAATTATAGTCCATATATTTAATGTTATGACTGATAGGTTTGTATTGTTCTTTTGCTTATTATCCATTTGTGCGTTTTGGTTTAGATTTCTACTTCTGCTGTTATGCTTTATTAATTTCTCTTCTAGGTGCCTAGGGATGGTTGCTCCTTTCTACTGTCCTTTGAATTGCTTCAAGTATTCTCTTCTAAAGTTGGTTCCAGACATGTATTCTTTCCTCTTCTTTATGTCATGGAAGTTTTTCTCTTTCCTTCAAAATAATCAATTTTTGCTGGGTATTAGTAACCCTGGGTTGGCATTTATATTCCTTTAGCACTGGGAATGCTGCTGGGAATTCTTTGGTCCAGGTTCTTCTTTCCTTTCATAGTTGCACTGAGAAGTCAGTTAATTCTGATAGGTTTCCCTCTATAGGTCATTTGTTTTTCCTTGTGGCTTAGAATTTGTCATTAGTTTTAGGTGTTTGTCTAGCATTTTAACTATGATGTGGCGGGAGATTTCTTTTCTGATCTTTCTCTGTTTTTTTTTTTTTTTTTTTTTTTTTTTTTTTTTTTTTTTTTTTTTTTTTTTTTTTTTTTTTTTTTTTCTTCTATTTTTTTTTGTTGAAGATCTGATCAATACGTTTCTTTGGGATTCTTCTCCTTCCTCTACTATTATGATGCAGAGTTTGCTATTTTCATAGTGTCCCACGTTCCTGGTTGTTCCACTTTTGTGTATTTTTTTAAATTTTTCATAATTTATTTGAGTTTTTTAGTTGTTCTGTGTTATCGTTCAAGGTCTAATTTCTTTGTTCTGCTTCCTCCATTCTGTTCTGCGTTTTTCATTGCTTTCCCAATGATTGGGAGAGTGTTTGGTTTCTTTTTCATTTTGTCTTCTGATTCCTTTAGTATATCCACTTCATTTTGGAGCTTCTCAATCTTTCCTTGTTTAGCTCTTTGCTTTGCTGGTTGTTTCCTTATCTTTTTCCACTTCCTTCCGTAGTTTGTCATTCTCTCTTCTCTAGGTCCTTCTTGAGATTTTCATTCTATTTTTTAGTTCTCTGACTTGCTCGTTATAGTTTTCTTTTATTTTTTGAGTGTGTTCATTGTTTCCATAATGTACTTACACTATTTTATGCTGGCCATCCCCAGGGGAATACCACTTTAGGAATCTTCCACAGGGTTCGTTGAGCTTGATGTGAATTATCCGCACCTTTCCCACGTTGTCTCTTTTTACAGTCTCCATGGCATGTGGGTTTCTCTTTGCTTGTTTCTTCCAATGAGAATCCCACATGCTTCTCACTGTGTTGACAGGCTTTGCTCTGCTTGCCTTCCTTCTTGAGGCTCATCGTTTGTTCTGATTGATTTGCTTTTTCTACTTTTATCCTTTGATTATGGAGTGTGACATTCTAAGTTTAGGACTTCTCTTGGGTCTAAATTACTTTTCACTTTCTGTTCTGAAGGTTCTCCAAAGAATCACTTGGACACTCCTCAGCAATCCCAGCCTGGCGGGTTGGTGGGGGTGGGGGGTAGGGGGGACACCCTTCTTCGTACCATGTCTCTCAGGCTGTTTCTTGGGGCGATTCCTGATCTCAGGATCACAAAACCCACTTTATACCGCTGGGAGGAAACTTGTCCTACAGCCACCCATAAGCCAAGCCAAATCAGAGCCGAGAAGGACAAAGGAAATCCAATCAAACAATCAACAAAGACAATGAAATCCAATCAAACAATCCTACCTGTGCTTCAGGTGGTTTTGGGAGATCCCTGCAGGATTACGTTTCTTAATCCATTTTCCAAATCTATGTCTTTTGATAGGGAGTTTGACATATTAGTATTTAACCTTCTTATAATTGAGTGGTATGTGTTGCTTCCTTTCACCTTATTTTTGTTTGCAAATTTGCTCTAGATTTGTCTTTATTCTGTTTTGTTTTTGTTGATTTTTTTTTTTTTTTTTTTTTTTTTTTTTCTTTTCTTCTTTTCTTTGGATTGCTTCGATGACTTTATGAAGCGTTGGTTTTTAGTCATATGTATTCTTTCATCTTGGTCATGTAGTGAAAGATTTTTCTTGTCTTTCAATTATGACTGATATTTTTGTTGGATATAGTAGTCTGGTTGGCATCTCAATTCATTTAGCACAGGGAATACTTTGGTCCATTTGTGTTATCTCTTGTGGCTTTAAGTATTATTGTCTTTGTTTTGCGCATCTAGTGTTTTAAATTTATGGTGTGGGGAGTTTCCTTTTTGGTCCTGTCTATTTGGTCTATGTAATTCTTGTATTTCTATGCGTTTGTCTTTTTTCAGTTTGGGGGAAGTTTTCTTCTATAAGTTTGTTGAAGGTCTGGTCAATAATGTTGTCTTGGGATCTTCTCCTTCTTCCCTATGATGTAGATGTTTGGTCTTTTCATATTGTCCAACATTTCCTGGTGTTCCACTCTCTGTGTGTGTGGTGTGTGCTGTGTGTATGTTTCATCTTACTTGAGCTTTTTCTAATTGTTCTTGTATTATCCGAAGCGTGATATCATTTTTTGATTCTTTCATTCGTTCTGAGTTTGTCCCCATCCTTCGGTGATTGGTGAATGTTAAATATTCTCTTTCATTCACTGTGATTTCTTATGATTTTTAACTTCCTTCTGGAGTCCTTGTCAATCTTCATCTTGTAGCTCTTTGGTTCTTTCGGTCATTTTATTTTTTTTCCATTTGGCATGGATTTTTCAGCAATTTCACTTCCTTCCAGCGTTTGTCATTTTCTCCCATTTAGTTCTTTCTGGCAATTGTCATTCTCTCCTCTAGTTCATTCTTGAGTTTTTTTTTTTTTTTTTTTTTTTTTTTTTTTTTCTCTCCCTTAATTCCATAATTTTTTGGATATGTTGTTCTTCTAAGGTCAGTGTCATCTTGGCTTCTTTCCTAGAGATCTGGTTGTATGATCTCTGTACGGGTTAGTCACCGCAATGATTCACTACAATTTTCTTTCTTTTTTTTTTTTTTATTTATTTCTGTATTGTATGAATTTTACTGTCTGCATGATGTCTGTGCACCCGTTGTCGTGCAATGCCGCGGAGGTCAGAAGAGGGGTCTCGGATTCCCTGGAACTGGCGTTCTCTGGAATTGGAGTTTCAGACGGTTTCTCAGCCCAACATGTGGTGCTGGGGATCGAACCGGGTACTCTGTCGGTAAGAGCGGTCGCGCGCTCCCAACCGCTTAGGCTATCTCTCCAGCCCCCGATTAACTCATTTTCTTAGCTGAAGGGGAAACCAATTAACTCCAAACACACAGCTATGAGCCCAATGGATCCTAGACTTCCTTGCAAAGAATCCACGAAGAGTGGAAAACCAAGGAATGAAGATTCAGCATAAACACAGAACGTGCCTACTTGTGTCCCCAGATGCTTCTTGCATGTGAATCCCCATGTGCCCCAGGATCTAGATCCCCATTTTCATGATATGTAATAAATAACCTTCTTCTGACTCATGTATAAGCCACACCAAAACCATTCCCTGGCCTGTCTGTATGAAAGAAGTTCCATATAGAAGTTCCATATATTCTTATTTCTGTATTTTAAGTAAATGTGAATTCACAAATGCATTTTCATATCTCTGCCATTCACAGCATGCTTTTTGTAGCACATATAGATTATTTTTAAAAATGACCCTATTCATTGTCTTGCATAATGCCTCAGTGGTTAAATTACTTGCTATATAAGCAAGAGAACCAGATCCCCAGAACTTATTTAAATGCCATCCTGGAAAATAGGAGACAGGGACATCTTGGAGCATGCTGGCTAGGGAAGCTGTCCTTGTCAGCACACTCTGGGCTTGAGAGAGACCTTGTCTCACAGAATCCGGTAGCGAAGGACAATGACGAATATTCTCCGTATCACGCTTATTTCTCACATACATGGACACTGCATAGCCCTCACACATATGTTATGTGACATGTGTACAAATAAGCAAAAATGGAATGAGATTTGAACTATAGTAGAAAATAAATATGCATTTCCTAGTAATTTCATTACTCTAATTCTGAAATTGATCTATTCTCTTTATCCATTTATTTCCTCCATTTCATGATATCTATTTGCATAAAATTTTTTGTTTACTTTTACATTAAGTAATTTATTACATAGAAAACAGTTAGTGGCTTGTCCTTTTGTGTCTCCTGTCTTGCATATTCATGTAAATGATTATAGATGATGATTTAGAAGACAAACAAAAATAAGGGTTAATACCTTTGAAACTTGGTGCACTGAATTTGTCTCAGCTTACCTATCCTCATCACTCATTACAAATCGATTGTCTATGGAATAACCAAAATTATCTGCAGAATTCACCACACACTATATTAGGAGATGATAGGTGGAGAATAAAGAAAATTCAACTACACCAAACCTCACACTCTCCTTTCCCTCGGGCCTGAACATTGATCCCCGGCTGAATCAGTTTACAGGATGACCTCAGAATGACTGTCGTATGGATTTATGTACACATTCACTTCCTGCCAGTAGAATTTCATAAGTATTCAGGTAGTGTATTTTAGTACTTCATTTCTATCCCCTTGAGAGGAAGAAGAATGCTTGGGTATTATTCAAACATAGATATTATTACATATAATAGAGCACATTGACACCCATCTGATGTAGGTAATTACTATGAGAAATATGTTATGAGTTCATAATATAAATAATTACTTAACATCTGTTAAATAAAATGCATAAAGCCTTGCATACTCAGATAATTCTGACCTGAAAAACACTAGTATCCGTTTTGGTGGTGATTTGAGAGTGGTCTCCCTGTAGCCCCATGTGCCTCTGGAAATCACATTGTAGACCAGGCTGCCTTGATTCCCCGATATTCCTGCCTCTGCTTCCCAAGTGCTAGATAAAAGTTATGTGCTAGCACACCCTACATCCAGAACATAATTTCCCTAAGAGTTAAGCTTCCCGGAATGTCCGCCTCTTCTTTAGACTTAATGTGGGAATGTAAAATTAATATTATTTACAACTTATATCATAAATGTGATTCCTAAACATGTTTTGGCTTACCTATAGTTTATTTCTAATCTTGCTATTCTTTTGGTAAATGTGTTGGCATGTTAAAATGGGCATATTGAAGTGCATAAACTTGAAATAACTACAACAAAAAGGCTGGGTTAAAGAAACGACTAAACCGTAATTTCTTCCCAACAGTAAAATTCTGCATGGAAAAACTTAAAAAAANGCGCACGCCTTTAATACTAGCACTTGGGAGGCAGAGGCAGGCGGATCTTTGTGAGTTCAACGCCAGCCTGATCTACAGAGTGAGTTCCAGGACAGCTGGGACTACAGGGAGACCCTGTCTCCAGAAAAAAAAAAAAATACATAAATGGACTGAGAGAAAAAAAAAAATGATCATCTCAATTGATGCAGAAAAAGCCTTTGACAAGATCCAGCATCCCTTCATGTTTAAAGTCCTACAGGGAATCAGACTAAACATCAGGGAACATTCCTCGACATGATCAAAGCCATATATAGCAAACCCACTGCCAAGATCATCCTAAATGGAGAAAAACTGGAACCATTTCCCTTAAAGATGGGAACTTAGCAAGGCTGCTCCTTATTGCCACTCCTCTTTAACATAGTGCTTGAAAGGCTTGCTAGGGCAATAAGTCAAGGGAAGGAAAATAAAGGAGTACTAATTGGAAAAGAAGAAGTTAAGATGTCCCATTTTGCAGATGATATGATAGTTTACTGAAGGGATGCAAAAAACTCCACCAGAAAACTTCTACAAACGATGAAGAGTTTCAGTAAAGTGGCAGGATACAAAATTAACCTGGAAAAATCAGTAGCTTTTCTTACACCAACAATAAAGAAGTAGAGAAAGACTATAAGAAGACCTTTCTACTCACAATAACCTCAAAAATAGTAAAATATCTGGGAATAAACCTAACCAAAGATACCAATGATCACTACAGCAAAATTTTTAAACCCCTGAAGGAGATTGAAAATGATATCAAAAGATGGAAAAATCTCCCATGCTCATGGATTGAGAAAATTAATATAGTAAAAATGTCCATTTTACCCAAATTGATATACAGATTCAATGCAATCCCAATCAAAATCCCCATGAGCCTCTTCACAGACTTGGAAAAAATATTTAAATTCACAGGGAAAAACAAAAGACCCTGAATACCTAAAGCAACTCTGAGTGAAAAATGCAGTACAGGGGGATTGTTCTACCAGACTACAAGCTATATTACAGGGCCATAGTCATAAATACAGCTTGGTACTGGCACAAAAACAGACCCATTGACCAATGGAATAAAATTGAAGATTCAAACTTGAGCTCATAAATTTCATCCACCTCCTATTTGAGAAAGAAAAAAAAAAAAAACCTCAACAGAGGAAGGATAGCATCTTCAGCAAATGGTGCTGGCAAAACTGGATCACTATTTGTAGAAGAAAAAATTAAACCCCTACCTCTCACCCTGTACAAAAATCAACTCCAAGAGGATCAAAAATCTCAGCGTAAAACCTGAAACCCTGAAGGTGATAGAAGAAAAAGTTGGTAACAACTTACAAGACTTAGGTGTAAGAAAGACTTTCTAAATGAGACAGCAGCTGCATAAGTAATAAGGTCAACAATCAACAAATGGGACCTCATCAAACTTAAAAGCTTCTGTATAGTGAAAGAAACAATCAAGGAAGTGAAGAGAAAACCCACAGAGGAGGAGGAAATCTTTACCAGTGATACATCTGACAGAGCATTAATGTCAAGAATACATAATATATATATATATAGTGGCTGGAGAAATGGCTCAGTGGGCATGGTGGCTCACGCCTTTAATCCTAGGATTTTAGATGCAGAAGCAGGCGGATCTCTGTGAGTTCAAGGCCAGCCTGGTCTACAGAGTGAGCTCCAGGCCAGCTGGGACTTAAAGGGAGACCCTGTCTTGAAAATACCAACATAAGCTGGGCGTGGCGGCGCATGCCTTTAACCCTAGCACTTGGGAGGCAGAGGCAGGTGGATCGTTTTGAGTTCAAGGCCAGCCTGGTCTACAGAGTGAGTTCCAGGACAACTGGGGCTACAGGGAGACCCTGTCTCAAAAAGACTAATATATATATATATATATATATAGTCATATATAGTCATATATAGTCATATATAGTCATATATATATAACTACCACTTAAATCATAAGTATTTTTCAATATTTGAAAAAGTAACATCAATAATTAGAGAACTGAAAATTAAAACAGTAACAAAAACATAATCCTAGGGCCAGCGAATGGCTCGGTGGGTAAAAGCTACTCATCCCGATAACCTGAGTTTGGTAAAAGCTACTCATCCTGATGACCTGAGTTTGGTAAAAGCTACTCATCCNGATAACCTAGCGGTTAAGAGCACCAACTGCTCTTGCAGAGGACCTGGGTTCAATCCCCAGCACCCACATGGTGGCTGAGAACCGTCTGTAACTCCAATTCCAGGAGAACCCCAGTTCCAGGGGAATCCGAGACCCTCTTCTGACCTCCGCGGCATTGCACGACACGGTTGCACAAGCCTACATGCAGACGGTACATTCATACACTTACAAAAATAAATAAAATTTGAAAAAAGTGTTAAACATCATTAATAATTAAGAAAATGCAAATTAAAACCGCAAATTAAAACCACACTCAGATATCATCTCACTCTGATATGACTGGCTAAGATCAAGAACACAAAAGACCCCAAATGCTCGAGAGGGTATGGGGAAAGGGGAACACTCTTCCACTGCTGGTGGGAATGTAAACTCGTACAACCATTATGGAAGGCAGTGTAGAGAAACCTTAAAAGACTCAAAATAAGCCTACCACCTGACCTAGCCATAACACTCCTGGGTATATACCCACAAGACTCATCATACAGCAAAGATACATGCATATCCATGTTTATTGCAGCTCTCTTCACAATAGTGAAGAGATGGAAACAACCCACACACCCCTCAACTGGCAAGTGGATGACAAACATGTGGTACATCTACACAATGGAGTACTACTCACCGGTAAAGAATGATGACATCATGAATTTTGCAGGTAAATGGGAACTCGAAGTCATTATGCTAAATGAAGTAACATAGTCCCAGAAAAACAAGCAGCAAATGGTCTCCCTCATTTGTGGATGCTAGCACCAAATCCCCAGGTGAAAGGCAAGCTGAACTACATGATTGTTACATCATTTTAAAGCAACTATGTTGTTATAATGTAAATCTCTTAATTGGCTCTAGAATTGATCCACCACTTACTTTCAAACTCTGTAATTACAGTAAATGAGTGGAAATTATGTATTCATATTTTAGAGTAATATAAAATTAAAGGAGGAAAATGTGAATTCCTAAACATAAAAAGAATACTAAGAGAAAGATGCAGGATAGTTATGACAGAGTGCATGATCTGAGGTAGGATGGGGGGAAGGGAAAGGGGAAGATGTCTAAATTGAACTGAGAAATGATGTCTGAAATACACAAAACATCAATAAAGGCATTATAAAATGGTTAAAAAAAGAGAAAAATCTCATGATTTTCTACAAATGATGCATTAAACTGATATTATAATTATAAAAATATATTATATAATAAGATAAAAGAAAATTCCTAAATATGCTCAGATATGAATAATTTCAAAAAATGAAACCTATGTTCAGCTTATTAGGTCAGCATAAAGAATAATATACAGCTATTGAAGATGTATCTACAGCACTGTGATACCTAACAGGAACTCATATTGCCCCTGTTAGCTATGTGATCCAGAAAGAAATATGAACACTCTTTCATATTTTTTTTACACATTTGTCTTTGCATAATGAATTTTGAAATATAGTGTGCTTAGACTCAAGGTGAATGCAAAGTTTTGGTTTGTAATGTTAATTTACATGTATTAAAAATAGAGTTTTTCATGTCACTGTGGACTTTTCACACTGCCATTTTCAAATTCAGATATTTAGCTAATCTTCAATGTTAAGATAGTTTACATTATTTTTGTAATGTTATTATTAATGTGAATACTAAACTTCCTTTATTTAAGACCAAAATTTTTATAAATCTGTTCTATGATTCCTTCCTAGATCATCAGAGTACAAAGAGATGGTAACTGAAAATCCTTAACCTTTGTACTTTAAAATGATCCCACTTTAGTTTGTATACTCACATGATTTATCTCTTCTAGTAAAACTACAAAGACCATATTTACTTTCAATACTTATCACATACTGGGTATTTTAAAAATATTTGTTAAATGAATATTTAAAGATTGTGGGAGCCAGAGAGATGTTGCAAGACCATATGGAAATGAATCTGACAAACTACTGGGACCCTGTAAATATGTACCTACAGCGTTGGTGTCAGAATGCACAGAACCCATGCAAGCTCAACCAGACAAAAAGTCAGCATGGAACTGCAGAAATGGGTAGCAGAACCCAAACTTAGCTGAAGAATTATTGGGAGATGATTACAATTAGGTGAGGAAGAACAGGCCTTCTTTAAGAGAGTGACTCCAGGTAGGCTGACTAGAGCTCAGAGGGTAAACTAGCACCGAGGAATTGCTGGAGAGAGTAATTTGGCACACAAAAAAGTAGCAGAAATGACAGTGTGAATGAATCCCATAGGGGAGGGGCTGTGGAGGGTGCAAATGTAGAGAGGGGTATAAAGTAGATTAAGACTGATTGAGAGGGGCTGAAGAGATGGCCTAGCGGTTAAGAGCACTGACTGCTCTTGCAGAAGACCCGGGTTCGATCCCCAGCACCCACATGGCGGCTGAGAATCGTCTGAAACTCCAAATCCAGGAGAACTCCAGTTCCAGGGGAATCCCACACCCTCTTCTGACCTCTGCGGTGTTGCACGTCACGGGTGCACAAACCTGCATGCAGACAGTACATTCATACACATACGAAATAAAAAAAAAAGACTGATTGAGAAGTTATATATGAAATATACAAAAAGTCAATAAAAGTGTTAAATAAATGTCTAAAGCATGTTTAATTAATTTTTGTTTGTTTTTGCATTGAATATTTTATGCGTTTCATTCATTCAGTCTTAATTGCCATTATACCCACTTCTCCCTTGGCATCTCCCTTGGCATCCTCCCACCGTGCCCCCAGAGTTCACACCTTCTGCCATTCCTGCTAGAGTCCATTGTGCCAAATTACTTTCCATGCTCATTCTTCAGTGCCAGCTCCTCTCCTGACTCTAGTTTGCTTATCTAGAGATTCTTTTCTAAAGAAGGCCAAGTCTTCCTCACTTGACTACCATCTTTTGCCAAAATTTCCTCAGCCAAGTTTGGGCCCTGTTTTCCATTTCTGCAGTTTCGTGCTGAGTATTTGTCCAGCTGAGCTTGCATGAGTGTTGTGCATGCTGATACCAATGTTATAGGTTCATATGAATGGCATCCCAAAAGCTTGTATGATTGATTCATTTCCATTTGGTTTTGCATCACCTTCCTGGCTCTTAAAATCTTTTCTGCCCTCTCTTGTGCAATATTCCCTGACCTCTGGATGGGTGAAGCTGAATATAGGCATTCTGTCCATGGAACCACAATCTGTAGAGTCTGAATCTTCCTGCTTTGGGCATTCAGGCCCTTTTGAGTTCCTGGTCTCCTGTTGCATGGAGGACCTTCCTTAAAGAGGGTTAAGAGGTAGTTAATGTCTTCTTGGGTCCTTGTTCTATGATGCTTGATTCTCGTGTGTAGAGGCTGTGTTATAGATGTGTCCCCTAAGCATAAGCCATTCACAAACCATGTCTGGGTGTGTCCAGTTGTGGGACTCTGTACTATTCTCATCTGGGGCAAAAGCAGCTTCTTTTCTGTATGGTGTCTGGGATATTTGTCTGTAAATAAAAGGATACCTCTTTTGGAGTTAGTAAAATGTTACCTTAACCTAGGAATGTGTTTACCTTGTGGAGTTGTCTAAGATTTCTGACCTCTCCAGATGTGGGCATCTGGCTATGTTAACAATACCATACATGAGTTTCCCTTTCCTGAGTGGGCTTTAGTTCCAATTGATTAGCCATTGGTTTCTTACAAGATAGAAGTGCCACTAATGCACCTCTGATGTCATATATTGTGCTGGTCGTTGGTGTGGATATTTGGTCTTGAGACTGATGTTGGACCATTTGTTGATAATCTCCCGTAGTAGCTTGCATAAGAGCTCATCAAAGCTATGAGAGCTAGCCTTTAGGGATGTTGCCTTCCAGGTCAGATTGAGCTCCATTGCTCAAGATCCAGTCTCCTAAGTATGTCCTGTCTTAAGCAACAGGGTCTAACCTTCAGTTTCTGGAAGGCAACCAAGGTCTGTGATAATAGTCTGTGTTATTAAGGGAGTCTCTTGGACTACTCTGGCCAAGAACTGAAAGGAAGGTTTCTCCTGTCTGGTACTGTTTCCAGATATACAGTTTCACTGTATATATATATTTCACCTCTCCATATGGACTCATGTAGAGGTATTCTGTGTGTATTTTGTCAATAGATTGTTAGACTATATTCTCTCAGGTTTTTTTACCTTAGCCCTAGAAAGGCATTATTTATTCCTTCTCCTGTCTAGCCTTACCTCAGTGTCTTCTCCATAATGTCTCCATTTAAAGTATTTGCATTTCTTGCTTTATACTGACAGCCGCATATGTCCCCACTTCTATAGATTTCTTTTTTATTTGTATTTTTGCCTGTTTCTGGTACTAGAGTGGTTCAGTGGGCCTGAGCTTTTTTTAGTTTGGAGGTTTTGTATTCCTGTGTAAATTTCCTTATATATTATGGGTCTGTTTAAGCTGTAGAGATGATTTAGAGTTGTTCTTTCTTTCTTTTGGTTAACTTGGCTAGATGTCTGTCTATTTTATCCTTTCAAAGAAACAGCTCTTGGACTTATGGCTTCCTTACATTGTTTACTTTCATTCTATTTCTCTGTTCTGTGTTTATTTTTTTTATTTCTTCTTGTCTGTTGGGTTTGTGGTTAATCTGTTGCTGATATTAAGCTTTATTGCACTGTAGTCTGATAGAATGCATAGAATAATTTCATTTTTTTATTTGTTGAGGTTTGTTCTGTGCCCCAGTATGTGGTTGATTTGGGGGACCTGAAAAAAAAGTATATTCTTTGTTATTTTGGTGGAATATTCAAGAGATATGTTAGTCCATTGGTGTACCATATTGTTCAGTTCAGATGTCTCCCTATTTATTCTTTTTTGTCCAATTGACCTGTCTAATTGACACAGTGGGGTATTGAAGTACCCTACTACTAGTGTATTGGGGTTAATCTGTCTTTAAAGTCCTGTAAAATAGTGTTTGTGAATTTTGGTGCACCAGAGATTGATGACTATATATATTCATGATTGTGATATCTTCTTGTTTAATTGTTCTTTTGAAAAGAATGAAGTGGCCCTGTTCCTCCCTTCAGATTAGTTGTAGTTTGAAGTTTATTTTGTCCATGTTAGAATAGCAGCTCTTTCTTGCTTGTTAGTGCCATTTGCTTGGAATATTTTTTCCACCCTTTGATCTTAAGATAGTGCCTGTCCTTGAAGGTGAGATGGATTTCTGACAGACAACAAAATGATGAATTTTGTTTCTTAATCCACTGGTTTATTGCCTCTTTATTGGGGAGTTTAGTCCATTTATATTTGAAGTTATGACTGAGAGATGTATATTGCTTCCCATCACTTTAATTTCTGTTTACATTCTTTGTCTAGGTTTGCATTTCCATAGTTCTAGCTTCTTTAGTTACTTTTTCTTGCCTCTTAGGTATAATCATTTCTTTCTTCTGCTCTTTGTATCACTTCAAAAGTTCTCTGAAGAGCTGGTTTTCTGGGTATAAACTCTTTCATTCTGTTTTTATGAAAAAATATTTATTATTTTTTTAGTTTTTTAAATATAAATAAATGTTTTTATTATGAAACTTGTCTATTAGTTCAGACAGACATCATGTCGCAGTCAAATCTAGAATTGCTTCCCTTTCCATGACCACCCCACCCCACCCAAGTCCTGCACTCTGGCCATAACTGTTCCTGTGTCTTTTACTGATGATCTTTCAGAGTTTTTTTTTTTTTTTCGTTCTTTTGTTGTTGTGTTCTTCATTTGCATATATAAGATGCTACAGTTATATAATAATATCTAATATTAATATATATATATATATATATACACATCTACTTATTGTAGGATTTTTTTTTCCTGAAAGATTTGCATGTGTTCCTTAAGGAAGTGCTCAAAATTTCCATTCTCCTGGCAACCCAAACAACTATCAACCTGCACTTTGCTCCACATGGGTTGGTCTTTCCCTCCCATGGTCCCCCCAGATAAAAGGTCCAGAAGTTGCTGTCCTGCTCATCCCCTGCACTGGCCCTCCATGATACAAGCCCAGTTGAGTCCACAACAAGAGATCTACATCATGTCGGGTCTGAATATCCTCTGAGCTGTTTTGTCCACAAGCTGGGTATCTCCAGTAGCCCCCATTTGGCTTGAAAGGTTTGAAGAAATTCTTGGAGACATGAGATTCTTGGTCCATATTGGAAGGTTACAAAGCTGTGTCTCATGTCTTTGCAGGAGTGCCAAAAGTGGTGGCAGCCACAGGAGTTTGGTGCACTTTGCCAGTAAGAATTGAAGACATAAAACTTGAGATCTGATGTAAAGAGGACAAAAAAGAAACAAGAGAGAGAATACTTTTTTTTGGCCTGGCTTCAATTCTTTCATTATTGGAAAGTTTTTTCCACCCTCCTCAACTATAATAGACATTTTTTGCTTGCTGGTAAAGTAAAGTCTTGATTGGCATCTACAGTCATTTAGAACTAGGAAAACATTGGTGAGAGCTCTTCCAGCCTACATCATCTGCATTGAAAAGTCAGCTATAATTCTGATGGGTTTTCCTTTATATATGACTTGCTGTTTTTCTTTTGTAGCTTTAAGAATTCTCTTTGTTTTGAACATCTAGTCTTTTCCATATGATATGGAATGGGGAATTTCTCTTCTGGCACTGTCTATTTGGTACTCTATGAGCTTCTTTTAGTTTTATGGATATGTCTTTCCTTAATTGGGGGAAATTTTCTTCTAAGATCCTGTTGAGAATCTGGTCAATACCATTATCCTGAGATTCTTCTCCTTCCTCGACATCTATGATGCATAGGTTTTTTGTTTTTTATGGTGTCCCACTTTTCCTGATTATTCCATTCTTTTTTAAAATTTTTCACAATCTTTGCTTCAGTGGTCCAATTCTTCTACCTTATGTGCCAGTGTTCATGTTCCAGTTTCTCTTCATTCGTTCTGTTACTGGGGCTTTCTCCTGTCCTTTCCAGATGGCTTATCAATTGCTCCTCTTCCTTTTTCATCAGCCTGAGTTCTCTTCAGTATTTCTATCCCTTTTCTGACTTCAGTCCAGATTTTAGTTAATCCCTATCTTTTTTTTTTAGTGCTTTGATTTGTTTGCATGTTCTTTAAATTTCTTGAATTCTTTAATCATGTCTAAGATAGTTCTTTTAAATTCTGTGTCTTGGTTTACATCTTGGGTTTCCTCATTGTAGCACTCTCCTACAGGATTGGTAGTATTTAGTAGAGACATATTATTTGTGTTTTTCATGTTATTGGTTTTTGTTGTGACTTTGTCATGTGGATTTCTTTTTTGGTTTATGATTCTGGTATGAAGCTCAAGTGTTTCTTGTTGAATTGAAGACTGACTCTGTATTCTTCAGGTGCCTTAGTTGTCTTCTTATTAAGTTTACAAAGCTGTTTGGTCTAGTCTTCAGGTTCTCAGTTTGGTTTTTTACAGGAGGGACCAGGTAATTCTCTTGCAGCTAGTCAAGAGCTCCACTGAGTGGAAGTCAGCTTCATGCTCTCATTGGGAGAGTGGAATTCTCAAAACTGAGACATCACATGGGGTCTGCCTACTGGCTCTCCTGGCCTGGTGGCAAACCTCTGAATCTGGGAAGCCTATTTTTAACTTATTTTATGTAACACATATTTCCATGACTTATTGGCAACTTAATCACTGATTTTGAGAAATGTCCAGGAGCCTATACATCCAGAAATGCAACTTGAAAAAAATTTAAAAATATAATCTTTCTATGAAGACATAATTGGCAGGAGTCCTGAATTAACTAAGCATAAAATTGGAAAAACATATTTGAAAAGCTAACCAATTCATAAAATTATTAATTGTTTTTATTTCAAGATGACTCCCCCTTGGTATTTTTTCTGTTGGTATATTATACATACTCATGTTCAATCTCACCTTATTCCTATATTATTAAAAATTTAGGTCACTGGATTATCTAAAATTAAAACAAAACCAAGAGTTTGCAATGCATTTTGCTTTTTGTGTACATTCTTAAGTTTTTATGCATTTCATATAATAGATCTTAATCAAATTTAGAACCCCTCCTCCATCTACACCCCCCTCATAACCACTGCCTACCTGGAATTCATGGACTCTTAAGTATGTGTTAAGGTCTACCTGGTCAAGCATTTGGATCCAAATGTCATTTGGTGGAAGTTCATATACTTTTGTCTATTCAGCCTATCTAGAGTGACTCTCTTAAAAGATATTATGGGTGTATCTTATCTGAGCTTATGAGAATGTATGAGCAAACATTCCAGCCAGTATGTCCCAGAGGCACAAGTGAGAGTCACAGAACCTCTCTATTTACACCCATAAATTGGCATGATGTGATGCTACAATGGTCTGGAATTGCCTGCTAAGAAGTAATGTCACACTGCCTGTATAATGGCATGTTGCATTTGAATAAAAGGCCATTTTGTATCTGGCATGCCATGTGTTCTCTGGCTGTGCTTTCATAAGCATGCTTTCTCTATGGCCTGTCCCACCAAGGAACTGATCACTTACCACAGGAGATAAATATCACTTACCCCTGAGTACTATATTGCCATTATTTCCTTGGCTAAGGTAGCCCATTTTTCCAATTCTATGTTGACTGAAAGTTCATATGAGCAACTTTCCAGAAGTTCAAAACCTGTTTCTTTTTCGTGCACCAACCATAGCTCTTACAACGTTTCTATCCTCTCTTCCACAATGGTTTCAGAGCCATGGGTGGGTTTCTTATTCTCTAAAATTAGCCAGTTATAACCTTCTGTGTGCATCACACAGCTTCACTGGTAAGAGTTGAGGGATGTATTAGTATTCTTTCAACTCCTTGTTCTGCTATGTTCTATGAGCCTTAGGTGTACAGGTTCTACTGTAAATGTGTCACTTAGGGCTGGGTGTTTTTCAGACATTTATTCTCTATGTGTAATAATTATCAAAGAATAAAAGAATAAAATAAAAAAAAAAAAAAAAAAAAAAAAAAAATATATATATAATATATATATAGATAATATAATTATATATATATAATATACAAAAAACTGATTGGTTTTTCCTGTACGATAGTTTACTGTGCCAGCCATTGTGGCAATTGGGCTTTGGAGCTGAGTTGGACCATTGATTGAGTTTCCTCCTTAACAGCTTGCATAGTATCTTCTTGAACTATGAGACATAATCTTCAAGGAGAAGGCTTCCAGGTTAATGGTTAGTTCCAGCTACATTGGTCCAAGCCCTCTGTTCCAAACATGGCCTGTCTTGAGCAATAGAGCCTTTCCTTTGAGTTGTGGGGGGTAATCAAGGGCTATGGCAATAGCCTGTGTTATTTTGGGAGTCTCTTGTACTGCCCTAACCAACAATTTGAAGGGGGGTTTCTTCTGTCTGGCATTGTGATCCTTCTTAAACAGCCTTTGGGTATATTCACACACTCCTGTACAGTTGTTATATGTGTAATTTTCAGCGGGGATTTTAGGTAATACGTATCCCTCGGGCTTTTTACATCATACAAATTCTCTTCTCTCTGTCCTCTCTCTTCCTATGCAACATCCCACCTCCCTCCCCAATTTCAGTAGCCCCCTTTCGCCCAGTTTCCCCTCAATAATATGTCTCCTATTTTTCCCCCTCTCTTGAGATCCTTCTTCCCCTTTACCCGAATGTTTCCCTGTATGTCCTCCCCTTTTCTCTTCCCAGTTGAATTCGTTCATTTCCACCATTTCCTACTTGTTCAAATGTATTTCCTACTACCCCCATCTCAGGCTCTTTCTTTACCTTCAACTTCTGTGTTTCTTTTCCATTTTCTTTGACTCCCTCTGTAACATCAGGATATATACTCTCATGTGAGAGATCGTTGCTAAGACCTGCAAATGAGAGAGTATTTATATCATTTGCTTTTCTGAGTCTGTGTTACTTAGTATAACAGTTTCTAGATCCATCCATTTTCTCCCATAACAGCTTGCATAGTATCCCGTAGAACTATGAGACATAGTCTTCAGGGAGAAGGCTTCCAGATTACTTCCAGCTACACTGCTTCAAGTCCTCTGTAAAATATATGGCTTATCTTGAGCAATAGTGCGTGTGTGTCTGTGTGTGTGTGCGTGTGTGCGTGTGTGTCTGTGTGTGCGTGTGTGTGCGTGTGTGTGCGTGCGCGTGTGTGCGTGTGTGTCTGTGTGTGTGTCTGTGTGTGTGTGTCTGTGTGCACGTGTGTGTGTCTGTGTATGTGTGTCTGTGTGCGTGTGTGTCTGTGTGTCTGTGGGGATGTGGATATGAATGAACCATGTGTCTGTGTGTCTGTGTAGGTTGGTTGGTAGGCGCGGGGTGTGTTTCTGTGTAAGGTGTCCTGTGTGCGTGTGTGTTCCGGTGTTTGTCTGTGTGCACGTGTGTGGTCCTGTGTATGGCCTGTGTATGTGTGTCCTGTGTGCGTGTGGTCTGTGTGTGGCTGTGTGTGTGTCTGTGTGGTGTGCGTGTGTGTCTGTGTGCGTGTGTGGAATCGGGTGTGCATTGTGGTGTGTCTGTGTGCGTGCGTGGGGTGCCCGTGTGCATGGGTGGTGTGTGTGTGTGGTGTTCGTGTGTGTGGCTGTTTGTTGTCTGTGGGGATGCGTGTGTGTGTGTCCTGTGTGTGTGTCGGTGTGTGTGTCCTGTTGCCGGTGTGTGTGTATGTGGTGTGTGGATGAATGTGTGTTCATATGCGTGTGGGTAGATAACGTGTGTGTACATGTATGGATCACATTTTCTTTTTATTTTATGTGTGTGTGTCTGTGGTGTGTGGCGTGTGTGTATGTGTGTGCGTGTGTTCCTTGTGTGTGTTGTGGTGTGTGTCTGTGTGCGTTGGTTGTGTGTGGGTGCGCGTGTGCGTGCATGCCGTGGGTGTGGGTTGTGGCTGTGGGTGTCTGTGTGTTGTGTCATTGTTGTGCTGTGTTGTGGCGTGTGTGTGTCTTTGGGTGTCTGTGGTGTGTGCGTGTGGTGTGTCGTGGGGGTGTTGCGTGTTTTGTACTATGTGTGGGGTGGTGTACCCTTTGTGTGTGTGTCTGTGTGTGTGCTGTGTGATATGTGTGGGGGGGGGGGGGGGGGGGTGTGTGTCGGATGTCGGTGTTGTGTGTCTGTGTGTGTGTCTGTGGTGCATGTTGTGTTTCTGATGTCTGTGGCTGTGTGCGTGTGTGTGGTGTCTGTCTTGTGTGTTTTTCTGTTCCTGTGTGTTGTCTGTTGTGTGGTGGGGGGGGGGGTCTTTTTTTTTTTTTTTTTTTTTTTTTTTTTTTTTTTTTGTGTGTGTGTATTTTGTGTGGGTCTGTGTGGTTTTCTCCTGTGTGAGGTGTTCTCTGTGTCCTGTGTGGGTGCCGCGTGTACGTGTGTGGTGCGTGTGTGTGTGTGCGCGTGGGCGTGTGTGTGGCGGGTGTGGTGTCCTGTGGTATGGTGTGTGCGTGTCCTGGGTGTGTGGTGCGTGTGTGTGTGTCTTGTCTGTGTGCCTGGGTGTGTCTGTCTGTGTGCCTGTGTGTGTCTGTGTGTGTGTCTGTGTGCTGTTGTGTGTCTGTGTGTCTTGGGTGCCTGTGGTGTGTGTCTTGGTCCTGTGTCCTGGTGGTGCGTAGGTGTGTTTTTCTGTTCTGTGTTGTGTCTTGGGTGTGTGTCTTTGTGGCGTGTGTGGTGTCCCTCTGTATGTGTGTCTGTGTGCGTGTGTGTGTTGGTGTCTGTGTGGTGGTCTTTTGTTTCTGTTTGTGTGTGTGGCTCTGTGTGTGTCTGTGTGTCTGTGGCGGTGTGTGTGTCTGTGCGCGTGTCGTGTGTGTGCGTAAGTGTGTGGCTGTGTCTGGTGTGTCCTGTGTGTGTGTGCGGGTGGTGTGTGTGTGTCCCTGGGGCCTGTTTGTGTTCTGTGTGTGTGTTGTGTGCCTGGTGTGTGTGTCGGTGTGTGTGTCTATGTGGGCCTGTGTGGTGGTCTGTGGTCTGTGGGCGTAGGTTGTGTTTTCGGTGGCTGTGTGTGTGGCCTGTGTGTGTGGTCTGTGTGCGTGTGTGTGTCTCTGTATGTGTGTCTGTGGTGGCGTGTGTGTGTGTGTCTGTTGTTGGTGTTGTTTCGGTGTATGTTGTGTCTCTGGTGTGTGGTCTCTGTGTGTCTGTTGTGCGTGTGTGTGTGTGTTTGTGGTGTCTGTCCACACACAGTTGTCTAAGAGTGTGGTGTCTGTGTCTTGTGTGCGTGTTGTGTGTGTTCTGTGGTGTGTGGCGTGTGTGTGTGTGTCGGTGTTGTGTCTTGTGTGTTGTGTCGGTGTGCTGTGTGTGTCTGTCCACGGTGTCCTGTGTGTGTCTGGGTGGTGGTGTCTGTGTCCCTGTGTGTTGTCCTGTGTTCCTGTGTCTGTGTGTGTGTGTCTGTGTGTATGTGTCTTGTGTGTTGTGTCTGTGTGCCTGTGTGTGTCTGTGTGTGTCTGTGTACCTGTGTGTGAGGTTTTGGTAGGTGTCTGGTTTGCGTGTGTGTGTGGTCCTGTGTGTGTGTGTTGTGTCTGTCTTGTATGTGTGGTATGTGTGTGTCCGCTTTGTGTGGTGCCTGTGTGTGTGTCCTGTGTCTGTGTCTGTGTGTGTGTGTCGGTGTGTAAATGTGGCTGTGTGTTTGTCGGTGTGTCCTGTTGGTGTTTTGCGTTGTCCTGTGTGTGTCTGTGTGTGTGTCTGTTGTGTTGTTGTGTGTCTGTGTGTGTGTCTGTGTGTGTCGGTATGTGCGGGTCTGTGTGGTCTGTGTGTGGTGTCTGTGTTGTGTGTGTCTGTGTGTTGTGTCTGGTTGTCTGTGTGTGGTCTGTGTGTGTTGCCTGTGTTTTTGTGTTGTCTGTGTGTGTGTGCGTGTGGTGTGTGTGTCTGTGGGTCTCTGTGTGTTTCTGTTGTGGTGTGTGTCTTGTTGTGTGTTGCGGGTGTTGTGCGTGTGTGTGTCCCGTTGTGCATGTTTGTGTGTGTGTCTGTGTGTGTGTGTCCTTGTGTGCATGTGTGGTCGGTGTGTGTGTCGTGTGTGTCTGTGTTTGTGCGTGTTTGGTTGGGGGTGTCTGTCTCCCCCCTGTGTGTGTGTGGGGTGTTGTGTGTGTGGTGGCGTGTGTGTGTGCGGGTGTGTGCGTTGTGTTGTGTCTGTGTGTGTGGTCCGTGTGGTGTGTGCCATGTTCTGTGTGTGTTTTTGTGTCTGTGTGTCTGTGTTGTGCGTGTGTCTGTGTGTGTGTGTTTTGAATGTGTGTGTCTGTGTGTGGTGCATCTATGTGTGGGCTGTGGTGTGTGTCCCTGTGTGTTTGTGTGCATGTGTGGGGCGTGTTTGTCCGGGGGGTGTGTCGGTGTGTGCGTGTGTGTGGTCCCTGTTAGTCCTGTGTGTGGGAGGTGGTCGTGTGCCTTGTGTGTGTGTCTTTGTCTGTGTCTTGTTGTGTCCTGTGTGTCGTGTGCCTGTGTGTGTGTCGGTGTGTCTGTGTACCTGTGTGTGTGGTCTGTGGGTGTGTCTGTGTGCATGTGTGTGTGTCCTGGGTGGTGTGTGTCTGTGTGCTATTGTCTGTGGTGTCTGTCTGTGTGGCCTGTGTGTGTGTCCTGTGTGTGTGGTGAGGGGTTTGGTGTCTGTGTGCCTGGGTGTTTCTGTGGATGTGTCCGTGTGTGTGTGTAGTGGTCCCTGTGTGTTGGTGGGTCTGTGTGCTTGCCGTGTGTCTTGTGTGGTGTATGTCTGTGTGCCCCGGTGTGTGTGTCTGTGGGTGTGGTCTGTGTGTCGGTGTGTGTGTCTGTGTGTGTCTGTGGTGGGTGTGTGTGTGGTCTGTGGTGGGTGTCTGGTGTGTGTGTCTTGTGTGTGTGTGCGTCTGTGTTGTCCTGGGTGTGCGTGTGTCTGTGTGGTGTGGTGCGTGTGTGTGTGTCTGTGTGTCTGTGGTGGTGTGTGTCTGTGTGGTTGTGGGGGCATGTGTGGTCTGTGTGTGTGGTTTGCGTGTGTGTTGCGTGTGTGTGTTGTGGTGTGTGTTTTTGTCTGTGTGTGTGTGTCTGTGTTGTGTCTGTGTATATGTGGCGTGTGTGGGTCTGTTGTGTGTGTGTCTGTGTGTGGTGGTCTGTGTGTGTGTGCGTGCACACACATGTGTGTGTCTGTGTGTGTCTGTGTGTGTTTGTGTTTGTGTGTTTGTGCATGTGAGTGCAGTGCTTGTTGAGGCCAGAAGAGGTTGTCTTCACTGGAGCTGCAGTTACAGTCCTTGGTGAACATCCTGTGTGTGTGCGTGTGTGTGTGGGTCTGGGTCGCTTTGTGTGATCTGTGTGTGTAGGTGTGGTGTCCTGGTGTGTGCGTGCGTGTGTGGTGCGTGTGGGGTCCTGTGTGTGTGTTGTGTCTGTGTGTGTTTCTGTGTGTTGTCTGTGTCTGTGTGTGGGTGTGTCGGTGGTGTGTGTGTGTCTGTGTGCGTGTGTCTGTGTGTGTGTTCCTGTGTGGCGTGTGTGTGCATGTGTGTCTGTTGTGTGGTCTGTGTGGGTGTGTCTGTGTGGGGGGTGCTGTGTGCGTGATTCTGTGTGTGTGTGTCCTGTGTGCGTGTGGGGTGCATGTGTGTCTGTGTGGGTGTGTCCTGTGTGTGTGGGTGTTCTGTGTGTCTGTGTGTGTGGTGGGTGTATGTGTGTGTGAGAGTCCTGGTGTGTGTGTCTGTGTGGTGTGTGCCTCTGTGTGTGCACTGTGTGGTCACCCTGGGTCTCTGTGTGTGTGTCTGGTGTGGTCTGTGTGTGTGTGCAGTGTGTGTTGCGTGTGGTGTGTCTGTGGTGGTGCCGTGTTGGTTGTCAGTGTGTGTGTGGTCCTATGTTTTTGGCGTGTGTGTGTGGGGCCTGGTGTGTGTCTGTGTGTGTCTGTGTGCGTGTGTGTGTGTGTCTGTGTGTGCGTGTGTGTGTGTCTGTGTGTGTGTGCCTGTGTGTGTCTGTGTGTGCGTGTGTCTCTGTGTGTGTCTATGTGTGTGTGTGCGTGTCTGTGTGCGTGTCTGTGTGTGTGTGTCTGTGTCTGTGTGTGTGTCTGTGTCTGTGTGTCTGTGTGTGTGTCTGTGTGTGTGTCTGTGTGTGTGTGTCTGTGTGTGTATCTGTGTGTGTGTGTGTCTGTGTTTGTGTGTTGTTGTTGCAAAGGTAAACGTTTTCAAATGGGACAGGTTCATAGCAAAAAAAAAGTGGAGGAGAGTATAAGATGAATGTTATGCCAGTGATGGATCAAGATACTGGCAAGGACAGGAGAGGTTAAATCAAAAACAGAGATGAAAGAGTTGGTCCAAGGCAAGAGAAAATCACTTGTTTTGACATTTAAGAAGGAAATTGAATTCTGAGCACTGACAGTGATAAGAGTCTTCATGACTGGACAAGACATTGACGTTTTGTGTTTAAAATTTGTCTGGGAAAAGTATGAAGCAGTGTTCCTCACTGAGAAAAAGATGTGCGGGTTTTGGTATCCTGCTTATCATTCTGGTTCTGCCTTTTCTGTATGAAGAGTTTGGATTAAAGATTTGGCAAGCTATGTGACAGACCTGACTTCCAATGGAAACATTGTGTTTTAGGCCAATGCCCTTTTGCTGACAGATTGGCTTCACTGCGACACTCATTCCTGGACATCCAACTGAACACACTCTTTTCATAAAGTCATGAGAAATCCACAAAGGAGGAGGCTCTATGAGATGTTACTGGGCAAACCAATTGGGAAACAAACAGTAACCAAGAATTCACATTTCCATGTCCTCTGCAACATCAGCCTTGCAAAAATATATACACAAGAACTGCAGTCTTAGATGAGCCTCATGTTTCTATTGCACTATGACATAAAATCATTAAACCACTGCTAGTAGTAAAAGCAGTCATGTCTAGTAATAGAACTCCTCAATGCCCATTCAAAGGGAATTGCATTTTAAATGACAAATGGAGAACAGTGTCCTGCTGAGGTGAGTGGCATAGGACAGGATTTGGCTTCACTGAGATTTATTAAATTATCTTCTGTGATATTGCTGTGTAACTTCCAAGCTCTCATCCTGAACTATAGTATCAAACTTACTGGTCTTATGAAGAGATGTAATTTGTTTCAGTCATCCATTAAATATTTTATTGTATTTCAGATATTTAATGTAGATGGAAAAAAAAGATTGAAACTTCTTAACATGGATATCCAATATCCCTCCCTTAATCTTTCATGAAAGTTCTTACTATTTGCTCTGCATTATGCTTAATATTACATAACCTGCATACAGGACATTTTGACTACCACCTATGTATCAGACATATTATCTCATTTAATCCTCAGAGAATCCTATTAGAAACTTATAGCAACAGAAAAATGAATAGACTGACATTTCTAGATGAACTATAATCTTGCCAATATCAGTTGGATGCAAATGATGTCTGAATTAAACAGTTATGGCTTTAGAAAGATATTGAATCAAAGTGCTAGATTTTGAACCTGTTAAGAATAGTAAAGAAAACTTTGTCTTATTTTAATACTCAAATATCAACTTTATCATAAATAAAGCTCTACAGATAAACACATTGTGCACAAGGCCCAAATCCATTATTTACTAGTGCAAAATTACTATGTAAAATTGATCACTAGGGTGAGAATTATAGTGGCAGAGCAAATAAATCACATGGCAAAAGAAAGACTGCTTCACGAATCTTCCAAGAATCATTGGTACAAGATCAAGTTAGCCCAAATCCCCACACTAATGGGTAAATAATCCCCAGGCTCCATCATTTCTTGATGAGCTATTGATAACTGATAACTAGTTTGGGGACTGAAAGAATAATTGTTGGCTGACTGTGTGACCACTGGTTGCTTCCCCATACTCTAGGGAATTTCCTCCTAATCCACATCTATATTGGGAGCACTAATTGTACTTAGTGACTTCTAAAATGAAAGAAGTATAAGACATGAGGGAAATAAAGTTAAGAAGAGCCAGCACTCAGGAGGCAGAGGCAGTGGATCTCTGTGAATTCAAGGCCAGACTGGCTTACATAGAAAGTTCCAGGATATTATAAATGTATGAAATCCTCAAAGAATACAAAAGAAAAACTAGTGTCACAGTACCCTATTGCTATTGAATAAATTCTCATTTCATGATCAGAGAAATGGTGAAATTGACTTCTACCAAATATCTCCAAGAAATGCAGTTATATACAGAGATGTTACTCTGTAAACATGACATGTGAATTTTTCATATGATGCCTTTTTTCTAATTTTGTTTATTTAATGCACTTGGGTGTTTCATTGATGCTTTCATATTATGAGTCTTAATGATGAACACATTAGTCATAGGATAAAATCCAGGATAAAACTCACATATTAGTGCCAATGAAAGAGCATAATAAGAATTCCAATCAGAAGTCGGCCCAGAGTGGTATGAGGGAAATGGATAGCAGGTAGGCCCTACCCTGAGAATTGTTGAAAACTGATTATGGCTGGTTGAGGAAGAAGAGACCTTCCTTAAGATCTCTAGATTGAATGAATAGACTCCAGTGGATGAACTTTCTACAGGACATCTAGGTAAAATGCTTGACTGAATGAGACTTGGCATGTATGGCAAAATTCATGAGGTCCAGTGGGGGATTGAGGGGACATGGAGGGTCCTCATGCCTTAGAGATCCAGTACTCTGGCATTTAAGGTAATGGACTGAAAGCTCAGATTTTACCAGACATAACATAATCAAGCTTTTGGTGGTCTCTGTCACTCATGAAAACCACGAATGGTCAGATATTTCCTTGGAAAATCAACATATGGAGGATGAGTTTAAGATAGAGAGTTGATCCTTTTCAGTGTTGATGTGATTTTCCTTCTTACCCTCCTGAGGTATTTGCACTATATCTTTCTATGTGAAATTGTTGAATAAAGACAATATTTTGTGGACAGATGAATGAATGAGTTGACAAGCATTCTTGTAGAGAAGGAGGATCACCCTTAGTGGGTTATTCTCCCCCATAAGATCACTCCATTCTTTTCCTTTTCTAAAACATGCAAACGTATGGATAGACAACAGACTTCTGTGTCTCTCACAAAATTTAACTCTCTTCTAATAAATGATGCTCTGTTCTTTGATTTGAAAGCTTAACTATTTCATCATCAAAAATACCACACTTTATCAATAGTGGAAATTATAGCCAACATGTAATATTTCTTGTAAAACCACTTGTATTTATTTTTCTTAGTTTCCTTTGAGAGAAGTTAAAAATCTCCCTTACTCTAGTAAAACTGTACCTTTGTATATATTCCTAAATGGTGTCCACAGCTAGAGTTTTCAAATGTTCATATATGTGGATCCTATGATAAAACACTTAATAGAGATTATCTCATTTTATCCTGACAGAAATCAGATGAAGTGGTTACTGTCATTATCCCTATTTGATGAAGAGAATACCGAGGCTCAAACAGAATTCTTAACTTGTCCAAGATCATCTAATGCCAAGCAATCAAGAATGGATGCTATGAATGTACACAGACCATCCTGGACCAGCCTATTTCTGAGAGGATAACCTGCAGTGACAGAGAAATAGCAGGTGAGCAGATTTCTTGATAGTAATTTCACAAGGAACTAGAGAATCAAACACCAGATTGAGAGCAACCCTGGAACTGAGCTTTGGGGTTTATCAGATGCCTGGTTAAAAAGTCCCTAGTCTTCTCCCAAAACTGTCATGATCTGAGGCTGAAATATTGTGGATGCATAACGCTGATTTAGTAAAATTGTAGTTTTTTACTTTGATTTTATAACTAGTTCCTTGTTAGGATTAAAGAAAAAAAAAAAAAAAAAAAACGCTGGGTCCAGGTCTGTTGTTTACAGTGGTTCAGTGCTCAGAATTCTCGATCTTAATCTTTTGTCTGTCTTAGTATCAGTTTCTTTCAGAGTGAATGTAGTTAGTTTCCTCAGTTTATGAGACTGTGTTCTCACATGATTTGGCTACTTTAGGTAGGAAGATGGCATTTATCTCTTTGGAAGGCTAGCTTTCCACGTTTCTAAACAAAATGCATAGCCTTTGCTTGTCAAATGGCAATTCATTGGTAGAACTGTTATTTAAGTATTGAGGTCTGATGGCAGAATCATAAGCTATTTGTAAATAGAACCTGTTATGAAGTGATATGTGGCTGTCAGCATCACTGACGTACATGGCGCATTTTTCATGTTATATATTCTTGTCCCTTCTTCGTAGTTGATGGTTTCGTAGTTAGGTTTCATTCTCTGATCTCCCTTTCTTGTAATTCACTCTTCTGGTATTCTGAGATACCTTAGAATGTGAAATTTAATTTGGTTATGGAAATTCTAAATCAGAGGTGCTGTTGACCAGGAGATTGATCAGCTTGTTCACTGGGTTGACTATGAGAAAGGAAGGGAGATTGAATCTAGTGAGACCTAGAAGAAAGGAATTGGAATTCAAGGTTTGTGACTTCTGCATGTGTCAACATTTTTATAGTAATTTCAAACTATATATTAAGAACTTCTCTACATTCCATTTGGCATACATGTTTGTATGATTTTTTTACTAACTTGAATTTTATTTGTTGTTACAAAGATAATTTCATTCTTTCCAACCTCCTAGTTGGAATTTATATACTTTAAAATGTAACATGTCAGCTAGGCATTATTTATCAATCTTCTCTCTCCTGGTCTAGCCTTCCTCCTCCCTTCCCAGTTAAAGTAACATGATTTCCCCATGATCATATCTGTCTCCTATTAGCTCCCCCAGCTACTTCTTCCCTTTTACCCCCATAGTTCCTTGTATTCACATCCCCCCCTGCCAACTTAAATACCCCAATTTTAACCATTTCCTACTTGATTGCATAGGCCTAAAATATCAATCACAGAATGCATGAAATCCCCGCCAATGGGGAAGGGAGGATAAAGATGACTAAGAGGCTATGTATTAATTATAAAAAAATAAATAAAATAACTTAAAAATATATAAAATATCTTAAATCAATAGGAATCATTGGTAATTATTTTTGTTCTTCTCGAGACAGGGTCTCCCTGTAGCCCCAGCTGTCCTGGAATTCACGATATAAACCAGGGTGGCCTTGAACTCACAGAGATCTGCCTGCTTCTGCCTCGGAGTGCTAGGATTAAAGGCATGCACCACCACACCTGGCTTAGGAATCATTAGTAATTTAACAATAGGAATGCTTTTGCCATTCAAGAGACGGTCACAGGTGAGACAAGTGATATATTCTCCAGCACAGGATATAATAAGCTTGTTGCTTCTGTAATACTCACTGTTTGGATGGATATAATTACATATGATTCTTTTAGTAGGAAGAGTATAAAATTATTTAAATGTTTTAAGACAGCAAATTGTCTACTATGTTCATATATTAATTGTATGTATGTATTAAATTAGACAAATGCAGTAATGGGGGAAAGTGATTATCCTATGCTTCTCCTCACCAATTATGTTTCTCAAGGATGCAGGACAGTATTGTCAAAAGGAAATGGATTACAATTTTGTGATTAAATTTTTTGCTATAAGCATTCTTGCATATGTAGATATACATACACATGTGTGTATAGAAAGACAGAAATCATTTGAAAAGCATCTTCTTTTTAGGAAAGCATCCACCTTGCTGCCCCTATTGAGAGAGAGAGAGAGAGAGAGAGAGAGAGAGAGAGAGAGAGACCAGACTGTGACAGAAAATTTTCTTTTCCATGGATCTATTTTGTAGGCAGACAGTTCATGTTAAAAGCACGATGCTTACTTACAAGTTAGATGCCCTTGGGAAATGATTTTTATCTTGTGCTTTGTTTTCCTCATTGCCATAGGACAACAATAATAGCTATGATCTCATATATTTGTTGTCAAGATCAGCAAGGATGTGCTTGTGAAACATGTAGTGCAGTGTTTAGCATAAAGAAAGCACTCAAGAAAAATTATTAAGTATCCCTGTCACTCAATTCATAAAGTCATTACTCAAGAAAATTATGTAAGCTGGAAATGGTAGCTATCTTGATTTTTTTCAAAAGTTGCTAATGCTAAAGGAAGTCTTTAATGTTCTCTAATGGTCTCTCAATGGATTCCAAGGTTGAACCAAGAAAACTATAGATTTAATACCCCCATCCCCTGTTCTGTCTTACTGAAACTGGGCTGCAGGACACCCTCCCAATTACCACTTTATATATCCTCAAGCTTTTTGCTTTAATTATTTTGTTATTTTTTTAGAAAATCATTTTATACAATATTTTTATTGATGCTTTGTGTATTTCATAGAATATTTCTCAGTCCAATTCAGACACATCCCCCTTTCTGCCCCCTTACCCCACCCTAGTTCATACATTCTGCCATATATGTCTTGCATCCTTTTCTCAGTCTTTTTAAAGTTTTTCTCTGCAGAGGTTTATTGTTTTGGGCAGAAGTTAACTATTTCAGTCAAATCTTTGACCCAGTTCTTAATGTTGTTGTTGTTCCCTCCCATTTCTTTTGCTCTAAAATATGCCTATATATACACCACATATACTAAAATTATGACCTCTGAAAATAAATTGTATGCTAATTCCAAAATATACTTAGCAATTCACATTTTACAAACCTCAGAAAAGCCCAGGCTTGGCAAGGGTGGTAAAGAAGAGAGCGACCTCTCCTTTTATCTCTGAAACCGTGCCTGCACTCAAACTCATTTCAGCAGTGTGTGCTGTGGGCAGGATTAGACAAACATCTCATGTTATCCCCATCAAAATGTATGGTTTACCATTGTTTCTTAGAGGTTAACCCACAGTGTGTGAAGCTTCTGCTGGAGCTAAAGTATCATGGCAAATAATGGGAAAGCCTTCAGGCTATGGATGGTACAACTGCTCTAAACACAGCAGCACCTTCATGGAGAAGCTGTGATATGGAGTATATTCTGAGAGATGTGACAATTTATTGAACATAACTTGAAAGAATTCTTGTTGTCCTTCTACTTTGGCCTCTGAAGACTTCATCTGCTGCACTTTCTGTTTTGCAGGCTATTTTCCATTTGACTTTCATCCCAATAACCTGCTCTCTGACTTTCTTTAGATAATGTGAAAATACAGGCTGTGAAGAGGCCAAGGGTGGAAAGGCCCTTCTTTCTCAGTGAGCTGCATGTAGTGACTCTTCTTTCTCATCCAGAAGAATTTGGAATCTTTTGGAAATAGTTGCGTCTCAACTGTAATACACATAGAAAGGAATAATGAATGATTCTACTCATTAACTACATTAAATGAGGGTTTTTATGAAATGCAAACCACTTCTGTTTCAAAAGAAATACTAAGGCAAAATATTGCACTTAATAAATGAAATATGTTTTTACAAAAATCTAGCATGGAATGAGGGAAATGGGCACCACACCTTGAAACTAGCCGAAGGACTATTAGCAACTGATTAATGCTGGGCGAGAGAGGGTAGACCTTCTTTAAGGGAGTGATTCTAGATATCCTGACTAGGCTTTACTGTATGAACCTACAACCAAGAGATGTCTGGGTACAAATCTTTGACCAGTTAGGACTTAACATATGACAGAATATACATGAAATCCAGTTGAGCAATCTCACGGGCACAGATGGGGGGAGGGATACCAAATTTGATTAAGATATGTTATATGAGGGGCTAGAGAGATGACCTAGTGGTTAAGAACACCGACTGATCTTGCAGAGGACCTGGGTTTGATCCCCAGCACCCACAAGGCAGCTGAGGACTGCCTTTAACCCCAGCACCCACAAGGCAGCTGAGGACTGCCTTTAACCCCAGTTCCAGGGGAATACAATGCCCTCTTCTGACCTCTGTGGCATTCCATGACACGGTGCACAGACCTACATGCAGTCAGTACTTTCATACACATAAAAAATAAAAATAAAATTTAAAAATAAATAAATAAAAGTTAAAAAAAGATATGTTATATGAAATGCACAAAAATTCAATAAAACATTTTTTGAAGTTAAGATGGCCTTTATTCTTAATAAGATGTTAAAAAATAACAGAAATTTAATCATTGTAGTATAAACTCTGTAAACCTAATGTCTTTCTGAATAAAATAAAATTATCCTTATAAGATAAATATAAAAGTTTAAGTAAAATATTTCATAAATCCCATTCTTGTATCACATGGAAATTAATTAATCTCAATTTAATATCTGTGTATCAGGTTAGAACATTGCCAGACTCAAAAGGCATCACATGACCTTTGCTGTGCAGTGAGCTGGTTTATGAGTACTGGAAACCTAATCCCCTTCTGTGTTCTGCATGTCATGGTAGAGTGAAAGGAAGCTAGGACACAAATTTATTACCATTCTTTGTGAGTAAGCACAGTTTTCCCTATTAAGAAACAGGAAACTTATCATGATTAAACACCATGCCAAATAATTGGCAGTTGTTCATTCGGTCATTGTATCAGTGGATGATTATTAAATCCTCCTGGCGACTTGCTGTAAGATATGAATGGGGTTATAGATTGACTCACTTTGTTCTCTTTCTCTGTAGAAGTTACACCCATATAGGAAAAGAGAGAACCCCAAATAATTCAGTATACACTGTATTCTATATGTATAGAGCAAGGGAAGCATGGAGGGGGTTAGCCCTACGTTTACTTGGAATGAGACACGGAATGAGGGTACATACGTCCAAAGAAACAATGGTTAACTAATGTGGAGAGTAAGTAACTTTCACCAGGAAGATTGTATCTGGTAATATTGTTTAACTAATGAATATTCTTTAATTTTAAAAAATACATTTGTATTTAGTGGGTATGAGTGTTTTATCTTCATGTATTTAAGTTTTCTTGTGTAATGCAATAACCATGGAGACCAGAAGAGGGTGTTGGGTTCCCTGGACCTGAGTTCTTGTTGGTTGTTTCACCTCATCTGTGTGCTGGAAACTGAACATAGGTCCTCTGCAAGAACACCTGTTCTCTTAACCACTGAAATATCTCTCCATCCACAATCAATGAATATTTTATTACAATGTTATCAATTGTTACATAATGCTTTCCCTATTAATAGAACAAAATCAATTAACTATGTTCCTATTTTGATAGTTAGGCTGATTCTGATCTTGGAAAGAAACAATAACCAAAATGGTTGTGTATGTTCTTAGAGCTAAATAACTGTACATGTGTTTGATTCCACTATTAGACTACTGTCCTAGATGTGAGGTCACTTAGTTAATAGATCACCATTTTTAAAAACTAAAATGCATTATTTCAAACTAACATTATTAAACAATACTGATTTTTGTTTAGCCAAACATGAGTAGCAAATATAAATGTTTTCTTTCTGGTCTGATCTTGAACAAATGATTTAACCTTAATTATTCTCACTCTGTTTCTTTATAAATTATGAGGAAAACAATCTTGCATTAACTTCTGCTTTAGCAGTTAGGGAATAATAAATATGTTGTTATAAATTTTATAACATATTTTTAAAATATTTTTTATTATTTTAATTTTAATTTATGTGCATGAGTTGTTCCTGAATGCATGTAAGTGAGCCTATGTCCTGAAGGATCAGATCACCTGGAATTGGAGTTATAGATGGTGGTTATCTGCCATGTGGATGCTGGGAACCAAACTGGGGTCCCCTGGGAGAGCAGTGAGTTCTCTTAACCACGACTAAGTTGACTGTCCTGTCCTATGTTCCTCATAGTTTGAACATAGGTTTCAGGTGACTGCTAAAGTCTGGAATGAAAATCCCAGTCTTCTAATAATGTTCTTATTGTTCTTAATTATTTTCTAACAATAAAGAAGTAATGCTTACAGAATAGAATAGTGGTTTCCTACTAGATCCATCATGTGGTTCAAATTTCAATACTAATTGTTCACATAAATCATTTTATACATCATTACTATTAACCCATGCTCAGAAATTTTGCCTTAAATATAAAAATGTTGCAGTATTTAGTGAACAGACTGAAGCATCACATGCATTTTCCATTTTACAACTTAACGTCCTTGTCACTTAATATCTTACAATACTGATGAGGTATCTGAAAAAGAACATTTAACTGAATATTCTTTCTGCTTTAAGGATTCAAATAAGTAATATAAACAAAAAAGTTAGGCTGATAGATCTGTAACTTCTTATTATGATCCAAGATATTACTCTCCTTTAACTACAAGTGTGAATCCTTACACTTACTAAAGAAAAAGGCTTCCCAAGCAAAATACACTTGTCTTTGTGTTTTGCTTTCTATATGATATTGATGTGTGGCCTTGACTTGAAGGATTTGGATTTATTTTTGAACTCCTGTCAGCACTCCATAATTAACATTGCCCAGAAGAGAAATGCTATTTTGCCTCCTACATCATCAACATAACTGTCAGCAAATAAGGAATTCTTCTTTGGCATTACTGATGCTAATGTATGAAGCAAAAGGGAACAGCTGGCTTTCTACACACTAGGCTCTTAGAAGGACTGGCATCTAGTGCAGTACATTTCAGTTTCTGCATACCTATTTTTATGTTAAGAATGTTTCTTAAAATATCATTTTAATTCCAAGGTCTATTTTTAATTTCCCAATCTGGTGTATTTGCTGATCCCAAAGTTGTTCATCTCAATGTCATTCCACCTCCTTGACACAAAAATGGATATTTAATGCTGATTTACTACTTGATATTTCATTTATCTACAACTACTGCATTGTTTCTGTGTTCTGTATTCCATGTAATTTTTCAAAGCTTTCTGTTATATAATTTTGTTAAAATGTATAACAATTGGTGAATTAATATTTTTTTTTTCAAAAGGAAAAGTCATGAGCACTAACTTTTTCTCCAGTAAATGGGAACAATATAGCATACCCATCTGTTCTTCAAGAAGTAAAAATTTTCTGTAGCCTCCAGAATTTCAATGTGCTCAAATTAGGTATTATGAGCTAATTTTGATATATAAGTGGTATTTTTAATTATTAATTGCATGTATGCTAGAATCGTGAAATGGCATATCCACTTCAGAAATGAATGTGATGGCTATTCAAAATTATAAAGATAGATTGTCCACATAATCTAGAATTTCTACTACTTAAGTATATGCTTCTCCCCAAAATTGAAAACGTAAATTCACACAACAAATTTTACAAGAATGTTTACACAGCATTATTCATATTATCCTGAAGGTGAAACCAACTCAATGTCTGTCAATTGTTTAATGGATAAACAAATGTTGAATATTCATACAACTAAAAAACTCTTAAAAATTGAAAAAAAATGAAGCTTGGGAGCATATTATAACATACACGGAATTGTAAATCATTATCCTTCGTGAAGTAAGACCAACAAAACTATCAAATAGGACATTAAAAACATTATAAGGAGATGAAATCTAAGTTGTACGAAGTGTCAAAATAAGCAAAAACCCATAGAAACAAAACACATATTCACGATTCCAGGGCTTCAGACTGAGTTTATGAATAATTGTGAGATTTCTTCATTTTTTGATAAAATTTTTATTTTTTATTTAATTTATTTTGGCTGATATATATAAATATAAAGTTCTACATATTTATAGGATCACATGATGTTTCATGCATATATACATTCTTTAAAACTTAAAACTGCTGAACATGTCTAGTTCATTAAACATGTATAATTTCTTTGTGGTTAAAAATTCCATGGTTCTGGGTTATTCCTCCAAGGAGAGAGCTAATAGCCAATTAGATTTGGGATATACAGACGTATGGCTGCCACTGCTGCACAGTATTTCCAGGCAGATGAAGTGTAGCTGGTGCTGACGGAGGAGTCTTCTTGGAGGAATAACCCACGGCTGATGCCACAAGCTTACATCCTCTAATGGTTAGGAGATGTTATAAACCACACAAAGACCCTGCCATACTTAACAGAAGAAAATGTAAATCATGAATTAACATACCATCCAAACATCTGTGTCTATACCAAAGAAACCTACCATAACAATTAGTACTGTTTAAATACCCATATATCTAATTGTGTGTGCTTCATTAGTAGGATCGAAAGGCTATATATTATACTGTTTAATACCTAAATATCTAATTGCATGTGCTTCATCAGTAGGATCGAAAGGTTATGCCTGGACAAGCTGGCAGCCCATGAAAGAAAACAGCCAGAACTGACTAGAGACCAAGACATCAGCTCCAGAGAAAGTAGAGTGTTTTGCTTCTCATCCACCTGTGCCCCTTTTCTAAGCCTAGGGAACAATCTGTGGAAGAGGGGGCGTGGTAGAATGTAAGGGCTTCGATTGGGGTTAATGGTGAAACTACAACAATATAGACTGGACACTCATTTGATCAACTTGATTGAACATACAAGCCCCCCCTGCTGGATGGTGGGACCCATGAGCTGTGTGGGTTTGGGCACAACTGCTTGCAAATTGGTTTTACATGAAGGATGCTTGTACTCACAAATTAGCACTTATTGTTAAAAAAAATGAAAAAACAAAACAAAAAAGCAGAGAAAAATGCAGAAAAGTTACGGTAGAATGCATGATCTGGGATGGGCAGGGGTGGGGTGGGGGGAAGGGAAGGGGATATATGCCTGAACTGAATTGGAAAATGTATGAAATACACAAAGCATCAATAAAAAAAAAATTCCATGGTTCTGAATAAAATTACATGGTTCTTTCTTTGAGGCTTTTGAAATGCAAGCAATATCATATCTATATTGAACCTACTGTAAAATCAAGTTCCATACAGTTACCTGCAAATCTCATGATCTAAATCTTTCTTTGCCACTGCATATAAATCCATTGTGTAGATATACTACATTTTTGTTAGCCAGTCCTCAGTTGAGGGGCATTTGGGTTGGTTCCAACTCATTGCTATTGTGAAAAGAACTGCAATAAACATAGATGTGCATGTATCTTTGCAGTAGGATGAGTCTTGTGGGTATATACCCAGAAAGGTCAGGTGGTAAGCTCGTTTTGAATATTTAAGTTTTCTCCACACCACTTTCTACAGCTGTTGTATGAATTTACGTACCCACCAGCAGTGGATGAGTGTTCCCTTTTACTTATAACCTATCCAGCATTTTGTGTCTTTTGTCTTCTTGATCTTAGCCAGTCTTATAGGAGTGAGATGATACCTGAGAGTGGTTTTAATTTGCATTTCCTTAATTATTAATGATGTTGAACACTTTTTAAGATGTTTCTCAGCCATCTTTACTTCCTCATTGAAGACTCTGTTCATCTCTTTACTCCATCTATTGAGTGAGTCATTTGTTTTCTTCTTTGTTTTTGAGTAGTTTATATATTCTGGATGTTAATGCTCTGATTTATCATGGGTAAGGATTTCCTCCCACTCTGTGAGTTTTCTCTTAACTTCCTTGATTGTTTCTTTTTTTATTTATTTCTGTATGTGTATGAATGTACTGTCTGCAAGCAAGTCTGTGCACCCGTGTCGTGCAATGCCGCGGAGGTCAGAAGAGGGTGTCGGATTCCCCTGGAACTGGAGTTCTCCTGGAATTGGAGTTTCAGACGGTTCTCAGCCGCCATGTGGGTGCTGGGGATCGAACCCGGGTCCTCTGTAAGAGCGGTCGGTGCTCTTAACCGCTAGCCATCTCTCCAGCCCCCTTGATTGTTTCTTTAGCTGTACAGAAGCTTTTGAGTTTGATGAGATCCCAGTTGTCAATTATTGACCTTATTTCCTGCACAGCTGCTGTCTGATTTAGAAAGTCTTTTTCCTACACCTATGTCATATGTTGTTGCTAACTTTTTCTTCTATCACCTTCAGGGTTTCATATTTCACCATGAGATCTTTGATTCACTTGGAGTTGATTTTTGCACAGGGTGAGAGGTAGAGGTTTAATTTTGACAAGTGGTCATCCAGTTTTGCCAGCACCATTTGCTGAAGATGCTATCCTTCCTCCATTGAGTTTTTTTTTTTTTTTTGCCTCTTTGTTAAATATGAGGTGGCTGAAATTGTATGAGATCAAGTTTGGATCTCATATTTCATAGGTCAATGGGTATGGTTTTTTGCCAGGACCAGGCTGTATTTATGACTATAGCCCTGTAATATAGCTTGAAGTCTAGTAAAGCAATTCCCCCTGCATTGCATTTTGCACTCAGGGTTGCTTTAGCAATTCAGGGTCTTTTGTTTTTCCCTATGAATTTAAGGATTATTTTTTCTAAGTCTGTGAAGAAACTCATGGAGATTTTGATTGTGATTGCATTGAATCTGTATATAAATTTGGGTAAAATGGACATTTTTAGAATATTAATTTTTTTAGTCCATGAACATGGAAGATCTTTCCATCTTTTGATGTCATTTTCAATCTCCTTATTCAGGGGTTTAAAATTTTTGCTGTAGAGATCGTTGGTGCCTTTGGTTAGGTTTGTTCCCACGTATTTTTTTTTCTAGGCTATTGTGAGTGGGAAGGTCTTAGATTCCTTCATCACTTGTTTATTGTTGGTGTAAAGAAAAAAAAAAAAAAGAATGTAAAGTTACAGGTCTTTATACCTGCATGCAAATTTACAGTTAAAATGTGAAACTCTAAACGTGTTTAGGAATCAACCTATAGTTTATTTTCAGAATTTGTCAGTTTGACTTATGTGTGGAGGGTATATATGCATATTTTAGAATATATAAAATAAAAAATATTTTAAAAAATTAAAAATGAAAATAAAACAAAACAAAACAAAAAGCTACTGATTTTTCTAGGTTAATTTTGTATCTCCCACTTTACTGAAACTCTTAATTGTTTCCAGTAGTTTTTTGGTGGAGTTTTTAGCATCCCGTAAGTAAGCAATCATATCATCTGTGCAAAGGGATAGTTTAATTTCCTCTTTCCTGATAGTACTCCTTTAATTTCTTTCTCTTGTCTTATTGCCTTACCAAGAATTTCAAGGACTATGTTGAAGAGGAGTGGCAATAGGGGGCATCCTTGTCCAGTTCCCGCCTTTAAGGGAAATGGTTCTAATTTTTCTCAATTTATGATGATGTTGGCTGTGGGTTTGTTGTATATGGGTTTGATTAGATTTAGGAATGTTCCCTTCAGTCCAATTCCCTCTAGAACTTTGAACATGAAGGGATGATGGATCTTGTCAAAGGTTTTTTCTGCATCAATTGAGATGATTGTGTGATTTTTGTCTTTCAGTCCATTTATGTTTTATGATATTTATTGATTTACATATGTTGAACTATCCCTGCATCTCTGGTATGAATCCAACTTGATCATGATGGATGGTCTTTTTGATGTGGGTCTGTATGCAATTTGTCAGTTTTTTGTTGAGAATTTTTGCATCTGTGTTCATTAATGAGATCGGTCTTTTTTGATTGTATCTTTGCCTGGTTTTGGTATTAGAGTGATGCTGCCATAGAAGGAGTTTGGGATAATTCACTCTGTTTATTTCCTTCTGAACAGATTGAGTAGTAAAGATTGTAAGACCTCTTTAAATGTTGTATAGAATTCTTCTGGGAAACCATCTGGGCCTAGGCTTTTTTTAGTTGGGAGATTTTTTTATTACATCTTCAATTTCCTCAAATGCTATGGGTCTTTTGAAACTGTCAAACTCTTCTTCGTGAAGCTCTATTGGTTCCCAAGATTTCAAATATTCATCCATTTCTCTTAGTTATCAAACTTAGTAGAGTATAAATTTTTGAAGTATTCTTGTATGATTATCTGGGTCTTTTCTTTATCTTTTGTGATATTTCCCTTTTAATCACAAATACTATTAATTTGGAGTTGATCTTTCTTTCTTTTGGTTAACTGGGCTAAAGGTGTGTCTATCTTGTTTATCCTTTCAATGAATCAGTTTTTGGATTCATTGATTTTTTTTTTCTATTGTTTTCTTTGTTTCTATGTTGTTGATTTCTGCTCTGATTTTTGTTATTTCTTCCTGTCTGTTGGGTTAAGGGTTCATTTGCTGATGTCTCTAAATTTTTTTAGCTGCAGTGTTAGATCATTTATTTGTTCCCTTTTTTTTT
>VZQC01013363.1:1677547-1786150 GCA_009823505.1 Rhizomys pruinosus | reverse complement strand
ATATGCTTGATGATATTTATTGATTTTTGTATGTCGAACCATCCCTGCATCTCTGGTATGAATCCAACTTGGTCATGGTGGATGATCTTCTTGATGTGGGTCTGTATGCGATTTGCCAGTATCCTATTTAGAATTTTGGCATCTGTGTTCATTAGGGAGATGGGTCTATAGGTCTCCTTTTTGGTTGCATCTTTGCCTGGTTTTGGTATTAGAGTGATGCTGGCTTCATAGAAGGAATCTGGGAGAACTCCCTCCATTTGTATCCTTCTAAACAACTTGAATATTAACGGTTGTAAGTCTTTTTGAAATATTTTATAGAATTCTGCTGTAAAACCATCTGGGCCTGGGTATTTTTTGGTTTCTTCCCAGTCTATGTCATTTGACGTCGGAGTTTAGTCTATTGATATTTAAGGTCATTATTGAGAGATGTGTGTTGCTTCTTTCCAACTTCTTGGTTTTCAATCTTGGTCTAGGTTTGTATTTTACACAGTTATGCTTTTATTTGCTTCTCTTTTTAGTTGGTTGGGGATAGTTGCTCTTTTCCTCTGTCCTTTGGATTGCTTCAAGTATTTTCTGAAGTTTTGGGTTTTTGACATATATTCTTTCATCTTTTTTGTGTCATAAAAGATTTTTCTTTCTCCTTCAAACACAATTGCTATTTTTTCTGGGAATAGTAATTCAGGTTGGCATCTAAAGTCATTTAACACTGGGAATACTTTGATCGATGTTCTTCTGGCTTTCGTAGTTTGCACTGAGAAGTCATGTATAATTCTGATGGGTTTCCCCTTGTAAGTAATTTGTCGTTTTTCTCTTGTGGCTTTCAGTATTTTGTCTTTGTTTTGAGCATCTAGCGTTTTAACTATGATATGATGTGGGGAGTTTCTTTTCTGGTCTTGTCTATTTGGTGTTCTATGTGCTTCTTGTATTTGTATAGGTTTGCCTTTTTTTATTTGGGGAAATTTTTCTTCTATTATCCTATTGAAGATATGGTCAACAGTGTGGTCTTGGGATTCTTCTCCTTCCTTTATCTCTATGATGCAGAGATTTGGTCTTTTCATAGTATCCCACATTTCCTGGTTATTCTACTCTTGTGTGTTTCTTTTTTAATTTTTCATAGTCTTCACTTGAGCATTTTATATGTTCTGTGTTGTCCTGCAGGTCTGATAGTCTATCTTCTGCTTCATCCATTCTGCTTCTGAGGCTTTCTCTCATGCTTTGCTGTTGATTGGATGAATGTTCCATTTCCTTTTTTATTTCTTCCTGTGATTTCTTTACTATTTCCATTTCCTTTGGGAGCTTGTCATTCTCTACATGTAGCTCCTTGCTTTGCTGGCATCCTACTTTTTTCATTTCAGCCTGGAATCTTTTCAGTGTTTCCACTTCTTTCCAGAGATTTTCTTTTTCTCCCTCTAGTTCTTTTTGGACAATGTGTTTCTCTTCATCTAGTTCTTTTCAGAGTTTGTCATTCTCTCCCTCTAGTTCTTTCCAGTGTTTATCATTCTTTCCTTCTAAGTCCTTCCAGAGCTTTTCATTTTTTCCCGTTAGTTCTCGGATTTGTTCTTTATATTCTTTGATTTCTTTGAATATGTCTACAATTGTTCTTCTAAGATCTGTATCTTGGTTTCCTTCCAAGGAAGTCTCATTGTAGGAATCTTCTGTCAGACTGGTAGAGTTCAGTGTGGATTTACTATGAGCTTTTCCCATGTTTTTTCCCATGTTGTTTTTTCACTGTCTTTGCTATGTTGATTTGGTGTTGTTTTTGTTTGTTTGTTTGTTTGTTTGTTTGTGTTTTTGGATTCTGGTGCCTTAATGTTGGCTGTGCAGACAGATTCACTAAAACTACACCTACTAAATAGTCCACACCACAGCACCAACAGCTTGACAGGGATCATGGGGGGTTGTTGCTTACCCTGTTGACCTGCTGTGCTCCCTATCTAGGTGCACCCACACCTTGGTGATCTCTGGAACCTGATCTGGCTGGGAGGTTCTGGGGGTGGTTAGTGGGCCCACAGGGGTCAAAGCAGTTCTGCCATGCCTTTCTGGCATGATTCAATGATATAATGCCAATTATTTGTAATCATTAGACGACTTTGTGATGGTACTAACTCTCATAGTATAAGAAGGAGGTAATGTCAGTTTCCAGGAGAGAAAAACAATCAAAAGTCCTAGCAAGATAAAAAGCCTATGAACCACATAGAATATGAACCTATGAACCATATGAACCTATGAACCACAAGAATGACCAGCTCAATATGAAATCCTCATTGTTGCAAATGTAGCACTTTTATCTTTGGGTATCCAAGGGATGTCTAGTTGAATTCACAGCTCACTCAGTAGGAGGAAATTAATGTTTTTACTGTAAACTTAGCCATGTACCCCTGGCTGCTATTCCAGAGAACCTGGGTTCAGTTTCCAGTGCCCATATGGTGACTAACAACCATTCGTAACTCCAGATGTAGGAATTCTATGCTCTTCCTCTGACACCATGAGCATTGCATGACATGTATGCACTTACATACATGCACGCAAAACACTCATGCACAGAAATATAAACAAAATCAATATTTTTACAACAGATGGACACTATTACAAAATTCCACAACTAGTGAAAACAGAGAGAAAAATGGCAACAATTGATACTTCTAAAATGCAACCCCTATATATAAAGTTTAGAGAGCATGATAGGAGAGCCAGAGGATCATTATGGCTTATACTGGCTAGTGTCTTCCAGACATCAAAAGGAAGCTGCACCAACAAAATAAATCTCAACAATATGGTTTCTTAAACAAGATATTCATAATGAGAATATTGGTTGACATGCCAACAGTGATGTGAGAAATTTCACAAGGTTGCACCTGTATGTGAAGAGTTACAGGTGATTAATAACTGCTAAGTGAGGGAGAATCAGTTTTCTTCAGGGAATAACTCTCTACTTGACTATCCAATCCCAAGTGGCCAGTCATAACTAACACCACTAAATGGACTCAGAAAGTTGTTGTTGTTGTTGTTGTTGTTTTTCTCAGCACACACACACACACACACTCATATGTGTGTGTGTTGAAAGAGAGAGAGTGAAAGAACTCATAGCACTTTTTATCTTATACAATTTTGTTCAGTATTTATATTTTGATGATTTCAGAGTGTCAGTTTGCTTAAGCACTTGCATTCTAGCTAACTATTCACTGTTTCACTGTTTTAAGGTTTAGTCTTCCTTACTGTTTGTTAAAAGGGTACAGATATTTGGGGTCTTTGACTCATCATACTCACTTTTTGGTAATTTGAGGAACTTTAGAGCACAAATTCTGGTAGCCAAACATGTAGAATAGAGAAAAAGTTAGTTTTAAAGCTTCATCTATCTTTTTATTGGGGAATATTTAATACACTTAAGGCCACTATAATTAATCCAAAATAGAGTTGTAGCAAAATGACAAGAGAAAATATCATGGTGGTCCAAAATATTCTTTTAGTTTCTATACTACATCAGATAGATCTTTGGGGAAAAGACTTAACGCAAGTTGATATGTGATTGTTCCAGTTTTAAAGAATGTAATTCCGGGCCTGGAGAGATGGCCTAGCAGTTAAGAGCGCGGACCGCTCTTACAGAGGACCCGGGTTTGATCCCCAGCACCCACATGGTGGCTGAGAACAGTCTGAAACTCCAGTTCTAGGAGAACTCCAGTTCCAGGGGAATCCAACACTCTCTTCTGACCTCCGTGGCATTGCACTACATGGGTGCACAGACTTGCATGCAGACAGTACATTCATACACATACAGAAATAAATAAATTTAAAAAAAAGAATGTAATTCCATCTAAGTCTGGTTTCATTAGGGTTATATGGAGTAATATAACTGGAGTAATTCACAGAGAAGAGAGATGTGAATAGTACTGAGTGTGTGTGTGTGTGTGTGTGTGTGTGTGTGTGTGTATGTGTGTGTGTGTGATTGCATATTTATCCTGTGGTTTACTGTTATACCATGCATAGATCTATTAACTCCCCCAAAAGTGATGTCTCCTAAAATTTAATCCTGTGTAACTTTGACTAACTTTGCTTCTCAGGTAATACAATCACACAAGATTTGGAACACTGAATCTTTTGTTGACTTAATATATCCAGGATGTTATAGAAAAGACTTAAGCAGTAGGTTTAGACATACAGATGTTTAAACTTAATTAAAATGAGTATGCTAATAATTTTTCAGTTGAGCTTCATTTTATCATCCTTATAGCTATTTACAAAGAAAGAAGCTGATGTTAGAAAATGTTCTAAGTGAAAACTAATACCTGTTCCCTTGAATAATTTTACATAAAATAAATCAACATAATACAAGGCTTTCTGTATTATCAAACAATTCCATGGACAATTAAATCATCTCATAATACTATTATGAATGTTTATGCCATATGGATCAGTGTATATGGAAACTGAGGTTCAGATTTTTTAATTGTTACTTTTCAGTATTCAAAGCCTGAAAACAAAAAAGGAAATTGAAATAAATTTCAAATATCATTCCTGAAGTCCACATTCTAATATAATTTCAGTAACTTCAAGAATGTGAACTTAGTTAGTTTAACAGACTATATTTAATTTGTTTCAGAGAAGGAAACTGAAGGTTCTTGTCCATTAGCATAATTCCTCATGGGGAAAATTTTTAGAGCCCAGTGTAACAGTAAGGAACCTTACAGTTTCCTTGAGGCCAGACTTTCCAGATACCACAAAGGTGTGCATCTTCATCTTTGGTGATGGAGGGACTCATCCCTTCCTGTAGCCTTGGGTTCCTTTCCCAATGAAGTAGTCCTCATATTTTACTTTATCCATGTGAACTTAAAAAAGTTTATAGATCATTGGAAATCTCAAAATCAAATGTGATATGGATTTTTTTTAATGTTGTAGAAAAGGAGACTATATGCCTTCCTTGAATTTCCGAAGTAGTCAGGAAGGTATAACCTTTTCCCTGTCCACACTCTGCCTCCACACACATTCTCTTTGATCTCATCTTAAATTACACAAACAAAAGGATAAAGATTAGTTGTCTTCATAGTAGCAGGAGTTGATTTTTGAACTCTGCAGATCAATTAGAGTTTCATAGAGAGAAACCAAAACAGGTCAGTCCTCTCCTTGTAATGGAGCAGTCCATAAGATCTTTACAAGTTCTCTTGTTAGAATAATAAACCCAGTCTTTAAATAGAGCTATGATCTGTCCCTCAACAATAAACAGCTGAGAAACCCAGATTTCAAACACTTTCTCTTGTTTTAACTGTTTTAGCCTGGTTGCTGAAGGTCAGAAGTCTAAATGCCAACTCCTGGCTGGGCTTCTTCACATTTTGGTGTTAAACAACTTCAGTATCCCAGTGCTCAAAACAGATTTTTAGTCTTCTTGATCTGATGTAACAAAATGGTACAGACTGTGTGGCTCAAGGAACAGAATTGAAAACAACATATTCAGGGGGCTGGGGAGATGGCTTAGTGGTTGGACTGCTCTTGTAGAGGACCCAGGTTCAATTCCCAGCACCAACATGGCAGCTAAAAGCCATCTTTAAGCCAGGTGTGGTGATGCACACCTTTAATCCTAGCAGCCAGGAGGCAGAGGCAGGCAGATCTTTGTGAGTTCAAGGTCAGCCTGGTTTACAGAGTGAGTTACAGGCCAGCTGGGGCTACAGGGACACCCTGTCTCAAAACATTTGTCAGCAACCTAGAAGTTCAATATCAAAGTTGGAACAGAGGTAAGGAGAACAAGATACATGAAAAGGAGAAAAAAAATGATTGAATATAATATAATATTATATATATATATATATATATATATGAGAGAGAGAGAGAGAGGAACTCTGATGTCTTTTTTTTATGAAAAATAGTTTTATGTGACTAAATCTTTTTGGGGTTTGTACCTAATTACCACTTAATGAGTTCTGTTTCCAAGTTTAATGGCATTGATGATTAAAGATTCAGCCCACATGGTTTGGCAGGATACCTCTACACCTCATATTCTGTTCTCAGAGCTGCATGAGGTAGTTCCCTATATAGAGAGAATATATTCCCTCCACTACTATAAATTTCAATTCTTAGCTCCATCTTCAAATTAGCTCGAAGGTCAAAGTCTCAGCTGTATCAGGGACAGAAAAAAATAAGCATGGTGAGGCGAAATTTCTGAACAGGTCTGAACAGGTCTGAACCTGTAGATACAGAAAACCTTTGCACTTCTATGCTGCAGGATTTGGACAAGCATAATTTACACATTTACATTATATGAGTGTAATCAGATGGAATCAAGGGCAAAAATTCCTAAGGCAGGTGCAAAATCTATCAAGGGACTTTTCCTTGATAAAGACTGAGAGTACTCTTCTTTGGTTATCAGCTATTGACTCCAGGCTTATTAAGGACACAACATTGCCCCCATAAACCTAGATACACTCCAAAATGGCTGTAATTTCAACTCCTCAGCTCCATAAGGTGATCCTTCCCCAGATAACTGTAAAAAAATGTTCAAAAAGTACAAGGCAATGGTCCTCCAGCTTACTGAAGCAAAAGTTGTGGTTCCATTTTCTAAAACGTAGATGGAAAGTATTTTTCCCAAGCTAGAGGGATTGTAGATTCCAGAAAAACTCCAAATGACCTCTGTGGTTGGCCTTCTATTTCCTTAAAGGCTATCTCACAGTCTTGTACCATAGCTTATTGCTCAGAAACCCCCAGTTTCTGAATTCTGACAGCCTGCCTTCATTCTGCTCCATTGTTTGTGCCCCACTTAGTTCCAGCTGGCAGTTTCTGCTAGAACAATTCCATTTCTATTCCTGGCTTCAGTTAAAATGACTGGTAAGCCCTATGCATAATCCCCTTCAGAAGTTAGTTATGGGTAGAAGACCCACACCTCTGATGTTGAATCCAAAGCATGCTTTCTCAATGTTTTTGTTTGTTTGGTTGGTTGTTTTTTTCAAATGTGCAAATGCAGAGAAGTTCTGAAATCTTCAAGTTACATTTTTTGTTATTCTTGCTACTGTTGCTTTGCTTGACAATTCTTCCACTGTCTCCCTCACTGCTCACATTTTACTATAATTATCAATAAGAAAGTGGCACATTATTTCAGCACTTTGAGTATGTTTCCTCATAATAAAAATATCTGATCTGGGTTCTGGAGAGATGGCTCAGTAGTTAAAAGCACTGGCTGCTTTTGCTCAGGACCAGTGTTCAATTTCAAGCATCCATATTGCAGCTAAGAACTTTTTATAACTCCAGTTCTGAGGAAATCTAACACCCCCTTCTGACCACCAGCACCACATGGCATGGCTGCACTTTCATGTGTGCAGGCAATACACTCACACACATAAAATAAAATCAACAAATAAAAATAGATAATCATATGTCTCAAGAGTTTCTTTTTCAAATCAACACTTCTGTGTTAGTGGAAAATTGTAAAACCAACGTATCAATTCACACCATCAATATCTGTTAACTTCTACGTAGGCTGCCCAGGCCAAGCACAGTAGACTGAAGTAGATGAAGCAGAAATCACCTTGCTCACAGGTGTGAGGTCACATTATCCAGTTTCAAGGTAGTCAATATTACCTCAATTGGTTGGGATTCCGTAAGCCCTCCTTATGGGTTTTTCCATCACCTTTCCTATGAATGAGAACAGATGTGATGATAGATAGATAGATAGATAGATAGATAGATAGATAGATAGATGATAGATAGATAGGTGATACATACAGTGTAGATGCAAGAAAGATACATGTTAGATACCTAGAAACATTCTTAATTTTTTGAAAGCTCATTTTTCAATCCACAGTATATAAAGTTATGTCAGTTGAATAAGAGTTATTTTTATGCTAAAGGTCTAATAATTAACAGGAGTACTGAGAGACAAGGGTTTTTTAAACAAGAACAGATTATAGTGCAAAACAATTAAATTAGTATCTTCCCCACAAAGCCAAGGTTCTCTGAATCTTGTAATACTCCCTATGTGATTATAAATTTCCATGGAGGATTACAGACTACAGGCGTAAATTTTTTAGGATCTAGCGACCCAAACAAAATACATTAAATGGATTTAATATTTTGTAATAAGAAAGAAAAATGGGTGCCATTAAGAATATAGTTTTATATTGTACTTTGCATTAATATGTATATTCTAATTTATAGCATAAACCATTATTATTTATTTACCATTAAAATGATGTAGGTATAAGGTAATAGAAAGAGCTCTGAATTCAAAATTTTATTTATGATTATGTTAATACCATTCAGAAGTAAGTTAGAAGTCACAATCTTTTTGTTCTTTGTTATGAGGAGTGAATAAAGTTTCAAATTATTTATTAGTATTATTAGTAATAAGAAAAAAATGAAATAGATGGGACAACCCATGTTGTCAATTACTCTGTGATTGTATTCTGTATTCTCTGTGATATTATGATCTCAATTTTTTGACCAAGAAATTAAAAATCACATCCTTGAAAATCTTAAAGTAGCTAAATTTTACATAGGAAAGTGAAGGTGCCTAGGGCAGGCAGAGGGCATATGGAAATGGCTATAATTCTAAAGCAAGTAGCTCAGGTCACAGCGGATGTAAGGGGATGCTGAGGAAATGTCAGAGCTACTCAGGTGATTGCTGAAATTTAAGAAGGGTGATCCTGGAGCCCAGGCAGGAAGTGAAGGAGGCCTCTTCTTTAGAACATTCTTGTTTTATTCTTTGTTTGTAATATTGGACTTTCTATGATTGATTTTTTTTTTTTTTTGGTCTTTTCCAGACAGGGTCTCCCCATACCCCCAGCTGTCCTGGAACTCACTCTGTAGACCAGGCTGGTCTTGAACTCACAGAGATCCACTTGCCTCTTGCCTCTGCCTCCCGAGTGCTAGGATTAAAGGCATTCACTACCACGCCCTGCTTCTATGGCTGATTTTTAAGACCCTACAAACTTGACTTGTTGAAATTTTTTCAGAAGATAACAAACACACGTTTTGAATTAGGGGTGCCTGTGAGAAATGCCTCTGACAAAACACCAAGCAGTGCAGCTGGGCATTTCAATCTGTCTCTTCTTACATTAATATTAGAAGGGGAAACCAAACCCAGCCAGTGGAATTGTTGGTTTAGAGAATTAAGAATGGCTAAAAGTTAACATTTTCCTTCCCTTTTATTTGGGGCTGTTCTCCTCTTTTCCTCTGAAATGTGTAAGAAGCTCTGCCTGTTAAATCTTTAGCATTCATCATAAAAAGCTATTCTATGTGAATATTTGTATGAATCCTTAATTAGAAATTTAAATTAGAAAACAGTGGCTGTTTTCCTGAATGAGGCTACATTACACCTTTTCAATGTAAAAAATGCTAACCAGGGAAGAAAGCTTATTCTTAAGTAGCTTAGTGTTAAAATGCAAGGTTTCAAATTTAACTTGCTTGTTTTAAAAACCTGCCTTTGACATTTCATAATTTAATTTCTACAAGAGTCAAATTACTTGTCTTCAAAATGAGAATACTAATAGCATTTACTTCACTGAGTCTTCATGGAACTTAGGTTTGCTAATACATAAGAATCAGTCTAGCCAAATCCACAGCAAGGGTCACAAAGCAACACTGATTCCTGAAACTTATTTGAAAGTTTCATAGCCAAACCAACTGAAAAGAAACTATGTGGATAGTCTGTGGGAAAGAAAACTTGCCTTTTGTCTGTGCTCCTCTGGATTTGAATCCCAGCAGTTAATTGGAAGCTAAGAACAATGATTGACAACTTTGTCAATTTGTCTTCAAAATCAGGAAAACACAAGATCTCCTTTGTATGCCTGGTGCAATGGTTGGGTAAATGGTTGCACTAAAAAGTTCATTGTGCAGGATTGATAGTTGTTTGGGCTTGCCAAGGAGGAGCCTTCTAGCACTTCCTTAAGGAAGATATGACATCTTTTAGGGAAAAAAGTCCTCCAATTCAAGTGATATGTGTATGTATGTATGTATGTATGTATTTATATATATATATGTATATATATATATATATATATATACATATAAACTATGTATATATAATGAAGCAATACAAATGAGAATAATAACAACAAAAGAACTGGGAAAAAAACTCTGGAAAGACTCAGAAAAAATGCAGGCATGTATGGCAGAGTGCAGGGACTCCGGTGGAGTATGGGGCATGGAAAGGGAAGTGACTCTAGATTCGATTGAGAAATGATGTAAGACCTTGGAAAAAGTTTAATAACAATAAAAAAGCCTTTAAAAAGTTCATTTGTTGATGTCATAATTTGGTATATGTATGGCATGAATGTATACATATTTTGGAGTGATACAAATTGGAAAGAATGACAACAAAAAAGATTGGGTCAAAGATTGACTGAAACTTCTGCATCAAAAAATTTTTTTAAAAAAGACTGAGAAAGAGGCAAAACATATATGGCAGAAGGCATGAGCTCTGGTGGGGAATGGATCTAAATTTGATTAAGAAATGTATGCAATGCACAAAACTTCAATAAAAAAAGTTCATCTGTTAAATTGTATTTTATATGCTTGAGTGTTCTGCCTGCATGTGTATTAGTGCACCACCTGTGAGTAATGCCCATGGAACCAGAAAACTGGAGGAACAAATGATTGTTAGCAGTTGTGCGGGGTGCTGGGACATGAATCTGGATCCTCTGCACTACCATCACCTGCACTTAATACTCTTCATCTGAACCATAGCTCTGGCTGCCACTTTCCATTGTTACTGAGTTTAAGCCACTATATTCTCACCTTCAAGAAAATAGTTGCTTCTCACTTGGTCTATTAGTTCCCATTCTTACCTGTTAAAGGACACGTCCTCTGAGCAATGGTCTCCAATAAACTGCAGACTGAAGCATGGGGCTTCCCTATTCAACATGGACATACGTGTTCTATTATGTTAGGATGAAATGTCAGTCCTATAGCTCATTTATTGGCTCCTATACAAGCTGTTTCCTCCTAAGTCTCCAACCTTATCTCAAATCACTCTCCCCCTTGCTCTATTGCAATCATGCCTTCCTCTTTATCTTTCTGGAACATGCTAAACATTTTCCCATTTCCAGGCATTGAATGTCATCAGAAGCTTTCATACTCAAAGCCTTTTACCTAAATTCTAGAAAGGTTGGTATTAGCTTTCAAACTCTCTCTACTTAAAGTCATTAGTTTAGGAATGCCATTGCTTCTTTTTTTATTTTTGAGTCATGGCAGTGTATTTATTTATTTATTTATTTATTTTAATTAATTTATTTATTTTTAAGGGATTCTACAATACAATGACACAGTTGTTTGCAGATAGCATTGACGTCACTCATTATGTCATACAATCAGGTAATTGGTGCATTTTGCAAGTATCTATGTCCAAATTTTGAACAACCCAAGGTTCCCATAGACCAGTTGGAGAAGCTTGTATGCACAGACATGTTGATCAATCAGGAGTCCAGACTATATTGCTGTAGTCTCATGATTCACCCCTATCTCTCCACAGCCCTTACAATCTACCATGCCTCCTCTTCCGCAGTTTGTTCCCTGGGCTTTGGGAAAGGGGCACAAGTGGGTGAGAAGAAAATAGTCTAATTTCCTTGGAGTTGTCATTTTGGACTCCCGTCTATTCAGGTTGTTTCCCTTCATGGATTGACAGCTTTCCCAGTGATACCCTTTTTAGTCATATTAACAAAGCACAAGCTATTGGATGTACAGGCATTTAAGCAGTACCACTTATTATGTCAAGCTAAGCTGTGAGCATAGACACAGATGCTTGGATGGCATGCTAATCCGCAAACTGTGGTTTCTCTATAAAGGGTGACAAGTTCTTACTGTGGCTCACAACATCGCCCAACCACCAGAGGACACAAGCTTGTGGCATCCGCTGTGAGTTATTCCTCCAAGGAGAGAGCCAATAGCCAAATAGATTTGGGATATATATAGACACTTGGCTGCCACTGTTGCACAGTATCTCCAGGCTGTTGAGGTGTAGCTGATATTGACAGAGGAGTCTTGCTTGTCTCAGGGAGACCAATATTTTGCTGTATTGCTTTAGTGGCCTTTGGTAACTCTCTCTAGCCTTTTCAGAGGCCAGTTGTACACTAGCAAGTGACGTCTCACAACATTTTTCATGCTCTCACCAGGTCTTCGACAACAGGGACTTACTGCCTTTCTCCTTGCATATATCCCACTTATAGGCAAAAGGCCTTTATAATTTGGGGGGGTGGGGGGGTTTGAATCCCCTAGCCAACATCTAGGCAGAATAATTCATTGCTGATGTCAGAGCTTTCCTGTAGTAATATATTTGGCTTAATTACACAACTTATAAACACTTTACTATTGAATTTGGCTCTAGTTAGGGAAATATCCTTTCACAGTTCCTATGCCTATCAATCAGTTAATACATTATGCCTGTTTTATAGGAAATTACCACTGTAACAGTTGGCTCTAGTTTACAGTTAGGGAGTGCTTTCATTACCATCATGTTTTTCTTTTTCCAAAAAAAAAAAGGGGGAAAGGTAGGAAGGTTTCTCAGCACCTGGAAGGTAAACTTCATTAGGGTCCATTATAAACAGTCAACCCCAATATTATTCAGAGAGATGCTCAGTGTCCATGACTCAGGCAGTCTGAGGTTCCTCATTCCTTAATGTTCAGATGGGTCAACCTCTCTGCTGGCATTCCCCAGTTCATCCTGCACAGCTATAAGTTGTATGTTTTCAGGCATTTAGATTGGTGATTTTTACCTGTGGGAACATAAAATTCTCCTCCCATTGTTAGTTTCAAGATCAAAAAAATTGAAAATTTATCAATAGGATTGGAACACAGAGTTTTCCATTTGTATCCCAGAAAGGATGGTACCCCACCTCCCACCTCCCTCTTTTTTTTTTTCGGTTTTTATGTTTTGACCTATAGATGCCTAAGTTGTATTACACATACCCATAAACAGGAGCCAAGGCATAAGCTTTCATTAAATTTACCCAAACTGTTTCTCGTTGACTGTATGCTACTTATTTGGGAAGGAAATTTAAGCTTAGTTCCTTTAAATCGTCCTACAAGTAAAAGAAAGTGTTATAATGTGATGTTGTGTTATTCAGAAAAAAAATATATAGGCCATTTGTATACCTTAACCCATTACAAATTATAAATAAAACCAATTAACATTTTATATTCCCAATTAGTTAAGTTGTATTACCATTTCCACCAAAAGCTACACCTAAATTTAACTAATCTAAACAATTCACTAAGCCTTAAAATATCCTATACTTGGTGGATAAAGCTTGGGCAGAGTTGAGTACCTGCTAAATAAATTTTACCTAATAAACACTTTGCTCTTTAATGCTATATGACTGGACTAAGACTTCTACTTATTTGGGAAGTAAGAATTTAAGCTTAATTCCTTTAAATTGTCCTACAAGTAAAAGAAAGTGTTACACTGTGATGTTGTGTATTTCAGAAAAATATAGAGACCAACCCAATACAAACTATAAATAAAACAACTAGCATTTTATATTCCCAGTTAGTTCAAAAGTCTGTATCTAGCTCCTTTTCTTTTTTTGCACAAGAACCCTTCATATAAAACCAATTTGCAAGCAGTTGTGCCCCAGCCCACACAGCCCAAGGCTCCCACCATCCAGCTGGAGGGGCTTGAATGTTCAATCAAGTTGATCAAATAAGTGTCCAGACCATATTGTCATAGTTTTACCGTTCACCCCTATCGCAGCCCCTACAATATACCACTCCCCCTCTTCCACAGATTGTTCCTTAGGCTTAGAGATGGGGCACAGGTGGACAAGAAGCACAACAGTCTACTTTGTCTGGAGGTGTCGTTTTGGATTCTAATCAGTTCTGGCTGTTTCATGAGCTGACCGATTGCCCAGGGACAGGTTTTCAATCCTGCTAACGAAGCATAAGCGATTAGATATATATGTATTTAAAAATTGCTAGTTACTATGGTAGGTTACTTTGGTATAGACACAGATGTTTGGATGGTGTGATGCCATTTCTTACCATCCCTTCTATTTCAGTGAGATACACATATTCTCTAATCTTCACATGTTCTCTCCTTTTAGTTCATGCTATCAGACTTGAGGAAAGAATTTTATTTAGCTCTTTACTTATATTTAGTCTCTCTTCTCTAATACCTAGAAGGTAAGATCCTGAATTGTTCAGATTCATTTCATAGTGCCTAACATCCAATAAGTGCTGAATGAATATAATTGGAAGAAATTTTTAAAAGGCAAATAAGACTAGTCAGGTAAAATAATATGCTTATAATTTTTGCACTACAGAAAGAAAATGATACAAAAGATTAAACTCTGAGTAGAAATTCCTTACTAATAAATAGAGAATGCCAAGCAACATGCAGTCTGAGCTCTGGTAATAGATTTATGGAAAGAGAAAGTGAGGTCAGTCATTGAAGCTATGAACAGGAGGCATAAGAAGAAAGCAAGTGTCTCTGCAAGTCACACTGCTGACTGCCAGCCTTGGGCATGTCAGTTGGGTACTTGTGTGGCAGGTTGAAAGATGTGCATGAGGAAAGGATTGTAGCAATATGTTGGTTCTGTTAAAATCATTCTGTCACTCTGGAGTTAAAAGTTATAGACACAATCCTGGCTTGCTGGAGCACACCTTTAATCCCAGCATTTGAGAGGCAGAGACAGGCAGATCTCTGTGAGTTCCAGGTCAGCCTGGTCCACCATAGTATGTTCTAATCCAGCTAGGCCAGATGGGGCTATAGGGAGGGAGACTCTGGCAGAAAAGACCCCCACAAAAAAGAGTAACTGACACAAGAGGAAGCCCAATCTGGACAAACATTGGTCTTTGAGGGCTGGTAACCCAGGCTTGTACTTAGCAGGAGCATCTCTTATTTATGCATTGTATCACTTCCTCTTTCCTTCAACAATAAAATAGATATATAGATCATCTCAATTCCTGGTAGTTTATATCATAGCATATCTATTTCTAAAAGGCCATGATAATACTTTCTCTCCAAATCTGTTCTTGAAGGCTCTTGTCTCACTAAAATTTCTTTTCTTGTCTCCACCAGCTGGACACTCAGAAACATGATTTGAAGTGGACCTATTTTAGTTTTGTCATCCTATAATTTGGTGGAACAAAGACTGTGAGTTCTCATCCTAACCTGACAATTCCATGTGGTTGTTTCACATACACAGAGAGAATGACATGCCTGCCAATTGCCTCCTACTTCTCACATACATCACCCATCAGAGACTGTTCCAGATGACATCCTCCCACAGTCAGTCTTGAAGGTCAGGCATTCAGGGCTGTTAATATTGTGTGTACAGATATAAGTGGCACTGACACTGACACTTCCTTGGAGGGCTCGCTCTACTGCAGGCACCATTCTAATGAGTATTGGGGTAATTGTTAATTCATTGAGTGATCACATTCAACAGGTGAAAAACACAAAACTGAGGAACAGAGAGCTCAATTCTGGTTTCCAAAGTAACCCAATAATGTCAGGCTCAATACAGCCTAAGATGCTCTATTCTGACCTAATATAATCTGCTTCATCAAGGCATCTTTTTGACTACTTTGTCTCTATGGTCTCTCGTCTGGAATACAGAGGTATTTACAGATACCAAATAAAGGTGGCAACTTTTATTTTTAATGTTATTTATCTAAAACAAATACCTTCAAAAATGGTTTTTTTCTGTATTTTTATCAAATATTCGGCCTTGTAATTACAGTTCTACATCTTAGACTGTCCAGGAATTGAATCCTATGACCAAAGTAACAGTCTTTCCCTTAAGTTTCTGAGATGTGTTTTTTTTTTCAAAAACTAAATTTTACCTGTGTATGGTTATGTAGGCCTTTAATCCCAGCCCTTGGGAGGTAAGGCAGTTGGATCTCTGTGAAATCAAGTCCAGCCTGGTGTACAAAGTGATTTTCAAAAGAATGTAAGATTCATAATATGTCTATTCTGAATTTGGGGATTGAGGCACTCAAATATATGTGATTTTTAGAATGAAAACTAAATGCAATGGACTATCCATTTGCCTGGTGCACCTGCTTATCTAAATCACATCCTCAAGAAAACAAGCAAAGCCAACAATGAGACATTGGACATAGAGTGAGTTTAAATACTCCTTGAAGGAATAAAGTATTTCTTGATGTACACAGCCTCAAGAAGTGAGAAAGAGAGCACAATAATGCTTCACTGATATATTATCAGCTGTGTATTTCAGTGCATGTGTATCTATGAATGTGTGTGCGCAGTGCATATGTTAGCTGTAGATGTTTGAGACACTGAGCTTAATGTGAAGGAGACGTTTATGAAAATGATTTTTCTGCTGTAGATTTTTCTCCTTCCTCTTTCTAAATATTCAGAGACACTCCTGAAATGATCACTCTAAATGAAAGTATTGTATCCTATGTCCATAGTTCACAGCTAGGCATTTAGCAACTCACTGAACCTCTGTTGCATTTTACCTAAAATGGGAATTTTAAAGGCTCAATTTTAGATCTCAGCAAATGATCTCAAAGAGACAAAGAGTGAAGTAATTATACAGATTGACTACAATTCCTCCAGGTTCACTGGTAAATTTGGGAGGGGCAGCTGAATTAATTTCCTAATTAATTAAAGAACTAGTACTAATAGTATATGAATGAAGATTTAGAGTTGGAAATTCAAACCATGTCCTCCAAACAGAAACTCTAAATCAATGTCAGGATAATGCCTTTTAGATGTACCACTTTATTTCTAAATACAGGGCTTTTAATATTTTAACCTTTTCATTGGCTGATTTGTGATGATTATTTGAGCAAAACGGAGATGGAGAGTGACTAAAGTATTCACAGAGCTTTCATAAGGAAAGAACTTTTATACCAAACAGGACACCAGTTAATGCTGGGGAGTATGAAGATGATTATTGCACTTGCTGAATTTGTGTGTGTGTGTGTGTGTGTGTGTGTGTGTGTGTGTGGTGTTGAGTGTTAGAAGAGACCAAGCAATAATGATAAAAAAACACATAATTCTGAAAAGAAAAAAGAATCAATGTGGCTCCTTTTTTGTATAAACACTTTTGAATAATTACCTTTTAATTTTCTTGAGAAATTTTGCCAGTTCTGAAATCATTAAAAGAACACCAGTGTCTAATCTTCTGGGACAGTTATCACACTTATTAAAGCGGCAAAAATTAGTATTTACAATACCAAAGGAAAGGCTTCAGATCTTTAATTTGTAAATAGGCAGATGCTAGGTGAGGGTAGGATACATTCCCAGATTCTAAGGAAGAAACAATTTACACATGGCAGAAAAATGAAATTAAGTACTATCTTCAAAATTATAGCTTTATCACTTTACTGGAAAGAACTTTTCATGTAATTGATTTTTCCCATGAAATTAATGAATTTAGAGTTACCTAGGAAGGAGAATTTTTAAACTTTTCAAGACTATTATTTTCCATCAGTACCTGAAGGGTTAATCCTCCAGCAGCCACTAGGTGTCACATTGGGACTGGTTTTGGGAACAGAACACCCTAACTGGCTTCAGATGAGAATCGGCACCTTCTCTGTTAATTTCAGTTACTGTTCAACATCTTGAAATAGAGATTTCAAATTTTTGGATCCTTTCCCTTTTGTCTTACAGGTATTTACAACCATTTAAACTTTTCACCTCAGCGTGCAGCCTAGCAGGAGGCAGATTTAGAAAGAGAGAGGTGTGACTTAATGGGGTCAGGTTGTGAGGAGAGGATTCTTTTTCTATGTATCCTCCATCATCTCATTTAACTCCTTCCTCATAGGACACTGGAAAGTAACAGTCAAACTGACAGTTTTGCATTGGTTGTTTAAACTGCAGTGAATAGAATTCATCACCTTTCTGTAAGTTCCCTAAAAGGAAATTTTGACTGTTCACAATGTTATTCATATCCTCATTCCGTTCAGTGATTTTTTTTTCAGCTAAGTTCTCAAATATGGTTCAAGTGCAGTTCTCCTTGATATTTTATCAAATAAATGTACAAATTAAATGTTCCAAGTTAGAGTGTTCATCTCTGAACTATTTGCAAATTCCAGAAGCACCATAGTTTATGTGAGGAAAGTTTAGGATGGAAAAGTTTGGACACAGAGAAAGACAGTTTAAGACCATTAAACTGAACAAGGGCAGAGAACAGTTTGGTTTGAAGCTCAAATGAACCGTGGTCTCTGCTCTGGAAATACTTCCATGTCCTTATCTGATCTGACATAGATAAACCTGTTTCTAGGCATGTAAATATACTTAACAGAGAATGTTGATATAAATGGAAGTTTGAGGGTTTGCTCTTTTGGAAGATATGAGTAAGTTAAATAAACCTGATCAAAAAATAAAGCAAAAGAAAAATTTTACCAAAAGATACTTTCTATTTATGAAGAATAATCCTGAGATACAGCACAGTGTTCAGTGAAATGCAGAGCCAATTACATCATATTGAAGTATGATAATGCAGGCACAAATTCCTAGGATACGGGTTCTTAGGCTTCCTTAGAACATGTCAGTAAACAGAGAAAAGTACAAAACTCATATGCACAACAGAATTTACTTTCACTCCTAGGGCATATTCTGCTATTGTAAATATTTATTTATTTATGTATTTATATCTGTTATGAATGTTTTTGTCTGCATATATATTGGTGTAGCCATGCATGCAGTACCCATGGACCTCATAAAAGGGTACTAGATTCCCTGGAATGCCACAGAGGTGCAAATGGTTGTTAGCCAACATTCGTATTCTGGGAACTGAAAGCTGTCCTCTAGAAATTATAAATCTCTCCAGAAGAGAAATCACATTATTGCAAACAGACGGCCTTCCTGCCCTCCATTAACATGGCCAGAATCATCAGTTCTTTTCTCAGTCCCTTTGCACTGTAGTGTTGTATCAACTAGCCTTGGGCAATGGGGCATGGGAGAAGAAGCTATGGATTCATGCTCAGATTCTGATAAGAAACACTAAAGTGGACTGATGATAATTCTTGGTTTGGATCATTGTAGTGTGAGTCCTTGGGACTGTATACTTGCTCAGGATATGGGGGAATGTGGAAAGAAGCAAATCTTTTGCAGTTGAGATTTCACCATTGCACAAACACAGGGATACATATTTCTTTTCTCTTTTCCTGTTGAATGTGTTAAGAATTCTCATTCATTTACAGAATACATGACAGATAAAATAGTCATCTTCTATATTACTGTACAAATCAGTATTAGAAGTAATATAGGCCTACAAGGGCATAAAATGCACAGTCATAACACAATTGTTTTTCATGTGGAATTTATTAAGGATGAATTACTCATTGTATAATGGCTACTGGTACTTTATTCTTCTCGAAATAAAATGGATGTGGAGATGAAATACTAAAACATTAGCTTAAACCAAGTTTGAGATTTTTCCTCAGTGCTGCCAACTGTTCAGTAAATACTGAGTTCCCAGGAGACATACTTTTCCTTTTATGGTCTTGTAACAACTGAACTCCATGTTACTTCCCAGATTTTTTCTCTGAGACTTCTACAATATTAACAAAACCCTGGTCCAGGCCAGTACACCAGCATCCCATGCATTTGGAAAACGGCCACTGTGGAATTTATCCTCTACATAAATCATTGTTGAGAGTGTTTTTACTTCCCATAACTCCTATACATGACTTCTCTTTAGCATACTCCCTTTAGAACCTGGGTGGTGTGCTTTGCTTTTTTAAATTCCAATTTGTAGTTAGATTCTCAAATGTCTCTGCTACTTCCTCCTTGAAGAAACTGCTTCGTATTGTACTGAAATCTTGGTTTATTAACATTTTTATGAACCCTGAAAATATTTATTTAATATTTATATTAATATATTATATTAATTATATTAATATTTATATTAATTATAACTAATATTTAGTAATAATTGGTAACTAAATATTTTCTGATTTTTTTCTCATTTCTTGAAAAATGGTATTATATCTAGAATGACTTGTTTAACCTGGGTTTATTCACAGAAATATAGGTTTATAAAGTACTCTTTTAACAGAATCTAAAACAATGTTAACTATGTAGGATATGCATATATTTGATGGTTGGGAATCACATAATAGCTAAGACACACAAAATAGAAGAAATAAATGCCAAAACCTCTGAGGAATCATCTGTTGCCCAACTTACCTGTTATCCTTTTATTATTCTATGCTTTGAAATAAGAAGTACTTTAAATTTCATTTAAATTTTGTTTTATTCCATGTAATAATTCAATTCCTATTTTTCTGATACAAAAAAAATAACTGAGTGTTTTTGAGTTAAGATGCTTCTGAGGGTGACAAATGCAGCAATGGTGCCAGTGAAGATGGAGCAGGTGGGTGATTTTTACGTTTGGAGAATTTCATACATGAGTTCTTTCCTTAGAATATTTTTATCTTTTGCACTCTGCCTCCAACTCCTTCCATTTCTACCTACTTCCACTCAATTTATTTGCATATTAATATACATATGTATATATATATATATTTTTTTAATTTTATTGATTTTTGTATGTGTATGAATGTACTGTCTGCATGTAGGTCTGTGCACCCGTGTCGCGCAATGTCGCAGAGCTCAGAAGAGGGCGTCGGGTTCCCCTGGAACTGGAGTCAAAGGCGGTTTTCAGCCGCCCTGTGGGTGCTGGGGATCAAACCTGGGTCCTCTGCAAGAGCAGTCAGTGCTCTTAACCACTAAGCCATTTCTCCAGCCCCAGACATATGTATATTTAATATGCACTGATTTCCCTTAGTTGCATTCATGTATAGCTGTGCTTGAGGCTGGTTAATTAGGACCAAATAACCTCTGAGGGAGCTAGTACCCAGAGAAAACAGGTTTATTACCTGTAGATTTTCATCTCGAGATGAGCCCCAGTTAAATTTTCTCCAAGTACCTTGGCAAGTCAATTATGTTCTTCATTACAGAGATCTTGTTAGATTATCATATTGTGGAGATGTCATTTGAGCAGCTTCCCTATCGTGTCTGTAATACATTAACTAGTAGCAAGTGTCTTGCTCCTGTGGCTATTCCGTTCTTCATGGGTGAACAATTTGAGTGCAATTACTATCAGTAATTCAAGTACTGAGAACTTCCTGGATGCTAGGCATTGTGATAAGTTACTTACTAGAAATATATATTAATTACCCTCCAATATAGATATTTTCAATTCCATATATCAATGTAAATATACATTTATCATGGCTAAGTTTCCACTAATGGAAAGGATTTTAATATAACAAATATGGAGAGCAATACTTTGAAAGAGACCAAGAAAACAAGCAACATCTGGTTAGCATGCATCACCTCCTTGGGCATATGATGCAGAAGAAACTGTCTGTTGTTGGAGTAAAGACATTCTATCTATATCTAAATGAAAAACAAGTCCTATCTCTTTTTTTCTCATAAAGAGTTTAGTGAAGCTCTTCAGAATTCCCTTAAACAGGTGCTAGTAAATGTTTTGAATATTTTGAGAAATAATTTCACAACTGCAAATTCTGTAGGGGACAGAGCACAATTGGGGAAGCAAGTAGAATTTCTTGTTATTTCCTACCAGGTATTTATTTATTTTACACAGTGCCAGCCAGGTTGCAGAGCCCAATAAAATGATAAGGCTGTCCTCCCAAATGTCAGGATAGCAATCAAGATCCACTACTCTGGCTCTCTTAGAAATAGACAGATCTGAATCTAAGCTTTATCAGCTAAAAAGCTTATTTTCTAAAAGAGTGTTGTCCTATTTTGTATCGGTGAAGAACGCCACTGCAGACAGAGATCTGAGGATGTATCTACTGACAGAAAACAGCAAAATATTTTTACTTTATTGCAGTTATGCTACTTGATGGAAGGTACAGAAATGACTTTTTGCTGTCCTAGCAGAATGGTCCCTTCCCATACAAATTTTCCTTGATTTTGATCAAGAGGCCCATTTCTTATCCTTAAAGTTTAGGGCAAGAAAACCACAAAAGGAATTTCAAGCTGAAGGCAAAAATCTGTATCAGAAGTTTAAATTTTACAGAGGAGTCCTATTCAGGGACAGGTACTCTGCAGTCTCTTATACATTCTGGTCAGTCGTGGCCTTCAGCATTAATCACCTTCTGTGGAAGATTCACTGGTGAGGCTTGAGAGATGCATTATTATGGTCTCTGCCCTCTGTTCTGCAGTGTTCCATGAGCCTTAGGTGCAAAGGATTCATTATAGATGTGTCACTTAGGGCTAGGCATCTCCAAGAAACTTATTTTCTGGGTGTGATCAGTTGCAGAACTCCATCTGTTGCAAAAAGAATTTCCTTTGATTAGTGGTGAGAGGTGCACTTGTCTGTAAATATAAGGATACTTATTTCGTGTACATTAAGAAATCACTTGTGTCTAGGGATGTGACAGAAGTAGGTTCAGGTTTTTCTTCAGGATCTTTGCAGCCATATATATTTGTATATGCTTATATTATTACACAAAAGTTTCCTCCCAATTCTGCCCCTCCAAATTAAACTTTTGCCACCTAGGACTCAGGGACAATTGAGGTAAAAAGGAAATGGAAAGATTGTGGAAGTCAGAGATAGTAGATGGTCACAAGGAAACAGTTTTCCAAGAGCTGAGAAATAACTTATATTAACTTACAGCAATGGCGACAACATGTACAAGACCTACCTAATCTCAAACCAGACAAAAAGCCAGCATAGAAGTGGGGAAATGTGTAAGAATCCCTATTCTTACCGAAGGAACTATAGGCAGATAATCACTCTGGGTGAGGCAGAGTTGGTTGTCTTTAAAGGAGTGATGCTAGATAAGCTGATCAGGCCCCAGTGGTATATCTGGGAAAACAAACTTGACTTGATAGGCCTTAACATATATGACAAAAGGCATGTAAACCTATGGCGTGGTCTATGTGAAGTGCAGATAGCGGAGGATGTCTAAATACAGTATAATTTATGAAATGCACAAAAATTCAACGCTATATATATATATATATATATATATATATATATATGAGCTTTACATTTCTTTTTTATTCTTTATTTTTTTAAATTTATTTTCGTATGTGTATGAATGTACTGTCTGCATGTAAGTCTGTGCACCCGTGTCATGCAATGCCGCAGAGGTCAGAAGAGGGTCTTCAATTCTCCTGGAACTGGAGTTCTCCTGGAATTGGAGTTACAGACGGTTCTTAGCCGCTATGTGTGTGCTGGGGATCGAACCGGGTCCTCTGCAAGAGCAGTCGGTGCTCTTAATCGCTAGGCTATCTCTCCAGCCCCCACCTTTACATTTCAAAGGATGGCGAGGTGGGAAGACTCCGAGGTTAAAAGCACCGGATTAAAAGCCAAGGACCTGTATTTGGTTCCCACACCTACATGGAAGGTAACAACCCTCTGTAACTTCAATTCCAAGGGATCTGACTACCTCTTTTGACCTCTGCAGGCATTGTACACCCTAGGTGTAGTACATGAAGAAAAAGCACTCATACACATAAAATAAAAATATATGAATCAAAAATTTTAAAGTTTTAAATTTTAGCCTTCTCTTCAATTTATAATACTCTGATACAAAGAATGAAAATCTTTATTATACATATAATTTTCTATTTGAAGAAAATTGGGGACAGGGGTTATGAAACTTATTATCATTCAATATCTATGTAGAGCCTGGAAATAACCATGCCTCATGAAGACAAGGTATAATTTGAAAGAAAATTTGAAGAACAAAATTAAACCCGTACCTCTCACCCTGTACAAAAATCAACTCCAAGTGGATCAAAGATCTCAATGTGAAGCCTGAAACCCTGAAGGTGATAGAAGAAAAAGTTGGCAACGATCTACAAGATGTAGGCATGGGAAAAGACCTTCAAAATTAGACAGCAGCTACACAGGAAGTAAGGTCAACAGTCGACAAATGGGACCTCATAAAACTCAAAAACTTAGATAGCCTAGCGGTTAAGAGCACCGACGCTCTTGCAGAGGACCCGGGTTCGATCCCCAGCATCCACATGGCGGCCGAGAGCCACCTGAAACTCCAATTCCAGGAGAACTCCAGTTCCAGGGGAATCCGAGACCCTCTTCTGACCTCCGCGGCATTGCACGACACGGGTGCACAGACCTGCATGCAGACAATACATTCATACACATACAAAAATAATAAATAATAAAAAAAAAACTCAAAAACTTCTGTACAGTAAAAGAAACAATAAGAAGGTGAAGAGAAAACCCACAGAGTGGGAGGAAATATTTACCAGTGATACATCTGACAGAGCATTAATGTCAAGAATAAACTACTCAAAAAAACAAAGAAGACAAATGACCTACTCAAAAGATGGAGTAAAGAGCTGAACAGATTCTTCACCAGTGAGGAAATAAAGATGGCTGGGAAACATCTTAAAATGTGTTCAAAATCATTAACAATTAAGGAAATGCAAATCAAAACCACTGTCAGATATCATCTCACTCCAATACGGCTAGCTAAGATCAAGAAAACAAAAGACAACAGATGCTGGAGATGTTGTGAGGAAAGGGAAACACTCATCCACTGCTGGTGGGAATGTAAACTTGTACAACCACTATGGAAAGCCAGTGTGGAGAACCCTTAAAAGACTTGGAATGAGCCTACCACCTGACCCAGTCATACTACTCCTGGGTACTCATCATACTCCAAAGATACATGCACATCCAGCTCTCTTCACAATAGCAAAGAGTTGGAATCAACCCAAATGCCCCTCAACAGACGAGTGGATGACAAAAATGTGGTACATCTACACAATGGAGTACTATTCAGCGGTAAAGAAAGATGGCATTATGAACTTTGCGGGTAAATGGATGGAGCTCGAAGCCATTATGCTGAGTGAAGTAACACAGTCCCAGAAAGACAGAGAATGGTTTCCCTCATTTGTGGATACTAACACCAAATTCCCCAGATAAAAGACAAGCTGAATGACATTATGGTTATATTTCTTTTTATCTGAAAGCAACTATGTTGTTACAATGTGACTCTCTCAACAGGCTCTAGAATCCACCCACCAATTATTTTCAGACTCTGTAATTACTGTATATGGGTGGAGAGTATGTATCCATATTTTAGAGTAATATAAAATTAATGGAGGAAAATGTGAATTCCTAAACATAAAAAAGCGACTGAGAGAAAGATGCAGGACAGTTATGGCAGAATGCATGATCCAGGATGGGGTGGGGTGGGGGGAAGGGAAAGGGGAATATGCCTGAACTGAATTGAAAAATGATGTATGAAATACACAAGACATCAATAAAAAATAGCATGAATTGGGACAGTCGATCCAGTATGTAGCTTTCCAGTTATCCTTCTGTGCATCTTTGTAATAATACGTACATCCATCTTGTCTTTCTAGAAATACCCCAAATCAAGCTGTTCAGGCAAGTGCTGAGTTATTATTGAGAGTATATAGTGATTTTTAGTGTGTTTCATCAATAATGTAAAGTATTACATATATTTTCAGTCCCACAACTATAGCATAGTAACTGCATGTAATAGGATGTTCTTGGAAATGAGTTCGTTACCTTGATTGCCATCACCTTACTGCTATGATACTGATGATGTCTTTTGATAAGACAGTGAGCATTCCTCTTCTTCATCTGGAGCAAATCTTGAGTGAGAAGCCAGACATTTCTTCTGTTGGTTTTGCTCTGGAATCATGTTTTTATTACATGAATTTGGGGTGGGGGCAGTTAGATGGCTCAGCATGTAAAGGGTCCAATCCATCCCCAGCACAGCACCCATGTAGAGGTAGAAGGAGATAACTCAACAGAATTGCTTTCTTATACCATAAATATGCCACGCAGATTCACAACCTCCCATGGACACCTAAATAGTAAATAAAGCAAAAATATAGAATTACATGAATCTACTGTTCTAATGCCTGAGGAATATTAGATGTTTATTGGTGATCTAAGTAGTACTCCTTTCACACATTACAGACATTGTGCAGTCCATTGCCAATCACATACTGTCTCTATTCCATTTCAGAGAAACTGCATGTTCTGATGGAGTCCTGTTCAGTCACTCTTCATCTGCTTTTACTGGACTATAATATGGGGTCTGCAACCTATCTTTGACATAAGTTACATCTATGTGTCTTATCTACTTTGCATATGACCTCTGGAAAACATCTTCTTATGTTACCTAAAAGCAACTGCATAATAATATCTGCCCATCTTCTTTCTAGATGTCTTCCAGTCTCCAAAAGTTGCCATGTTTGAAAGCAACAGGGAAAAAATATCACTTTAATAATTTCCCTTTATCAACTGGTTTAATCCAGGTAGATTAATTAATGATGCCTTGATGAACTGTGATTATCTACTGGTTTACAATGTGTGATAAGAATTTCTAAAAAGACGAGTCTAAATTTTGATAGGTTCATTTAAATAATTTTTACTTGTGTAAACCATTTATAAAGGGCATTCACACACAAGGGGATTTATTTATTTAACCTAAAGAGAGAAAAAAAAAACCCACAACTTTTGTCACCCTAACACATGAAGGAATGGAATTGTGAGAGAAAGCATTGCTGGACCTTTGCAAATCAGAAGTAGAAAAGCAAAAACAAAAAGAAATATAAATAAACATGGGTGAAAAAACCCTTTATCCACCCTGCTTATTGCAGAGTAGCTAAAATGTATACCCAAATGATGCCTTTATCATTTTGTGTGTTTCAGTGAAACTTTTCCCTTTCTTAAGGCTTGCAAAAACAGAAATTCATGATGTAGTTTCCTTAGGTAGATCCATAGTCAGTTTCTTTCCCAACATAGTTACCAGACTTAGCCCAATCCACTATAGCAAGGGCATAGCCCATATATTTTTTTGTAACCTACATTTGTACAGCAGTGTTGCTCTACATGTAGTGAGTGGGAAAAAATGCACATTTATGAAATCACAATTATTATTGAGAGCTCTAGCATGACTTAACTGAGTCACTCTTTAAGATCTTATTTGACTGCAATCTTACCCTTTGCTAAGGTTGAGATCACCTATGAAGCTTGATCAGGAAGGAATGCACTTCATTTCCAAGCTCACATGGCTCATGGCATCCAGTATGTTTTGGTGAGTTGTTGGAATGAGAGTCTCATTTTCTTCCTGGCTATCAGTCTGAAAGCAGCTCTCTATTCCTAGTCACCATGACTTTCCATTAGAGTTATTTGTTCTTTGAAAAGAGGAAGTCTATTAAGATGAACATTATAATCCTACAGGAAGGAATTATATATAGACTTTTGCCTGCCTATGGTCATGGGGTAGAATGAAGTCATATTTTTTTTTTTCTTTTTTGGTCTTCTTGAGATATGGTTTCCCTGTAGCCCCAGCTGGCCTGGAACTCACTATGTAGACCAGGCTGGCTTTGAACTCTCAGAAATCCGCCTGCATCTGCCTCCCAAGTGCTGGAAGTACAGGTATGCGCCACCATGCCTGGCCTAGAAGTCATAATTTGTATTCACAGTTGAGATGCCAAAATGTGTGATAGAAGGACATTGATGAGACTTCCACCTATATAAACTGAATCTCAACACCTGAATGTCCTTTATGCATATGTAATCAGATTAAGTACTACCAAGTTTGTCTCATTAACCATGTGCTATTCAATGAATCACAAGTAGCACAGGATTATAATCTGTGGTTCCTAATGTTAATTTGAGCATTTTTTCCTTTTTATTTGTTTGGTGATAGCAATATATTTAAAACATTTTGAAGCAAGAAATATATTCAGAAGATAACACAGAAGTTGCACATATGAACTCAAACAGATGTGACAGCATGCACAAGGCTCGCACAGCTTTAAACCAGATAAAATCATAACATGTAGCAGATGTGTGGGGAGTCCTGCCCTTAGCTGAGAAGCATTTGGAAGTGTGAGTTGCTGATTGTGTCAACTATTCCTAAAGATGTGGCTCCTGATACATAGGTCAAGAAGCCCCAGTGGATGGCCACACATTCAAGGGTATATGAGTAGCACAAATTGGGCTTGAAGGGCTAAAAAGGGAAATGGGATAAAAAGTCAGGTAGGTAGAGAAAAGACAGTAGATCTTGAAAGAGTTGGTAAAAGGATGAATATCATCAAAATACACTGTATATAATTCTCTAAGAATAAAAAAGAAATACACATTCATATAACAAATATACTCTAGCATGTTCCTATACATTAGAACATATGTATGTAGTTGTGTGTATGTGTGTGCATTAATGTCTAATATCTATAGGGTAGTATTTCAGTTCTTTCAGTAATCCAGTATATAAACCAGTCGTTACTTTCCTGGAATAAGAGTGAGAAAATAACAGTGAATCCAAAACAAAATGTATAGTGAATCAAGTCAACAGTTGTTATAGCTACAAATATTTGATACTAGCTGCCAAGGGGTATGAAGGCTGGGAAGCCTGTGTTAATTTGATGATCTTAAAGCAGAAACCTAAGTGAAAGACATGAAATCAAAGATGCATATCTGGGCTCCATGGGAGTAGTAACCCGAAGGCACTGGTTCAGCTACATGCAATGAACAGGATACCTTCCATTTACTGAGATGTGAGATCTAATTTCCAATGCCAGACATCAAACAGTTGCCATAGCAGCTTAGCAAACCTGTATTTTATTCCAAAATATCACTCTCTGCCCTGACATTGATTATCAATTTTAAACCAGAGAACCTATTTCAAAGATATCTTATCCATTATCAAATAAAATGGGTGGGAAAGGTACTTCTCTGTGTAATATAAAAAGTGGAGATACCAAGGGTTCTATTAATCATTGCATAGCTCCTCAACTCCTTAGTTACAACTTATTCATGGGGTTTGGACTACAATTCACTATTTATAAACCTTTCTTTTATATTATCTCTGGGGAGACCCTTTTCTTGGGAATGGCCTAACTTTGCAATCAGATTGTTCAAAGGCTATCTCATCCTCAGTTTTAATAGAGTGATTATAAAGCTTGGATGATGTAATAAGCTTTGTCTTAACTGGTGTTGTCTGCTGTTATTCCTGTCATTGAGTGTCCAACAGGATGAAGGATAGATGGTCTTAATTAAATTGAGATTGTGATGGTAAAGTGCATCTTTAGGTAGAATTTTAAAGATTTTTTTCCATAATTAATTAAATATAAGGGGAATGAAAGACCAGCGGTAGTTTTTCTTGGCTTAAGTAAGACAGAATATTCATACAACACTCTTTTTAATTCCATGAAGAAAATTTTATATTAAATACAAATCATAGAATACTTTTGGCTTGGTCATATCTACCCTAATTAAAAATAATGTTGTGAGGACCAATGTGGTGGCACATGCCTTTCATCCCAGTGCATGGGAGGCAGAGAGTGATCAAGGCCAGCCTGTTTTATCTGGAGAATTCCAGGCCAAGTGAGGCTATAAGAGACCTTGTCTCATGAGATTTTCCACCCCAAAATGTGGAAAATACTAACAAATATTTTGAAATGACTAAAGTACTATCAATTTCTACAAATGCAAAATAAAAATATTTTGTTTTAAGGAGAAAAATAGCTAGTAGAAAAGTATCTAGAGGCCAGAGAAGTATGAAGAGACACTACAATAATAAATTATTAATATAGATGAGGCAATGCCAGCTATGTGAATGTGATCACATTCATCATTCATATTCTCATTGTTAGAATATACAACAGTAAAGTGACTATAACATTTTCTTTACTGTAGCAAAAGACATTTATTTATAAGGAACCAAACAAATGACAGAGAGCTTCAGGAGGGGATGTGTACTAAATGATTGGACTGTAATTATGCTGAAAGGACTTTCATCATCATTACCCAACATTTTGCAAAAGCAGCATGTTTGAAAATAAACTATGGCCAAGCTAGTGTCACGTCATCCAGCCTCCAGTTGGCTGATATATTTTTGTGTTATGCAAGTATAGATGAACACAAATGTACTCAGCCAAGCATATATCATTTTAAGTTATTCAGCCAAGGCATTCACAACGATGTGTGCAGTTTTCTGACCATATCAAATGCAATGAAGCAGACCTTTCCTTCATTTCTCTCTTCATTCACCCTAACCACCTCAATATCTTGAGCACATGTTACTGTGTTGTTAGAGGAGTAATACAGATGAATTAAATCTTGGGCAAGTGGATTTTCTATCTGCTGAGTTTTAGCAAATGTTGAGAATATCTACCTTGCTTATACCCCAAAAGGACATGCTAATTGTCTGTTAAGTTTACTAGCTTGCTCTAATTACTAGGTTTTCAAGGCCATTAACAGATAAAGCTGTTTCTACATCACAAATATGTTTACATTTCATGTCTGTGGCTTTGAACCTTTTACTCCTTTCCCTGGAGTTCGTATGTAAATGGGGTGACCAGTAGACAGAGTAACAGAATAAATAAATATACCTCTCTATTTTTATAGACAAAGTAGGCAATAATAGTAACTGTTGTGCAAGTAGCATTGTATCACAACACATAGGTAATTATAAATATCAATTTTTATATGTATGCATAATGAGTACTAGGTAAGCCTCTCCAGTTCTGTTATCTGCAATCTAATTATAGGACAGTGGAAATAGAAGTTAATTAATTTCAGAGCTAAGCAAATGGTAAAGAAGAGACCAAGCAAGTAAAGAAAGGCAGCCTAGTGAATACTAGGACCATTCTGACAGTGTGGGGACAGGATACTTGGGGAAGTAGAGGAAAGAAATGGAAGCTACAACTTCACTCCAAAGTGGGCCATGGGCTAATGAAAAGCATTCTCCTCATTTTCCTGCTACAGGACCCTTCTCTTAATCCAGAAGGTCACTTTCAGCTCAGATCCTCCATTGATGCAGAATGTAACCTATTTATTTATGATAACTTATTTCATGACCCATGTATAAAGACTAGTGATACTTTCTCATGACCAGAAATTATAAACAATTTTTTTCTGTTAGAATCTCCCCCAAGAAGGAAGATACTAGAAGATGGAAGGATCTCCCATGCTCATGGATTGGAAGAATCAATATGGTAAAAATAACCATCTTGCCCAAAGTAATATACAAGATTCAATGTAATCCCAATTAGAATCCCCACGAACTTCTTCACAGACCTAGAAAAAAACATCCTAAAGTTCTATGGAGAAACGGAAGACCCCGAGTAGCCAAAGCAACCCTGAGCAAAAAGAGCAATATGGGGGAGATTGCTATACCAGACTTCAAACTATATTACAGGGCTATACTCAAAAAAACAGCCTGGTTTTGGCACAAAAATAGGGCTACAAATCAATGGAACAAAACTGAGGATCCAAATCTGAGCACACCCAATTTCAACCATCTCATTTTTGACAAAGGGGCCAAGATGACTCAATGAAGGAAAGGCAGCATCTTCAGCAAATGGTGTTGGCATAACTGGATCACCAGTTGTACAGGAATAAAAGTGAACCCCTACCTCTCACCATGTGCAAAAATCAACACCAAATGGATTAAAGGCCTCAATGTGAAACCCAAAACTCTGAAAATGATAGAAAACATTGGTAGTAACCTACAAGACATAGGGATAGGAAAAGACTTTCTAAATCAGACAGCAGCAGCTATGCAGGAACTACAGTCAAGAGCTGACAAATGGGACCTCATCAAACTTAAAAATTTATCTACAGCAAAAGAAACAATCAATGCAGTGAAAAGAAAACCCACAGAGTGGGAGGAATTCTTCACCAGTGATACATATGACAGAGCATTAGCATTCAGAATATATAGACTACTCAAAAAACAAAGAAGTAAGAAAACAAATGACCTGTTCAAAAGATGGAGTAAAGAGCTGAACAGAGTTCAACAATGAGGAAGTAAAGATGGCTGAGAAACATGTTAAAAAGTGTTTGACATCATTAATAATTAAGAAAATGCAAATTAAAACCACTCTAAAACACCAAATGTGTCTTTTGGAGAGGTTGTAGGGAAAGGGGAACACACATGCACTGCTGTTGGGAATGTAAACTCATACAACCACTATGGAAAGGAGTGTGGAGAACTTTTAAAATACTCAAAATGAGCCTACCCCCTGACCCACTCATACCACTCCTTGGTAAATACCCACAAGACTCATCCTATTGCAGAGATACATGTATACTATGTTTATTGCAGCCCTCTTCACAATAGCAAAGAGCTGGTAGCAACCCAAGTGTCCCTCAACTGAGGAGTGGATAGAGAAAATATAGCACATCTACACAATGGAATTCTATGCAGCATTAAAGAAAGATGACATCATGAACTTTGCTGGTAAATGGATAGAACCTGAAGCCACTATGCTAAGTGAAGTAACAAAATCCCAGAAAAAAACAAGTGAAGAAGGGTATCCCTCATTTGTAGATGCTAGCACCAAATCTCTAGTTTAAAAGCAAGCTGAGCAAAGTTAATGTTATATTTCTTTTTATCTGAAGGCAACTGTGCTGTTATAATGTGAATCCCTTAATGGACTCTAGAATTAACTTACCATTTATTTTCAGACTTTGTAATTGTGGTATATGGATAGAGGGTATATATTCATATTTTGGGGTAATATAAAATTAAAGGGAAAATGTGGACTCCTAAACATATTTTTAAATTATCATACAGTTTATTTTCAGAGGTCATAATTTTGGTATATATGTGATGTATATAGGCATATTTTAGAGCAATAAAAATGGGAAGGAACAACAATGACAAAAGGACTGGGTCAAAGAACTGACTAAAGCAGTTAATTTCTGCCCAAACAATACTTCTCTGCAAATAAAAATTTTAAAAAGACAGAGAAAAAGATGCAAGACATATGGCAGAATGCATGAACTGGGGTAGGGTAGGGGATCTGGAAAAGGGAATGTGTCTAAACTGGACTGAGAAATGATGTATAAATACATAAAATACCAATAAAATATTTTAAAAAGAATCTCATAGAGTCTGGCGAGATGGCTCAGAGGTTATGATAACCCAGGTTCAGTTTCCAGCACAGACATGACCATGGCAGCTAACAACCTTCTTTAACACCAGTCCAAGAGATGCTGCATCCTCTTCTCATCTCTGCAGGCATGGTGGGACATGGGACACTTACATAAATACATGCAATTCACATAAAATAAAAATGAGAAATGTTTTTGAAAAGAAACATATTTTTTTATTTTTATTATTTTTCATGTGTATGAATGTACTGTCTGCATGCAGATCTGTGCACCCATGTTGTGCAATGCTGCGGAGGTCAGAAGAGGGTGTCGGATTCCCCTGGAGCTGGAGTTAAAGACGGTCCTCAGCCACCATGTGGGTGCTGGGGATCGAAACCAGGTCCTCTGCAAGAGCAGTCGGTGCTCTTAACGACTGGGCCATCTCTCCAGCCCCAAGAAATACATATTTTAAGTTTTTGTTACTGTAACCTATGAATGGAGGGGAGCACGGTCAAAAAGTTCTTGAGTATTTATTTTCATAAAGCAATTTCAGTGATTGGTTGTGAGTTAAGTGGAGGACATGGTTGAGATCATTTGATCCCATTTACTCTATCAGATCTATCTTTATAGACTGTGAGAATCACTGCTTTGAAAATGGACTTTCCAACATAACCTATTTAGTGTTTATTGTATCCTAAAATAATGAAACTATATCAAATGTACTAAGCCGTTAGGACTGTGAATTATAAAGCAACAAATGACTACATTTTACTGAAATCATCACTATAAACTCTGACAAGTTCTAATAGCTGTTAGAATGCTTTTTGAGGTAATAGCTCAAAGGCTAAGAATATTTAAATAAGAACTCTTTTTCTTTCATCTTAAAAAGAAATTCATTAGCATATGTTAAATGTGTTAGCTCACTTGCTCAATAAAAATCAAATAGAGCCAAACTTGCTTTTAAACAAGAGCAAAGGAGAAAAGTGATAGCAAATGGTTAGTATCATATGTTTATCACATTTGAGGAGATTGTTTTGTAGGAATGTGGACAATATCAAATTGTCATCTGTGAGACAGGTTCCTATAGGGCTGCTGTGGTTCTTAAAGAGTTGTGTTTGTTCTGCTACAAATTTACTGAGATACTCAGAGGGTATCCACTAAGGCCAAAAATTGGTCCTTAGCATTCATCAGAAAATCTGAAGTGCTCTTTATTTATTAGGTTAATGGGCAGAAAACTTTCCTAAGGGAACACAGAAGACATCAGGGATTCTTTATAACAGAGGCCTTAACTGTAGTTGAATTTGTACTCAGGGTAGATTTACCGCAACCAGGGCTAGTTCAAGTCAAAACTGGATCTTTGAGAATGTTTTGCTTTGAACAGTTGACTTTTCAGGAAAATCTGTTTTCTTTTTCCAAAGTCATTCTTTCAATTTGCTTGAGATTCTCCTTCTTAAATATTTAGTGTTTGTAAAACAAAGCCCTGGAGACAGTCTTTTGATGCCATTGGGATCAGCTTTGTGTAAAATTCTGTGCAGGAAGTAGAGAAAGAAACATGAAGAGTCACCGTAATAGACAATAAAATTATATAGTATTTTTCAAATATTATAAAACCAAACCAAAGCGAAGAGCATTTTGAATACAAAAGAGAAGTTGTTTGTTAAATGAAGAAACAGCATGTTCTGTGACTACTAATATGTTTAGCTTGTAAATAATCAGTAATTTAAAGAGATTTTATCCTAAAGATGAATAATGTTCATTCTGTCAACAAGAGAACATGTCTTCTTATGATTATAAATAAACTTAACGATTAGATAATGAGGGTCAACCATTATTTGTCACTATCTCATAACTTATCAGAACTGTAAGTTGATTATTATGCAATTGTGTTCTCCTTTATTTGCAGCAAGCATTTTCTGAATGCAACATTTGTCCTTTGGAGTTGGAGAAATGGCTTACAGATTAAGCACACTGGCTCCTTTTGCAGAGGACCTGGGTTCAAATTCCAGCACCTACATGACAGCTAGCTATTGTTCTAATTCCAGTTCTAGGGGATTCAACACCCTCTTCTGACCTCCATGAGCATTGCATGACACAGGTGCACCTATCTACATGCAGGTAATACACTAATACACATAAAAATAGAAGTAATAATAAAAAGTTATCTTGTGTAATAGTTAATAACCAACTGCTGTCAGAGAAGAGATTGATTCCTAAGTGACATGTCTGAGTTACATGGATAAAATTATGATTCAATACTCTAAGACACCAAATTAACCCTTAAGTAACTGTAGCATGTGAGCACTGTCCTCAGTACTAGGTGTCATTCTGAAGACTTAGCAAATGATACAATAAATGAAGCAGACATATGAGTATAGACTTACACACTGAAATATTGTTCTTGATTCCTTTCTAGAAAGAAAGTGGAACTACTGATCACTCATCCTCACTCTTTTGAAATAAGAATTCATGTTTTTCCTCTGGATACTCTGGAATCAACTTTATTTGTTTTGAGAAATACCAAGTTTTGGTGCAGCTGTAGAATTTTAATAATGTTTTTGCTTGCATTTCTGATATATTTACTGCTATGCTAGCTTCTTTCAATGACTATCACATCTGACTCCAATAGCAATACGCTGGGACCTTGAATCTTTGCCATCATGCTCAGCAATACCTGCTAAATGAATTGGCCACTTCCTTCTTTCTGGGTTTATTTCATGCCTTCCACTTCCCCTCTCTCCTTGTGATCTAGTCACACTGTTATTTTAGCAGCTCCATCTCCGGAAATCTTCAAATGATCTTAGAATTTTTATTTATTATTTTTTATGTGTATGAGTGTACCGTCTGCATGTAGGTTGGTGCACCCGTGTCCTGCAATGCCGCGGAGGTCAGAAGAGAGCGTCAGATTCCCCTGGAACTGGAGTTAAAGATGATTCTTAGCTGCCCTGTGGATTCTAGGAATCGAACCTGGGTCGTCTGCAAGAGCAATCGGTGCTCTTAATTGCTGAGCCATCTATCCAGCCCCGATCTTAGAATTAATTTTTTTTTAATTTCACATACGCACACACACTCATATACATTTTCCCCCTTTAATCAACTCTTTGCCCTCCCCTTTAACCCTTTAAACACACTTATTTGAGGGACATTTGTTCTGCTACTGCCAGTTAGGTTGAGTCAGCCTGTTTTATAATCATACAACTGCCCCCCCATGGCCTTACTTTTCCTATATGGTTGGTATGTAATTATTTATTTATTATTGAATAGTTGTTTTTTATGCTACCTGTATGTGCTTATGTCTGGCACATAGGAAATGCTCAGGGGGTAATTATTAGGTGAGAAGTGAATTATGAATTATGAATTATATATATATATATATATATTCCATACAAATAATTCATATTAAAACTAAAATTATGACAAAGCTTATTGATCTGGAGTTTAGAAGTCATCTGTTGCAATAGAGAACACACCTTTATGCTGACTATCTAACAGAGATGGCTTCTAAACTGTGTTGAAAATAAGGTAATATGAAGTCATTTTAAGGTATACTGATCATTACTCAAGATGAGGAAATAGACAGAAGAGAAAGGTATTAATGTTACCAGCATAGTAAAGAGTTACAGAACTATTGTGAAGTTTGGCATAGATAAATAATGAAGAGAAAATGGAAAAATCACTGAAAGTAACCACAATCAAATTGATTCTTATTGATGAATCACTTAGATGGCCAACTGGCATGACATCTAATTCCTCAGTTTCAGTTTCTAATTTGGGAACTGTTACATTTCACAATCTGTGAACATGCACCCGCCCCCTGCATCTCCAAATAGAAGTCATTGACTGAGTGGTTTTCATTGCAGCAAGAGCAGGATTCAAAGATGTGATTGTAGCTGGATGAGGAGCTACAATTGAATTGTAGCTTTTTAAAATGATAATATTTTTGTGACTTTTCCTATTTTTTTTTCTAGCCATCTTCCCTATCCATGAAAGCACTGTTTAATTTCATGTCTACCAAGCTGTCCAGTGCCTATAGATGCAAGGAATGTAGGAAGCTTGTGAAAAATCACACTTTTGAGAGTTTATTTGGAATAAGGTGATTTAGAAAGTCTGGCCTGAGCCCCATGTATCTTGACTTTTATTAAGCATTGTTTGTGAATCCAAGGAGCAATTTTACTGCTGAGCATCTAAGACAGACTACATTTATTCTTTGGTTGTTCTGAGTTATCAGAGAATATATGAATCAATTTAACTCCATTTTAACAAGGCAGGTTTAGGCCAGCAACAAAAATATGTGGATTACATCTAGGAAGTGTTCCAGTTCAACACACCAACATATGTTCAGTGATTTTGAGATGCAGTAGAGCTCTGTGACACTGGGAAAAGTAATTCTGAATTCTGTCAAGCACTAAACATGAAATGGCATACCTCACAAAAATGCAGGCTTTAAGCGGACTGTCTTCAAATACTTACACTGCAGAGATACCTCTGGTTGTTTCTGTTAAGATGCATTTACTTTAATTTGAAAATAATAATACATGTTTATGGAGTATAATATGTTTACTTTCATTTATTCTGGCTAATATATATCAAACAATTACTAATATAATATAATATAATATAATATAATATAATATAATATAATATAATATAATGTATATATTGAACAGTTACTAATCTACCTAAATCTTTCTGTAGCAAATAGTTTAGAAGTGAGGGTTAGAACTGCTTCAGTTACACATGCTTCCATGCCTAACTGCTGACATAGCCAATCTTGTGCACACCCAGTATAGGCATCTGCACCTTCTGTGAGTTCATGATTATATGAGCTATGTCTTGACGAGAAGATGGCATTTCTCTGTTTTTCAGCACTTACGTTCTTCCCACAGTTTCTTCCCCACTGCCCTTTGAGTCTTATAGGAGATTATATGAATATCTTGTTTGGAGCTGAGCACGCACTTATTTTCAGTATGTAGTCCAGCTACAAGTCTCTGTATTCAACATTCAGTGGAAGGTTCAGTGGAAAGAAAGGCTTCATTGTGTATGAGTAAAAACATATATAGTTAGGAAAACACTATGTCAACTTACCTAGACAAAAGAATTAGGTTCTCTGCTAGGGCAGAAGACCTCCCTGCCATGGGCTTTTGAGCAGGTTTCCATGGCCAAGTATGGATTCTCCCCTGCAGAGAGGGCCTGAAAATCCAATTAGAGAACAGTAGAATTCAAGTTTCCTGTCTCGATGCCTTTTTGCCTTTGCTTATTTCTCTTATCAAGTTGGAATCTGCTGTCTGACTTTACACTTTGTTTCTCTTTCATGTGTCAATTTCTCACCACCACCTTTGGAAGCTGCCACTCTGTTCTGGGCTTCAGTATGATCAAGGGTTTTAATTTCCACATCGAATTGAAAGCATATGGTATCTGCTTTTTTGTGCCTACCTGATTTCAATATAAAATAACATCCTCTAGGGTTCTTTAAAACCTAACAAGGGATTTATTGCATATATGATCCAGAAGTTTTCTTGTTCAAAGAAATGGAAATCCATGAAACAGTATTTACAGTAGGTAATATACAGAAACAGCTTGTGTCCATCAGTGAATGATTAAAAATAATGAGGTCTAAATGTACAAAGGAATAATATTTAGCCTTCTTTGGGGATGTCTCTCCATCCCAGCTTCGTCCTGAGGGCAGGTCCTTGAGGGATCCCTGCGATGGGAATCAGGGAAAGGTGAGTGGGCTGTCCACCTCGCAGCCTCCCTCCCCAGGAGTCAATCAGATGCAACAGGGAGTCTGGTCAAGCCGGATCTCAGTTTATTGTAGGCAGCACAGCAGTTATATAGGCAAACATTACAAAGAGATGTCCAGGGCGCTAAACGGGCAGCCAAGGATCTTAAGGGTCAAGGCAGCACCAGGCTGCATTCCAAGCAGCTTAAAGGCAAGCATGGGCTGACCAGGAGCTGTCCACGAGTGAGGAAATAGCTAGGGCCAATTAGGAAAACAAAAATTTTTAAACAATTTTGACAACGCCTACCTTGCATCCTTCAGGTGTCATCTTTTCCAGACAAGTCCTATTAATTTGTAAAAGCCCTTTAGCTTTCAACTTCAGGGAATTCTATGATGTTCAACCTCATGATGAACCCTGTCATTTTATAGTTTTCCTCCATCCCCACCCTCCCAGTTGTCGGTGTAATTTGCTACTGTCTCACCACTTCTTGTTATGTCACTCTTTGGTATTAAACAGTTACTGCATTCCCCCCTAGACATGACTGTGTTTTTGTGTGGGGTGATGTGATTGTCTATATATAATTGTTGGAACACTTTGGAATACTTCTGGGGAAATGTGTCTATATACATGGAAGCCATTATTGTTGTGCTTAAATTGGAATTTCTCATTTAAGTTTGAGGGCTGGGGGTGTAACCTATTTCTGATTTCAAGGGAATCAACAGTTTCATATCATTGGCGAATTGAATCATCTAAATTTAGGTGCTGCTTCCGAACATTCCTTACTTAAGTATCAATACATGCATCTGTGATGAAAGCAGAGAGGGAGAGGCATCTATGCAGAGAAGATAGACATTGATCCTCTTTGCTGGTTAATGTTGCCAGTTGTGACTGTAGCAAGACTTCAGCAGGTCAGTTAGAATTATATTACCATTTCTTTCAGAGTTGCTGAAAATGAATATTCATCTGCCCATCTTACACATCATAAACAGAGAAAACAAAATCCCTATTGTCTTTCCATAAAGAACACATATTGATCTTTACGTTGCTTACTCAACACCACAAACAAAACAACCAACCAAACCTCTTTCTGACAACCACTGGAAGCACAGTCCAGCAGGGTGGCTCTCTTGACTCTCTCTCTTCACTTCTCAATATTCACACTATATCCCTTGCTTCACATCACATATCAAAAGCACACCTTCTTCTCCATGACTTTCCATTATTTTTCCTTTGGCTAAAAACATCTTTCTCTACAGTTACCCTCTCTCAGAGTTGGATTAATCACATGTCAAATTTTCCCTGAGTACCCTACTGACAGTACTCGACTCCCATATAAATTTCAGTTCCTAAATGAGTTATTCTGTTATCTTTCTAGCATTTATCAATATCAGACATGGTTGGAACATTATCTATTTATTTGTCTTCATTTAATTATTATAAATCTTTCTTTTTAATTATTATAAATCTTTCTAAGCACAAGAGGCAGTATTTAACTGATATTCATTTATGGCTATTTATTCAATATCTAGGCCCATGTCTGACACTTGAATGGATGCATGGATAAAGAATCAAATATTTCTAGTACATACACCTCTAATTGCCAAGATAAATTTATCATGAAACATGGGAGAAATGGATCTGGTTAATTATCTATAAATTTAGTAAAATTGAAATATAAATTTGAAGATACTTATTTTTATGGAATTTTCTCTAATATGTTCTTCTAACATTCTATAAAAGGCTTCTTCACACTCTATATATCCCCAATACCTTGGTCTCAAACTATAAGTTAGCTTTTCAAAACTCTAGTGAATTACCTAGTTAAAAAAAAGGAAAGAAAAACAATTCTGGGTTTAATATAGGAGTCTAATATAGAGTTTAATATAGGGACATACAATCTGTAGTCTCTTATTCTGTAAAACTTAGCAAGTTGTGTGACCTTCTATGTGCATCATAGTCTGTTGTAAAATGAAGTTTCACTGGTGAGATTTGAGAGATGTGGATGCACTAGTATTCTGTCCACCCCTGTTCTGCTATGTTCCATGAAACTTAGACATAGAGGTTTCACTGTGGATATGTCACCTAGGACTGGGCATCTCTCAGAGTTATATTCTCTGGGTGACCAGTTGTGGAACTATGCAATAGCCTTCATCTGTTCCAAAATAGCTTTATTAATAAGTGGTTTGCAGAATAATTGTCTGTAAATATAAGGATCCATATTTGGAATTTCATTTTTCTATTTTTTCCTCTTCACGCATGTATACACTATTCAATGCTTAACTCTGCTGAACATGTTTATGTTGTTAAACCTGTATAATTTATTTGTGGTTAAAAATTCCACAGTTCATTCCTTGAGGGCTTTTGAAATGCATGCAACATTGCATCTTTAGTCACCCTACTATAAAATTGTACACCAAAATATCATTCTCTATTAAACTGCCATTTGGATTTGTTGATAAGTTTCATTTGCCTTTGATGTTCATGATTCTACTCTTAGGATTTTTTTTTGGTCTTTTTGAGACAGGGTCTCCCTGTAGCTCCAACTGTCCTGGAACTCACTTTGTAGACCAGGCTGGCCTTGAACTCACAGAGATCTGCTTGCCTCTGCTTCCCAAGTGCTGGGATTGAAGGCGTGCATCACCATGCCCATCCCAATCTTAGGTTTTTTTTTTTCTTTTTTACACTCCATACATATACCAAATTTATAATGTCTAAAAATAAACCATAGGTTAGTTACAAAACAAAATTAAGGATTCACAGTTTAACCATAAACTTCCACGAAGGTAAGAAGAAATGTAACTTTTCATTCCTAAATTACATGGAAAGTTGATGTATGTTTTAATGTACTTTTAAAAAAGAGATTTATTTTTTCTCATAAATCATAGAACTGAGGAAAATAGAGGCATATACTTCAAGCTATATCTACAGTGATATCAGTAAATGTGGTATATATATTTATTGACCAATTACCCACTTTGATTTACATGAAACGATTTGGTACTAGAATTCAAAAATTAGTGTTAACATATTTCATTTGTTTCTTTGAGACTCTGTTACTCTACTTAGCATAAAACTTCTAGTTCCAATCATTAACCTGCAAATTTCATGATGTCTTCTTTATTTACCACTGCACAGAACTCCATTGGGTAAATGTACCACATTTTCATTATCTCCTCGTCAATTGGAGGACACTTAGTTTGGTTCTGCCTCTTCATTATTGTGAAAAGAGCTGCAATAAACATGGTTGTACATATATCTTTGCTATAGGATGAGTACTCTGTGTCATCTGGTAGGTTCACTTTTAGTCTTCTAAGAGTTCTCCATACAGCTTTCCATAGAGGTTGCAGAGTTTGCATTCCCACCAGCAGTGAATGAGTGTTTCCCTTTCTCCACACTCTCTCCAGCATTTGATGTCATTTGTTTTAGTGGTTTTAGTTGGAATTTCCTTAATTACTAACGATGTTGAACACTTTTTAAAACTTTTCTTATCCATCTTTACTTCTCTTAAGAGGTCTCTGTTCAGATATTTATTTAGCCCATTTTTTAATTGGGTCGTTTGTTTACTTGGTCCTTTGTTTTATGAGTAATTTATACAATCTGGATGTTAAGCCTCTATCAGATGTGTCACAGGTGGAGATTCCCTCTCTTTATTTCCTTGATTGTTTCTTTTGCATCTTAGTTTAATGAGGTCCCACTTGTTGATTGTTGACCTTATTTCCTGTGCAAATGCTCTGTCTTAGGAAGACCTTTCCTACACCTATATTGACATTAACCTATTGTAGGTTAATGTCAATGTTTTCTTCTTACACTAGCAGAGTTTCAGGTTTCACACTGAGGTCTTTGATCCATTTACAGTTGACTTTTATACAAGGTGAAGGTAGGGTTTTAGTTTCATTCTTATACAAGTGGTGATGCAGTTTTGGCCACAACCATTTGCTGAAGATGCTGTGTTTTCTCCATTGAGTGTTCTTGGCAACTTTCCCAAATATGAGGTGGCTGAAATTACATGTGCTCAAGTTTGGGTCTTGAATTTTGTTCCATTGATCTACTGATGTACTTTGGTGCTGGAACCATGATATTTTTATGAGTATAGCTTGGTAATAGGGTTTTAAATCTGGTATAGTAAACCCCTCTTCCTTATACAAAAAGCTCTGGGTTATTTTGACTATCCAGGTTCTTTTGTTTTTCCACAAGAATTTTAGGATGTTTCTTTCTAAGTCTGTGAAGTAAGTCATGAGGATTTTGATTAGGATTGCATTGAATCTATATTTTATTATCAGTAGGATATTCATTTTTACTATATTAAGTCTTCAAATCCATGAGGATGGGAGGTCCTTCCATCTTCTAGTGTCTTAATTTCCTTCTTCAAATATTTAAAATTTTCATTGTATACATCTTTAATTTTTGGTCAGGTTTGTGATATCTTCTTGGTTAATTGTTCCTTTGATAAGAATGATGTCTTCTAATTAGCTTTAGTCTGAAGCCCATTTTGTCTAATATAAGAACAAGTAACTTCTGCTTGCTTCTTAGTGACATTTGTTTGGAATACTTTTTCCACCCTTTCACTTTAAGATAGTGCCTGTACTTGAAGGTGAGATGGGTTTCTTGAAGAAAACAAAACGATAGATTTTGTTTCTTAATCCATTCTACTATTCTGTGCCTTTGATTGGGGAGTTCATTCCAATGATATTTAAAGTTATTCTTGAGAGACATATATTGCTTCCAGTCCTTTTAGTTTCTGGTACATTCTTGTTCTAGTTTTGTGTTTCCAAATTTATACCCCCATTAAGTATTTTTTGTTGCTGCTTGGATAAAGTTGTTCCTTCCTTCTGCTCTTTATATTGCTTCAAGTATTCTCTGGAGGGGTGATTTTCTGTACATGAATTCTTTCAGCCTATTTATGTCATGAAAGATTTTCCTTTCTCCTTCAACTATAATAGCTATTTTTGATAGATAAAATATTCTAGGTTGGCATCTATAGTCATTTAGAACTGGGAATACTTTGGTCCAAGTTTTTCTGGCTTTCATCATTTGCACTGAAAAGTCAGCTGTAATTATGATGGTTTTTCCTTTATATGTGACTTGCTGTATTTCTTTTGCAGCTTTCAGTATTCTCTCTCTTGAACTGAAAATCTAGTGTTTTTACTATGATATGGCATGGGAAATTTCTTTTCTGATCCTGTCCATTTGGTGTTCAATGTGCTTCTTATGTTTGTATGGGTATGTCTTTTCTTAATTTGGGGAAACTTTCTTCTACAATCCTGCTGATTATCTGGTCAATGCCATTATCTTGAGATTCTTCTCCTTCCTCTGTACCTATGATACAAAGCTTTAATCTTTTCATGATGTCCCACAATTCTGATTATTCCATTCCTGTGGGGTCTTTTAAATTACGTTTTCTTTGCTTGAGTGGCCCAGTTCTTCCATGTTATCTTCCAGTCTTGATATTCTATTTTCTACTTCATTCATTCTGCTGCTGACGATTTCTCCCATCCTTTCCAGATGGCTTACTGAGTGTTGTACTTCCTTTTTACTTTAACCTCAGTTTTCTTCTGTATCTCTATTTCTTTTGTGAATTCCGTCTGAAGTTTATCATTATCTTCTTTTAGTTAATCCTTATCTTCTTTTAGTTCCTTGATTTTTTTTGTTTTAATTATTTGATCATGTTTTGGAAAATTCTTTTAAGATCTGTGTCCTGGGCTACATATAGGGGTCCTCATTATAGGGGTCTTCTACAGGACTGAGAATTTAATATTTAATGGAGATTTATTTTTTGTGTTTTTCATGGTATGAAACTCAAGTGTTTCTTTGTTGAATTGAAGACTGACTTTGTATTCTTCAGATGCCTTTGTTGCCTTCTTATTAGGCATGAAAGGCTGGTTTGCCTAGGTTTCAGGTTGTCACTTCTGAATTTGTACTAGAGAGACCAGCTAGTTCTCACCTAGTTAGTCAGTAGCTCGTCCAGAGACCCAAGGCAGGTAACAATTGGGTAGGCTCGAACCCTACAACACATTTGGCCCTCCTACTGGCTCTCTCAGTCTGGTTCTAATGTCTAGATTTAGGTCCAGGGACAGAGAAGCCTAGGTTTGAGCTAAGGGAGAGGCCACATGTGGTCCCCTGCCACCACAGTGCAGTTGGGGAATCTCACCACTGAGCAGAGGTCATTCTCATACAGTCACTGGAAGAGTTGTACTTACAGAACTGCTGTGCCATGTGGAGTCTGCCTACTGGCTCTCCAGGGTTGGTTGCAAAAGTCTGTATCTGGGTCCAAGTGTAGGGAAGCCTAGCCTAGAGCTGGGGTAAGGGCCCCAGGCTTTCCCTAGCTAGTGGGTAAGGGGTTTGGAATTTCACCTTTGCTGCTGGTTTCCTGCTCACACAGGCTGTCATTGCTGTTGCTTCTTCTGCTGCGGATGATGATGATGCTTTCCGGTTGTGGGGACTGCTGCAATGCCCCCACTCATGAATCCTTCTCAGCTTGATCTTAGTGTTCTAGAATGTGAATAATAATATGCAGTAGCTTCAGCCTCTGCATCTGTGGAATGAACTTGGGAGCCCTTCAAAATTCCATTTTTCGAGATATGTGACAGAGGTAGAGTTTTCTCTAGGACCTATGACCTCTCTGGCCATGTATATTTGGCTATAACTATAGCACCACTCATGAATTTCTTCCAATTGAGAGGGCTATAAGTCAAATTAGATACCTGTTGATCACCTCAAACCCCCTTCCTGGACAACAGTGTTATTACTGCACAATAGAGGTAATTTATTGTGCCAATGTTTAGGGCTCGTTTGAACCATTGGTTGATTTTTCTCCCTTATCAGCTTGCAGATATCCTTTAGATCCATGAGAAATAATAAAGATTATGTCTCACTAAAGAGTGAGAAGGCTTCCAGTTTGGTCTCAGCTCCACTGCTCCAGGTCTTGTGTCCAAAAGATGTCCCTTCTTCAGAGTAGAGTTTTACCTTCAAGTTCTGGAGCTAACCAAGGGTTCCAGCAATGTCCTGGGTTATTTTGTGAGTCTCTTGAGCTACTGCTATATATTAAACATCACCCACCCACAGCTCAGGGACAATTTTGGAGGAGGGGGCAGAAAGATTGTAAGAACCAGGGTTGATCCACGAACATAGGAAAACAGAGGTCTCCAAGCCACTTTAATCTTGCTCATGTGAAATTGTAGCAATGGTGGTGTTGTGCAGAAGGCCTGCATGCTGACTCAGACAAGGGTCCAGATTGGAGTGAGGGAAATGGGCAGAGGCCAGGACCTAACCTGTGAATTGTTGGTGACTGATTACTATTAGCTGAGGGAGAGTAAATCTCCCGTAATAACTAGAAAATATCACTAGACCCGAGTGGATTAACTTGCTCTGAGAGACATGTGTGCTTGACTTGCTACTATTTAACATGAATGACAGAATTAATGAAGTCCAGTTGGGTGGTTATGGATGGGTATGGATTAGAGAGGGATCTAAATTTGATTAGGAACTGTGGTTTGAAAGGCACAAAAGCAGGGTTGGAGAGGTGCCTCAGTGGTTAAAGCACTGACTGCTCTTGCAGAGAACTCAAGTTCAAAACCCAGAACCAATATGGCACTAACAATCTTTGTAACTGAAGCTCCAGGGGATCTGACACACTCTTCTGACCTCTGTGAGCAGTGCACATCTCATGGCTGCACTTACATGCATGCAGGCAATACAGTCAAACTCATAATATAAAACCATAAAGAAATTACTTCAAAAGTAAATCCACAAAAGATCAATAAAATAAAATAGTAAAATAAAATAAACTCTTAGGGAGGAAGTATTAGAAACACATTAAAATATTTTAGCGTCTGTGAGTTCATGAGTGCCATGGGCCCAGCATGACCAGAAGACATTATTTCATAACAACCATCCCGGACTTTGGACACTTACAACATTTCAGCCCCAACTTGTGTTATGGTCTCTGAGAACTGTGAGGGAAGAGTGGGATATAAATGTTAAATTTAAGGCTGACCAATCTACAGTCACTTAATCTATGCATTTTGATCTGTTGTAAGTCTCTTTATTAATGGTAACACATTGTGTGTGGTTGCTTGCATAAGACATGCCCAAGATTGTAGTACTAAAAAGTGGAGATAGAGGGAACTCAGAAGGCCCCACCCAAGCTGAGGCACTATTGGATTGTGATAGCTACAGAGAGAGAGAGAGAGAGAGAGAGAGAGAGAGAGAGAGAGAGAGAGAGATTTCTTTTGAGTCTGGCCCATGGTAGACTGTGAATATGTCATTGGATAATGCGATACACTCATATGCACAGGGGCAACACTAAATAAACCCAAGGGTTATAAAAGAAGGAGGAGAAAGAAGAGAAGGAGAAGATGGGGGAACAAGTGAGAGAAACAATGACTAAAGTTAGGGAGGGGATGTGAGGACCATCCTGGAGGAGATGGTTTGGGTAGTGAAAGGGGTGTATGATCTAACTACATTCTTTCATGTATGAAATTATCAAAGAATAAATACAACTATATTTAAATTTCAAGTTTGGATTTATTTTGGGGGTAATCAATGAGACTATCACAAAAATCTAAGTACAAATATATAGTCTGGTCACCATGGATTTTAAAGTTAACTTGTTAAGAAACAGAAGCAAGAGTCTGTCAGAAGCAAATGCCTGCACACTCAAAGAGTATACCGTGAGAGTACAAACCACAAAAGCAATACAAAAGGCCAGCCAGTACAAATGCTTCTTATATTGAATCCAAACTGCAAGTAAGAACCTCCTCAGCCTGAGAGGAGGAAAGGCATCAAGGAACAAAAACAAGTGGCATGGTGAATTTCGTATATGGAAGGGACAGAGAGAAACAGTATTGTGAGGACTTTGGGATGAAAAGTGGCCAACAAAGAACCTGCAGAAGGGTGTCTGTGCCTTTAGCATTACGTTGAAGTGCTCAAACTACATGCCAGTACCAAAACACAGCCTTAAGGCCCCTACTGCCATTTTTAGAGGCATGCAGGAAGAAAGAATTTCTTAACTTTCTCAAGTAAGGTTGGCCACTATTATTCTGATCAATTACATGTAAGTGAAAATGACATAGCTCATACATGAATAACTTAATAAGTTTCATCTACAATAGGTCCAATTATAATGTTCCTCTTATGGTAAGTTTATTTGTCTGCTCATTCAATTCTGTTTTCAATGTCTACCATACACATAGCAAATAAGCACTTTGATTTAATTTGTCATCTGTTGAAGAGAAAAATCATCCTGATACAGTGCTCAGGTTAGCTGTAATTAACAAATTAATGGTGAATTACTGTGGTGGACCATTGAAATGTATTTTGGAATGCAGTAGCTTGTGAATGCCAAGAAATACTTATCTGAAAACAGTATAGATGTTTTTAAGCTTAAGCATTTTCTGAGAATTTTCCCAGGAGCCCATATTATCTTGTCTTTGTTGTCCCATTCCATATGACTTTCCAAAAATATATTGGTCACTATATTTAGATAAAAAATGCATTTAACACTAAGTCATCCCTTGAATTTAGAGCACAAGGATTCTTGTTTCAAGAAGGCCTCTTGTACTTTAAAACACAGGAATGACTGGGTTACAGTGGAAATTTGGAAGAGAGGAAAATGGTGGATTATAGCCTTACTAGAAAGAGGTACTAATTCTGCCTTAGATACAGGACATTCTTTGCATAGTGAATTTCCATGAATATTTTGAAGGATGTGTATGACCTGCCTAGATAACCAAGGAAATAATCATGTCAGGCAGAAGCCCCAACATGTGAAGACATCTGAAATGGGATATGGAAAAATTCAAGGAGGCTGGTGTTTCAGGTGAAGGTACAAAAGCAGTAAGTATTGTGGTCGAGCATGTTAGTTCTCTAAAACTTTTGAGTTGGCTTTCATTTAAAGTTTGATTGTTCCTTCCCTCCAGAGAAGGGATTGTTGAAGAGACTGACACTTTGCAGCTCTCATGTTTTATCTTGCTAGTCGTTGATGGGAGCTAGTTGACAGAGACCTGTGAGTCAGTTCTGTAAAGTCAATAAAAGGAGGACTCTTTCTCTTTCTATACTACTTTGCATTTGTAGCCTTTCTTATTAGAAAATTGGTTTTCTGAGTTGATCTTGATAGATCACTGAAAAACTGATTAAAATGGTATCCAGGGGTTTATTCTAGAGAAAGGTCTAGGGAATTTGTAACTACCTTGTGGATTTTGTTTATAGCAGACAAGAGACTGTTTTATTAGAACATCCACTAATGCAGAATTCCAAATATCTAGGTTTTGTTACTAATTAGCTCTAGAAAATTTCATTTCTGGACACATGTATTAGTGACTTTTCTTTTGCTATGACAAATTACCTTACAAAAGAAACTTAAAGAAGAAAGGGTTCATTCTGACAGTTCCGGGTGCAATGTATCATGGGATAAATCATGGTGGCAGGGATTGAAGACAACAGTTCATCACCTTATGTCTGCAGCCAAGAGAGTGATAGATGCTGGTGCTCAGCTTACATTCTTCTTTTTATTCAGTCCATACCCCAGCTCAGGGGATGGAATCATCCAAGCTAAGAGTAGGTTTCCCTACCTACATCAACTCAGTGTAGCAATTCCCCAACAGATATGCTCAGCGTTTTTTTTTTGTTTGTTTGTTTGTTTGTTTGTTTTGTTTTGTTTTGTTTTTTGTCCACAGTTAGAGACTCCAAGTCCCATCATGTTGGCAAGCAAGATTAACTATACCAACTCAGCATAGCAGCCTAAGTGAACTTTTTTGGTCTTTTGAGATAGGGTATCCCTGAAGCCCCAGCTGACCTGGAACTCACTATGTACACCAGGCTGACCTTGAACTCACAGAGATCTGCCTGCCTCTGCCTCCTGAGTGCTGGGATTAAATGCATGTGCCACCACACTTGGCCTAAGTGAATTTTTAAATTAAGATGGAAAGTTGATACCCAAGTTCCCTTCAGTTTCTACATTTATAATTCTGTGACTTTACTGTGTCTCCAATTTTTATTTGACAATCACATTTCAGATTTATTCAAATGTATCAATAATTTTATCACTCGCTATGTTTGGATAGTGTTCATATACTATCCATTGTATTAGACAAAATATGCAATTTTGAACAAATTTTACCAAGTGGAATTAGTTCCTAGAGCTTTGAAGCTTGCCTAATAGTTGGAGAGGAAAATTAATAAGATAACAATAATCTGTAAATTAAAAATGAGTGAGAAAAGAACTGACAAAGAGTAAAGGAAAACTGAGGAGACCATACTGTTGTTTAAGAGTAAGAATTGGATACTGATGGCTCAGGGATAGATGAGTTTGGCCTCGTGATATGGCATGGAAGGACTCTGGAGAAGTGATGTTTGGAAGAAGGAGGTTGGCAAATCTTGCTCAGAATGACTTGGTAATTGTGATCAGCCTTTCAGAATCATATGGCATCATGGTTCATAAATATCAGAAAATAAATTACAGGTCAGTATTTTGTAGGCTTTTTAAAGTGGTATAAATTAAGATGTAGTATATATTTTATTTCCTATCATTGCAGTCATGAGAATTGTTTTTATGGCATTTGGATTCTTTTGATTAAGAATATATAATTAGGGCAGGAGAGATAGCTCAGTGCTTAAGAGCACTGACTGCTCTTGAGCAGGACTGGGTCCCATTCCCAACACCCACATGGCAGTTAACAACCACCATAACTCCAGTTTCAGAGGACCCCAGGCCATCTTCCAACCTCTGTGGGCATTCCATGACATGATTGCACTTACACATATGCAGGGAATACACTCATGCACATAAAATAAAAATAATAAATAAAACATTTTTTAAAAATAAGACAGTCTTGTCTTTAAAAAAAAGAAAGTAAAAGAATATATAATCATCCATTAGGAGAGTGCTCGGACAGTAAGCTGCTTGTTGTGCAACAATGAGACCCTAAGTTAGGATCCCAAGAACCCACTTCAGTGAGAAGTTATGATTTGCTTGGAAGGCTGAAACAGGCAGATCCCAGGAGCTCTCCTGCAGGCTATCCTAATCAAATCCATGATCTCCACGTTTAGTGAGAAAAAAAAATGTCTCAAAAGGAAAATGGAAAGTGACTGAAGAAGATATCTGATGTCCTTCTCTGACCTTTATGGACTTATCCATGCATATGTGTACTCATCTGCTAGCACATATGCACACACCCATCCAAACACACCCAGAAAGAATATATAATCACTTTATATCTGATTACACAAAATATTGCTCAAGGTTATGTTTCACAACAAAACGTAAAACTTTGAACCTGGTCTTATATCCATTTGTTAGTACAAGACAATTGGAGATATATCAGAGAAATTTCAATGGTTATTATCTTGATTCTGGCTTTTGGAGCATCACTTATCTTTTACTGCGCTGTTTGGTGAGCCTGGATAAGTTTTAGATAGGAAGAAGTGACCTATTAATCAGAACTCAATGTATGAGATGGGATGTTGTAAACCTGTTCTTCAGCAGCTTCCTGGGATATCATCAGTGGTCTTTAGAAGGATGCAAATAAAAACAAGGAACCAATGGCTGCATGGCTTTCAGTCCACCTGGGAGACCATAAGCAACTAGACTGAGTCATCAACTAAATTTAATTAATAAATCCACAAACTTATCTCTTCATAAGAAATATTATAATGAACTTTCAAGTAGACTTTTTACTGTATGTTGGTTGACCTAGTTGCAGATCAACCATATAAAATTATCTAATCTATAGTTGTATTTGGATAATAAGCCTCAAAGGTGCGACTTAACTTGAAATACAGAATCACAGCACATGCGCTCTTTGAAGCTGTGAGTATGGACATGCTCATCATGTGATGTGTTATTCTTTTTTACATTGCTTCAGAAATAGCACCATTTGGAGGCAATGCCACTCTTTTCTAAGTGCTTCTTGTTTTGAGAAGTTCATACATGGATACAACAAAATATCATATATACATTGTTTTCCTCTATATACCTTTCAAGGTGTCCCCCTTCTAACTTCATGTATTTTTTATAACCCTCTGAGTCCAGATAGTGCACATGTGACCATCCACTGGAGGCTAGAAGACCTGTCAGAGCACATATCCTCAATAAAGAATTATTGTTCCTCTCAGACACTGTCCATTGACAATGGTTCCACAGTGTAGGGTAGGGCTGGAAATCATATGCCCCATATAGGGTAAGATTTGGTCTGGCTTGACCTGTGTAGGTCTTGGGTAGGTGAATGCATCTGCTATGGAATCTTGACTATGGCAGCCATGTCATGTTGAGAAGGCAGCATTCCAGGGCACTCCTCCCCCGGTTCAGCAATTACACTCTTTATGGCTGTGATGTCTAGTTGCCTTCTTATACCCATGAACATGTTATATTCTCAACCTTGGTCAGAGAAGCTTCTTTTTTGCAGGTGTCATCAGTCAGTGGAGAGATAAATAATAGTCAAACTGCTGAGAGAGTAAGAGACTCAGTACCCAGCCCTAAATAGGTCATCTATATTTACCCCCTACACACACACACACACACACACACACACACACACACACACACCCCAACATTGTGGAAAATGCCTCTACATTTCAGAGACCAGAACTATCTCCTACTCGCCTCCTCACCTTTTCCTATGTTCTGTTTACAATATAACTGAAAGGACAGCATTAAGTACCATTTTATAATGCAAAAATAATGAAGCTTTATAATTCTCCATTGCTACCTGAGATCTCTTTGGCTTTTTAAAATTTTTATATTATTCTAAAATATGGAATACATACTCTCTACCTATGTACAGTAATTACAGAGTCTGAAAATAAGTGGTGGGTGGATTCTAGAGCCCATTGAGAGATTTACATTATGACAACATAGTTGCTTTCAGATAAAAAGAAATATAACAATAGTGTTGTTCAGCTTGCCTTTCATCTCTGGGGATTTGGTGTTAGCATCCACAAATGAGAGAAATCATTCGCTCTTTGTTTTTCTGGGACTGTCTTACTTCATTCAGCATAATGGCTTCGAGCTCCATCCATTTACCTGCAAAGTTCATGATGTCATCATCTTTCTTTACCACTAAATAATATTCCATTGTGTAGATGTACTACATTTTTGTCATCCATTGTTGAGGGGCATTTGGGTTGGTTCCAGCTCTTGGCTGTTGTGAAGAGAGCTGCAATAAACATGGATATGGATGTATCTTTGTGGTAGGTATATACCCAGGTGTGGCATGATTGAGTCAGGTGGTAGGTTCACTTTGAGTCATTTAAGGGTTCTTCACACTGCTTTCCATGGCAGTTGTATGAGTTTACATTCTGGCCAGCAGTGGAAGCATGTTCCCCTTTCCCCACAACCTCTCCAGCATTTGGTGTCTTTTGTTTTCTTAATCTTAGCCAGCCGTATTAAATTGAGATGATATCTGAGAGTGGTTTTAATTTTCATGTCCTCAATTACTAATGATGAACACTTTTAAGATGTCTCTTTTTAAGATGTTGAACACTTTAAGATGTTTCTCAGCCATCTTTAATGCCTCACTGGTGAAGTCTGTGTTTAGCTCTTTACTCCATCTTTTGAGTAGGTCATTTGTTTTCTTACTTCTATGTTTTTTGAGTAGTTTACATATTCTTGATGTTAATGTTCTATCAGATGTATCACTGGTAAAGTTTCCTCCCACTCTATGGGTTTTCTCTTCACTTCCTTAATTGTTTCTTTTGCTGTAGAGAAGCTTTTGAGTTTGATGAGTTACTGTTTGTCACCTCTTGACTTTATTTCCTATGCAGTTGCTGTCTGATTTGGAAAGTCTTTTCCTTTGCCTATGTCTTGTAGGTTGTTGCCAATTTTTTCTTCTATCACCTTCAGAGTTTCATATTGAGATCTTTGATCCACTTGGAGTTTATTTTTGTACAGGGTGAAGAGGAAGGGGTTTAATTTTGTTCTTCTACAAATGGTGATCCAACTTCTCCAGCACCATTTGCTGAAGATGCTATCCTTCCTCCACTGAGGCTTTGCTTTTTGTTTTGTTTTGTTTTGTTTTGTTTTTTGCCTTTTTGCTGATATGAGGTGGCAGAAATTGTATGAGCTCAAGTTTGGATCTTCACTTTTGTTCCATTGGTCAATGGGTCTGTTTTTGTGCCAGTACTAGGCTGTCTTTGTGACTATGGCCTTGTAATATAGTTTGAAGTCTGGTAGGGCAATCCCCCTTGTATTGCATTTTTCACTCACAGTGTTGCTTTAAGTATTTGGGGTCTTTTGTTTTTCCATATGAATTTAAGGACTTTTTTTACAAGTCTGTGAAAAACCTCATAGGGAGTCTGATTGGGATTGCATTGAATATGTATATCAATTTGGGTAATATGGACATCTTTATTATATTAATTTTCCCAATCCATGATCATGGGAGGTCTTTCCATCTTTTGATGTCATTTTCAATCTCCTTCTTCAGGGGTTTAAAATTTTTGTTGTAGAATTCTTTGGTATCTTTGGTTAGGTTTTTTTTTTTCCCAGGTATCTTATTGTTTTTGAGGCTATTGTGAGTGGGATGGTCTTATATTCCTTTTCCACTAGTTTATTATTGGTGTAAAGAAAGCTACTAATTTTTCTAGGTTAATGTTTTAGCCTGACACGTTACTAAAACTAGTAATCACTTCTAGTAGTTTTCTGGTGGAGTTTTTAGCATCCCTTCAGTAAACTCATATCATCTGCAAAAAGGGATGGCTTAACTTCTTTCCCAGTTAGTACTCCTTTAATTTCCTTCTCTTATCTTATTGCCTTAGCAAATGCTTCAAGCACTATGTTGAAAAGGAGTGGCAATATGGGGCAGCCTTGCTGGGTTCCTGCCTAAGGGAACTGGTTCCAATTTTTCTTCGTTTAGGATGATGTTGGCAGTGGGTTTGCAATATATGGCTGTGATCACGTTGAGGAATGTTCCCTTCACTCTGATTCCCTCTAGGTCTTTAAACATGAAGGAATGCTGGATCTTGTCAAAGGCTTTTTCTGCATCAATTGACATGATTGTGTGGGTTTTGTCTTTAAGTCCATTTATGTGTTTTATGATATTTATTGATTTATGTATGTTGAACCATCCCTGCATCTCTGGTATGAATCCAACTTGGTCATGATGGATGATCTTTTTGATGTGGGTCTGTATGTGATTTGCAAGTATTTTGTTCAGAATGTTTGCATCTATATTCATTAGTGAGATGGATCTTTAGATTTCCTTTTTGCTTCTTTGCCTGGCTTTGGTATTAGAGTGATGGTGGCTTCATAGATGGAGCTTGGGAGAATTCCCTCTGTTTGTACCCTTCTGAACAGTTTGAGAAGCAATGGTTGTAGGACTTCTTTAAATGTTGTATAGAATTCTGCTATGAAACCAGCTGGGAACAGGTTTTTTGTAGTTGGGAGGGGTTTTTTTATTACATCTTCAATTTCCTCAGATATTATGGGTCTGTTTAAACTGTCAGTCTGCCCTTGGTTAAGCTTTTCTGGTTCCCAGGTGTCCTAGTTTGTCTTCCATTGCTGTGACAAAACACTCCGAATGACACCAATGTGGGGAGGAAAGGGTTTATTCAGCTTACATCTCCCAGGTCACAGTTCATCACTTAGGGAGCCCAAGGCAGTAACTCAGGGCAGGAACCTGGAAGACAGGAGCTGAAGCACAGGCCATGGAGTGATGCTGTTCACTGGCTTGCTCCCCTGGATCATGCCCAGCCCCCCTTCTTATACAGTACACAACAACCTGCCCAGTGTGGCACCACCCATAGTGGGCTGGGCCCTCCCACATTGCTCGACCATCAAGACAATACTCCACAGATGTGGCCACAGGCCAGTCCAATGGAGCCAATTCCCCAATTGAGGGTCCCTCAACCAAGGTGTGTCAAATTGACACTAAAGCTATCCAGCACAATTGACCCCTTGTCAACTTGACACACAAAACACATCACTATTAAAACATCACCTTTCCAGTTCTTATCCCCAAAGTATGATGTTAACATTAATCACAACCTAAGACAGTACAACCTTAAAAGCCCCACAGTCCTTAAAATGTCCAAACACTTAAAAGTTCACAGTCTATTAAAAGTTTCTTAACTGTGGGCTGCTGTAATATCCAAAACAAGTACTGTCTTACTTCAAAGGGAAGAATCAGGCACACTCAAACAAAACCTAAGTCCAGCAAAGTAGCTCAAGGCTGGACACCTGGGATTCACTCATGATCTTCTGGGCTCCAAAGGGTTTTGGCAGCTCCCCTTCTCCTATTCTGCCATCCGTGGCACACACAGCTTATCTCCAGGCCCAGGCCGACTCCATTCCACACCTGCTGCTGCTCTTGGTGGTCGTCACACAGTCCCAGCATCTCCACAAAGCTGGGGTCGCCACTGAAACTGAGACAGCACCCTCACCAATGTTTTCTTCTGACCTCTCCTGGTGCAAAGCCTCAGCTTCTCTCCATGACCCCTGCAATCCTGGGGTCTTCACTGCAGCCAAGGTGCACTTCTACCAATGGTCTTTCCTGACCTCTCACAGTGCCAAGCCTCGGCTGCTCTCTGTGGCCCCCTCAAATATCAATACCGGAACCATATAGGAGACTCTTACACATTACCAATTCCTGCTTCTGGCTCAAGATGGAGGCTCAGGCCCCTTCTGGATCACAGCTTCTGTGTGCTGACCCTGAAGAAATTCTTCCCAGAAGATTTCACCACAGTGATGCTGGTCTCTTGTTACTTACAGCTGATTTTTCAGTCCCAGCTAACCAGCATCAATTGTCCCAGTACAACAAAGATTTCACTTCAGGTTCTGGTCTCTTGTTACTTACAGCTGATTCTTCAGCCCCAGCTGACCAGAACCCACAGATTACACAGTCCTGATGATCTCTGTTCCCCTTTAAAACTAGAAACTTCACAAGCCAGGCCTCCATCTTCTACAATTCCTTCAGCAAAACTGCTCCAAGCTCCATAGCAACAATCTTTAGGCATTCAATGATCTTCCCAGCCCAAAGTTCCAAATGCTTCCATAATCCTTCCCCAAACCACTAAGGTCAGGTCTGTCACAGCAATACCCCACTCTCGGTACCAATTTCTGTCCTAGTTTGTCTTCCATTGCTGTGGCAAAACACTCTGAATGACACCAACTTGGGGAGAAAAGGCTTTATTCAGCTTACATCTCCCAGGTGACAGTTCATCACTTAGGGAGTCCAAGGCAGGAACTCAGGGCAGGAACCTGGAAGACAGGAGCTGAAGCACAGGCCATGAGGAATGCTGTTCACTGGCTTGCTCTCCTGGCTCATGCCCAGCCAACTTTCATATACAGTACACAACAACCTGCCCAGGGTGGCACCACCCATAGTGGGCTGGGCCCTCCCACATTGCTCGACCATCAAGACAATACTCCATAGATGTGGCCACAGGCCAGTCCAATGGAGCCAATTCCCCAATTGAGGCTCCCTCAACCCAGCTGTGTCAAGTTGACACTAAAGCTATCCAGCACACCAGGATTTCAGATATTCATCCATTTCTCTTAGGTTTTCAAATTTAGAGTATAGGTTTTTGAAGTATTCCCATATGATTGACTGGATCTTTGTCTGTTGTGATGCTTCCCCTTTAATCGTGAATATTATTGACTTGGAGTCTCTCTCTCTCTCTCTCTCTCTCTCTCTCTCTCTCTCTCTCTTTCTCTCTTGGTTAACTGGGCTAGAGTTCTTTCTATTTTGTTTATCTTTTCAAAGAACCATCTTTCAGATTCATTGAGTCTATGTATTGTTTTCTTTGTTTCTATTTCATTGATTTCTGCTCTGTTTTTTGTTATTTCTTCCTGTCTGTTGAGTTTAGGGTTCATTTATTGTTGTCTCTCAAGTGTTTTTGCTGCAGTGTTAGATCGTTTATTTGCTCCCTTTCTTTTTTGTTGTTGTTATTGTGGGCACTTAGCACTATAAATTTCCCTCTCAAGACTGCTTTTAAAGTATCCCACAGATTTTATTGTCTTGTATTGTTTTTTTCCTTCAGTTCCATGAATACTTTTATTTCACTCTTTATTTCTTCCTTGACCCATTCATTGTTCAGGATTGTGTTGTTTAGTCTCCATGTATTCTTGTAGCTAGTTGGACTTATTCTGGTGTTCATAATGAGCTTTATTGCACTGTGGTCTGATAGAATGCATGGAATAATTTCTAGTCTTTTGTATTTGTTGAGGTTCCTTTTGTGCCCCAGTATGTGGTCGATTTTGGAGAATGTTCCATGAGGTGCTGAGTAGAAAGTATATTCTCTGGTGTTTGGATGGTATATTCTGTAGATATCTGTGAGGTCCATTTGGTGTATTGTATTGTTCTGTTCTGATGTCTCTGTTTTTGTCCTGTTGGTCTATCCAAGTGGCTCAATGGGGTGTTGAAGTCCCCCATTATTAGTATGTTAGGCTTAATCTGTGTCTTGAGGTCCTGTAGAGTGTTTATAAAGTAAGGTGCACCATACTTTAGTGCATAGACATTTAAGACTGTGAAGTCTTCATGGTTCATTGTTCCTTTGACAAGGATGTAATGGCCCTCTTAGTCTCTTCTGATTAATTTTACTTTGAGATCTATTTTGTCTGATATTAGAATAGCCAATCTGGCTTGTTTCTTGATACCATTCGCTTGGAATATTTTTTCCATCCTTTCACTCTAAGGTGGTGTCTGTCCTTGTAGGTGAGAAGGGTTTCTTGTAGACAGCATATAGAAGGATTCAGTTTCATAATCCATTCTCCTAGTCTATGCCTTTTGATTGGGGAGTTTAGTATTTAAGGTTATTATTGAGAGATGTGTGTTGTTTTCTTTTACCTTATTTTTGTTTGCATTCTTGGTCTAGGTTTGTATTTATTCTGTTATGCTTTTGTTGAAAAATATGGAACGCTTCATGAATTCCTGTGTCATCCTTGTGCAAGGGCCATGCTAATCTTCTCCGTATTGTTCCAATGTTAGTATATGTGCTGCTGAAGCGAGATCTCTTTGTACACAATTTCTTTTCCTACTTCGTTTATAAGATAAGAACAATCTTTGGTGAGTACAATTTTCCCAATTACAAAATAGCATAGCGGTGGCTGGTCAGATGGACCAACTATTAAAAACCCAGGCTATTCTTGCTGAGTGGGGTTGCCACCAGCACTCACATCAGGATTTCACAACCGCCTGTAACTCCAGCTCCAGAGGATCTAACTTCCTCTTCAGGAGTTCATGAGCAAAGCTTTCAAGTGCAGAAACCCACACAACTCCCCTTCAACCAAACAATTTAAATAGTACATCATTCCAAAAGAAAATTTTCACCATGATACTCAAAGAGCTAAATAATATAGTAGAAAATAAAATGTTGCACAGCTAAATATTTTAACCAGAGTGTTTCTGATTATGTTATGAAATAGTATTTTATTACCCAGCTATGTACATATGTTCCTATTGAATGTACATTACAAAATTGTCATTCTCTGGCAGATATTACACCAGAGAGTGACTAGAGTATAGAATATGTTGTGTTGTTGTGAGATATAACACTTTGAAGAGCCCAGACTCAACTCAGTACCGTTTTCTAAGCTCTATTTTCATTTGAATGTTTTATTTTATTATTTCCTATATATATAATGAAATTATACAAAACAATTGCAAAGGGACATGATGAATAAATGAGAATGCTTTATTTTCTCCAAAATTTAGAATCATTACGAGAATAGATAGATTGAGAGAGAGAGAGAGAGAGAGAGAGAGAGAGAGAAACAGAGAGAAAGAGAAATAGAGCAAGAAAGAGAGTAAGAGAGGGAGCTTGGAAATACATTCAGAATCAATATGGAGAACTTTGAAGGAATCTAAATTTGACTATTTCCTTTTGCCATTTCTTTTAATTCTCTCTCTCTTTTGCTTTTGCTCCCTATATCTGCCTGTCTATGAGAGAAAAGCCCTTACCCAGGCTGGCCAAGAGCTGACTATGATATTCAGGCCGTCTATACACTTGCTGCCATCTTCCTGCCTCTGCCTCCTGAGTGCTAGAATTACAGACATAGAATTCCATACTTACAAACTTTGGATTGTAAACATTTTATATTCTGCATAAAACTAAGTAAGTTCAGTGAAACCTGAAGCTCCTTAGTAAAATAAAGGTAATAATACCGTCTCCCAGTATTCTTGTGGAGAAGGGTAATAATTATGTGAAGTGCACATCATGGGGCAGTATAATAAACAATTACCTCTATCTCATGTCTGCTTCAACAATGAGGTGTACAGATCAAATCAATTATTTTCTTAGATCAATTCTAATATCAAATAGGTAGAAGTATAATTGAACATTTCTTCAGCCTCTGATATACATGAAGTATGGATTATTTCTTGTCACAAAATAAGCAATCTCAAGGGCCCACCCCCCTTCAACTTTCACTTACCACTTGGTTAGTGATGATTCCATAGTTGATATAGCTACAGTAGGTCATTAGTAATTGAGATTGTAGTTGATGAACACTTTCTTCTTGCGTTAAACCAAGAATATCCACAACATATATTAAGACATAAACTTTTATTTTTCTCAAAGCCAATTTTTATTGAAGCTTTGTGCATTTCATACAAAATTTCAAATCAAATCTAGACCTGAGCCCCCCTTCCTGCCCCCTCCACCAGAGCTCATGCTTTCTGCCAAACATCTTATTCATCTTTCTCTCAGTCCCTCTCAAAATTCTCGATGCAGAAGTTTACTGTTTCAAGCAGAAGTTCACGGTTTCAGTCAGTTCTTTGACACAGTCTTTTTGTGTTGTTGTTGTTGTTGTTGTTGTTTCTTCCAATATGCATCACTCCAAAATATGCATATATATGCCACATATATCATAGGTTTTAGCATCTTCAGCTTATGATTTTTTTTTCTTTATTAGGCTGAAAGATGTCATGTTTGAAGGCTCCTCCTTGGAAAGCCCAAACCATCATCAGTACTGCCCTTGTGCTCCATACTGGGGTTTTCCCTTCCCATGGCCACTAATTGAGGTCCAATAAGCACTGCATCCTGTCTTGATGTTCCTGTACTGTTCTCTGTGATAAAGCCTGGGTAGTTCAACAATGGCAGTCTATACTCTGAAGAGGTTGAAACCCCAGTAGTAGCTCATTCCTCAAGTTGGATGTCTCAGCAGTCCCCATCTGGCACTAAAGGTTTGGAAGATTCTTGGAGAGACATGAGTTTTCAGCCCATAGTGGAAGGTTGTGTGTTTCATGTCTTTGAAGGATGGCGAAAGCAGTGGCAGCCACAAAGTAGCTGTACTTGCCAGTAAGACAGCAAAACAGCTGTGTTCTTTTTTCAAGCTTTTAAAGTAGAGAAATATAGAATACAGAGACAGAGAGCTTGTATTTTAGGTATGTTTAAAAAAAAGAGGGGGCGTGGTAGAATGTAAGGGCTTCGATTGGGGTTAATGGTGAAACTACAACAATATAGACTGGACACTCATTTGATCAACTTGATTGAACATACAAGCCCCCCCCCGTGGATGGTGGGACCCATGAGCTGTGTGGGTTTGGGCACAACTGCTTGCAAATTGGTTTTACATGAAGGATGCTTGTACTCACAAATTATCACCTATTGTTAAAAAAAATGAAAACAAAACAAAACAAAAAAGCAGAGAAAAATGCAGAAAACTTACGGCAGAATGCACGATCTGCGATGGGTAGGGGTGGGGTTGGGGGGAAGGGAAGGGGATATATGCCTGAACTGAATTGGAAAATGATGTATGAAATACACAAAGCATCAATAAAAATAAATTTAAAAAATCTATTCTATAGTTCACTGGTCATCATATGTGTAAGCTAAATTATTAAACTCTGTGTCTCAGCTCTCATAACTTTTTAAAAAGTAATTTTGTGACTAATAAAATCATTAGTGTTTGCTGAGGAATGAGATCAGTTCCTGCCATATGGAAGGGCAGTAAATGTCAGGTAGAGTTCAAATGCAAGCAAGAGCTTGATCCTTGGACTATCATCAATGAAGGGCTTATGAAATTATTTTGTCTACAACTTTTGAGGTTACTATCTTAAGTTTTGGACCATTTGACTCACATTCATACAGTGTATAAATTACTGGTAGGTGCATAAAATTCTGAGGAAAGTCTCTTGTTGATATTCAGTCAAGATACTTGAATAGCTCTAAACTTCTTAAGTATATAATTAATGTTTATTTCAATTTTAGTATTAATTATAGATCTTCATTACCAAAGAGCATCAAGGGTGGGGGGATGTGGCACATGTTTGTTTTTTTTTCAATCAAGTATCATTGAGATGAAAGATGGACACATACCAGACAGCTTCTGCCTAGTTTAGTTGGGTGACACTATCCTGAATTTTGGCCAAAGCATCTGTATCATCACATTAGTATTATTATTAGTGTTAATTAGATGTAGGTTTCAGGAAATTGATTCAAGATGTAGAGTTAATTAAGTGAAATGGTACTCACAGCTTGATTTGTTTCAGTGAAACAGGGACAATGATTTGGAGTCAAAAGAGAATGGTGTGACTTAGGTGGCAGAGTAAATATTTTCATTTCCTGTGAGAAATGAAATGTGATGATCTGCTGATGCTGGAGTCAGCATGTGCTTTCTCTCCAAAAGAATGAGGTTCTCAGGTGTGTCATTGTGGTCACTTTCCAACAGGGAAGCACTGTTAGCAGCTTCCGTCTGCACTGAGAAATTATCAGAAGAATTAATCTCCTATGTTGCAGAGTTTTAATGGGAAAGTATTTGTGTTCAATGCCAGTAACAACCTTCTCCACTTGGACATTTGAAAGATCTAGTATTATTGGGGAATAACATTGATATTGAACATTACTAGATATTGTTTTAGTTATTTATTTTCTTCTAGGAATAAAACCATCTTCCATAATTATGTTTACCTTTATCCACACATATGCTTACACACATATATATATATGCATATATATATATGCATATATATATGTTACATATATGCATACAGTATATTCATACACATACAAAAATAAATAAAATTTAAAAAATTAAAAAATACCTGTATGTGTATTAAAATATGTATTTAAGTGCAGTGTATTGGAGACAAGAGATAGCACAGTGGTTAGAAACACTGGCTGCTCCTCTAGAAGACCAAGGTTCAATTACCAGTACTCACATGATGGCTAACAACCATTAATAACTCTAGTTCTCAGAGATCCAATGCCCTCTTCTGGTCTCTGCAGTCATTACACAGACCTGATGCAGTTACATACAAGTGGACAAAACACTCATACACATAAAATAAAAATAAACAAATAATTAAAAGTAATACATAAAATTTACTTCTACATCCATTACATAGCCATGAAACATAGAACAAAAAATAATAAAAAAGAACATAGAACAATGTAATGGAATATACTCAGCCATGAACGCAGGCTGTGCTGCTAATAAGCAATTGGTAAGCTTAGGTTTGGCATTAACTCTAAACTTTTGTATTCTTTCCTTTTAAAAATATTTATTTAAAAAATATTCAAAAATCTTTTAAGAAATACAACTAAAATACATTGGCTGCATGTAGGTAGGTGCACCAGTGTTGCCCAATAAACACAGGGCTCAGAAGAGGGAGTCAGATCCCTCAGAACTGGAGTTACAGATAGTTGTTAACCACTGCATGGGTGTCAGGAATTGAATCCAGGTTCTCTGCTCGTACAGCCAGTCATCTTAATTGCTGAGCCATCTACCTAGCCCACTAAACTTTAGTTTTTTTGAGAGTCAGGGATGGTGCTAGTAATATGTGTCATACAATGGTCTTGAATAGACATTGGAAATGTGTATAAAGTGTTCCACAATATTCCTCCTATACATTCTGACTGCCTACACTCCCCTACCTTGATTTGGAACATGATCAGTCAATTGATTCAGAGATATATTGATAACTGCCCCAGCAGCAGTTTGATCCTGGGAAGCCAGTGGCAGGTTTGAGCCTTTGTATCTTTTCAATAATTATTTGACCCTACCTGAATGTTCTTATACCTGTCATAATAGGTAAAATATAGTTTTCTATGGGGTAGACCTAGGTTAGTGTACTTAAAAAGAGAAATAGAAATGGTATCATTGTCAGGCAATAACCATTTTCTTTTTTCTTTTGAGATAGGGTCTCCCTATAGCCCCAGCTGGCCTGAAACTCACTCTGTAGACCAGGCTGGCCTTGAACTCACAGAGATCCACCTACCTCTGCCTCTTGAGGGCTGGGATTGAAGGCATGTGCCACCATGCCCAGCATAAAGATGGTTCTTAACCGCCATGTGGATGTTGGGAATCAAACCCGGGTCCTCTGCAATAGCAGTTGATGCTTTTAACTGTTGAGCCATCTCTCCAGCCCTGCAATAACCATTTTCAATAGTGGTATAATTTATAGGCATTTCTGGAGAAGTGAATTTATCAAAAGTAAAATCCATTTTTTTAAGATTTTTTTTTTTTAATTTCACTGAGGAGTACTGACAGGCCCAAGCTCTGGAGCTGGGAATGGAAAGTTATGTGAAGCTAGAAAATTGAAAAACTATGCACTGGAGCTTCAGGTAGATGCTACATACTTTTTTTCGTTCAGGAAGATGTATAACCTTGATGTCAGGGACATTTTAAAAAAAACACACAAAACTGGCATTTTGGCAGGATGGATTATATAGTACATAATACCCATAGCTATTGATCCCTCATGGTTCTCGAACACCCAGGATCTGCCTTCCTAGGTGGCTCATTCTTGTTATCTACAATATCAATATGTTTTCTAGACCTTTATCTGGCACTTGCATCTTTTATCTCTTTCACCTATCCACATGGCAGTTACAGTTCCACAAGTTTCTTCTAGATATTAAAACATAAAGATTTAGGTTAAGATTAAGCTTGCCTGGCCAAAAATTTACATTAAAATAGTAACCATTGTCTTAAGATAGATGCACTTCTAATGCATGGTGGCCCAGCCCTAGGGCCTAAGAACTGTTGGAAACTGATTAAGGCTGGAGGAGGAAGAGTACACATTCCTAAAGATATCTAAATAAGCTGACTACATTCTTGTGAATGAACTTGAAAGAAGGGCATCTGGTAAAATGTTTGACCAAATGGGACTTAGCATGTATAGTAGAGTGCATGAGGTCTGGTGGGGGGGGGATCTAAATATGATTAAAAACTGTTGTATGATATATACAAAAGACCATGAAAATACTTTTACAAATATAAGTGATCTCTAGTGTGCACTTGGTCTTGTTTTATTACAGTGTTGCCAAATGATCTGTCATTAGGGAAAAATATAGTGAGCTGCATGCAGCTAATCAACAAGTTTTGAAGAACAAATGGTTTTATTATATATTTTCTATATACCAGCCTCAGTGTTGAACACTATTTAATGCAACGCGGCATTTCATTCACTATATAAAGTAAAGTTTACTACTATGCTTTCATTCAACTAAATAAATGAAAAATTAATATCTATATACTGTTGCTGTGTTAGAGTTGATACAAATGAGGAATTTGGGGAACTTGCTTTAAATTAGTGCACACTATTGACATCTGATCCTCTAGAGTGTTTTGAACTTAATCATGTTCAGTTAAATATCATAGGAAAAGATGTTGAATCTTACAGTTTCTATAGAAATTTCAGCTAAAGTATAAGAAACAGTCTGGGCAGTCGAGCTGGGAATTTAGAAACTGATGAACTCAGCAGAGGAAAATCAAACTTTCTAAGCTTGGTGTTCTCTTAAGATAACAATATTAATAATTTTTGCCAATAATTTCATGTTGAGATCTTTGATCCACTTGGAGTTGATTGTGGTACAGGGTGAGAGGTAGGGGTTTAATTTTGCTCTACAAATGGTGATCCAATTTGAGGAAATTTTCTTTTATAGCCCTGTTGAAGATATGGTCAATACCATTATCTCCTTCTTTATGTCTATGATGGGTAATTTGGTCTTTTCATGGTGTCCTACATTTCCTGAATTTCCCACTCCTGTAGTTTTTGTTGTTGTTGTTTTTTCAATAATCTTTACTTGATCAGTCCAATTCTTCAAACACTCATTCTCAAATGCCTCTTATGTGATGAATCTTCTGAGCCCATCTTACACTTCTTTAACTCTGGCTCTGTATTTTATTCTTTCTGGTACAATAGTTTTCCTCCTTCATTCAATTCCTTAATTTCCTTGTCTGCTTGGGACAATATTCCATTCTACTAGTTATTGAGTTTGTTCTTATAGCAATCATTTATAATTTTATCTTTTTCTCCATATAAATTGTTTCTTGTCTGTGAATATAATTAGCCTTAAATATTTGATAACAAATTTTACCTCCTAAAATAATTTTAAATGGTATACATTTGGCCTCTGCTTCTTAACTTTCTAGATTCAATTTCTAGTATTGCACACACAAAAAATACAAGGTTTTAAATGTTTATCTATTCTATTAACTCTAAGATCTTGTTCTTTGTTTTAGATTCCCACATATTTTATTTATTTATCTCTTGTGTATTGTTTGATAACTTTTATGGTACTGTCCTCAGCTGTTTTCTAATTTCATTATTCAGTTATTAACTTTGTTACTATATTGTTGCTATGGATCAACTCCTCAGTTTTCTGTGTGCTAGCATTACCCCATACAACTGACCTGCAGCCTTACTTTTGTTGGATAATTTTTCATGCACAAAATATGGCTTCCTTCCTCACAGAGAATTAGAGATAGGTTTTATGAACAACCTTGGCCCAAGAATAAATATTCAAGTCTTCATAGATAAAAAGTTCCAACATAGAATGCTTCAAGATTTTTTAAATAGTAACAGTGAAAAGAAGTCATATGCCTAAATACTTTTCAAATACAAGGAGGTTGTATTGGCAGGTTACAATTAAGCAGGGTGGTCTTTGCTGTAGGCCTCAGATGCTATTTGATGACCTTCTTACTTTTCAGATGGGCGGGAGCTAATACTCTGTTTATGTATTCCAAAAGTTTTGCCTATTAGTCACAAAGATATTAGGTGACACACAGAAGTGAACAGTAAGTGTTTACTTGGACAAACTGAAGATAATTTGGCTCTGTAATTGCAAAATTCCAACCTCTTCATAGCCATTTGAATTCTAATCAATTAGGCAACCTCTTAGAATGTTTTGTTTACACTCTGACTCCTATGATGATCCACCAACCAGGGCTCTTAAAATCTTTCTGTTCCCTCTTCTACAATGGTCCCTGAGCCATGGGTGGGTGAGGTTTAGTATAGGAGACCTACCAAATAACACTCTCTGTGGTCTCTTATTTTCTACAGTTTTGGCAGTTGTGGCTTTCTGTGTGTATTTTACTTTGTTTCTTGAAGACACTTCACTGGTGAGAGATGAGGGATATATTAGTATTCTCTTTAACCCCTGTTCTATTATGTTCCATGAGCCTCAGGTATAGAGGTCTCATTGGAGATGTATCACTTAGGGATGGTCATCTCTCAGACACTTGTTCTCTGTGTGTGCCCAGTTGTGAAACTCTGTAATAGTCTCTGTATATTGCAAAAAGAAGCTCTTTGATGAGTAGTGAGATGTTTATTTGTCTGTAGATAAAAGGATCCGTGTTTGGCATCCAGTAAAAAATTACATTTGTCTAGGTATATGAAAGAGGTAGGCTTTCCTTTAGGATCAAAGATATTTCCAGCCGTGTATATTTGACTATACACTCATGAGTTCTCTCCCATTGATAGGGCTTTAAGATTCAATTAGATAGCTTCTTATTACCCCCATGTTAAAAGGGTCATTAGTGTACCACTATAATTTTCAGTGCAGGTAATTGTTGTTGGTATTAGGGTTTAAACCTGGGTTTGGACCACCGATTGGCTTTCTCCCTTAGCAAGTTATGTGGTACCCTCTAAAATTGTAAGAACTAGTCTCCAGGGAGGAGGAGGCTTCCAGGTCAGTTACACCTCCACTGATCCAAGTCCTGTGTCCAAAATACTTAATGTCTTCTGCAGCAGGGTCTTGCCATCCAGTTATGGTAGACAATTAAGGGCTATAGCAATAGCTTAATTTATTTTTGCCAACAACTTAGAGAGGTTTCTTCTGCTGGCACTGGGTTTGGCTAGAATGTTCATTTTAAGTGCAGCATTTCTTTCTTTCTTTCTTTCTTTCTTTCTTTCTTTCTTTCTTTCTTTCTTTCTTTCTTTCTTTCTTTCATCTAGAATGTCAGTTAACAAAGCTTCACAAGACATACTTTCCAGAGATGATGATAGGAGCACAGACATAGTACCTATATTTGATAAATATAAATGCATTTAGGACAAGAATGTATGGCTAAGTGGCTGGGAAGTGGGTCAACAGTTAATGCACTTATCACCTGAGTATAAGGATGGGATTTTGAATCCTTAGCACCTGTGTAAATGTTAAGTGGGCCTGATAGCCAGCCTGTACTACCAGCCTCCCAAGGCAGAGACAGAATTCACAGAGAAAAGCTGCCTAGGACAAGTAGCAGGATCAACAGCTCTGGGTTTCTCTGAGACACACTGCCTCAATGAATACGCTGGAAGAATGATCAAGGAAGATTTCTGCATCAACTTTAACCTTCTTATGCATGAGTACATAATCATTCACAAGTGTGTACCTATAAACATGTGCATGTTTCAAATGTAAAATTAAAAAAATAATAATAAACATGTTAGTTAGTGATGATGGTGTACAAAGATCTGAGCCCAGAGAACTTGACATCTGCTTTCCATAGACTTTTTAAAATGCTTAGATGTACTAATCAGCCAACATGATCAGGCCTCTCTCATTTCTCTAACATATGTTTATTCTGCATCCTCTGTCCATGTCCAGTGCAATGAAATAGACCAGCTAGATCAGTTAAACTTATCATTTATCCTTTTAGAAGATACTGTTATTCTCCTGACTGGGAAGTTTACCTTTTTCCCACTTATGTCTTAGTCTATGATATATACCCAACTAAGTAGTTTATAAAGAACAGCTAAATATTTCATTTAATTCTAGAAGTTCAAGAGCAAGGCAGAAATAGATCTAAAGTCTCCTCTCCACAGCTGCTTGCCTGAATTCTAGTAGCATTAAGTCCTCATGACCTAAATATCTCCAACTATATATCATCTTCTACTATGGTTGCAATGGGGAATTTCATTGAGTTTTGAGGGAGATCAAATATTAAAAACAAAGCACCCTCAGATATCTGTTTGACTAATTACATTAGCTCTTCAAAGCCCAGGCTCAACTGTTACATTTCAGTAAGTTCCCCATAGGAATTATATTTAATATTGCAACTCCTACCTTGACTTCTTAGCCCTTCTTTTAAAATTCCCCCCATAATCTCTTCTATTTCTAGACAAGAAAATATACATATTTATTATATAGAAGCACATTGGCTGTACTTACATAAACTTGATAAAGGCAGAATATTTTCTCAGCTGTGTTCATTGAAGTGTTCTGATGTTTAAAATTCTTCCAGCATGTCTGGAGAGATGGCTCAGTGAATAAGAGGACTGGCTGCTGTTGCAGAAGACCTGAGTCCAATTCCTAGAACCCACATGGTAGTTAACAACCATCTGAAACTCTACTTCCTGGTGATCTGATGTCCTCTTCTGAACTCTGTGGGCATTGTATGACACAGGTATACACAGTCATATACAGGTAATACACTCATATGTAATAAAAATAATATAATATTTAAAAGTAATGTTGGCCTCCTTATTTTTGGAAAAGTTATATATATATATATATATANCCATGTAATTATTATATATATATATATATATATCATATTATATAGTTATATAACTTTTCCAAAAATAAGGAGCCAACTTACTTTTAAATATTATATTATTTTTATTACATATGAGTGTATTACCTGTATATGACTGTTATACCTGTGTCATACAAGCCCACAGAGTTTCAGAAGAGGAACATCAGATCCCAGGAAGTAGAGTTTCAGATGGTTGTTACTACCATGTGGGTTCTAGGAATTGGACTCAGGTCTTCTGCAACAGCAGCCAGTCCTCTTATTCACTGAGCCATCTCTCCAGACATGCTGGAAGATTTTAAACATCAGAACACTTCAATGAACACAGCTGAGAAAATATTCTGCCTTTATCAAGTTTATGTAAGTACAGCCAATGTGCTTCTATATAATAAATATGTATATTTTCCTTGTCTAGAAATAGAAGAATTATGGGGGGAATTTTTTATGTTTTTTTGAATGATACAAGTTTTCTGTCTTAGTTATGTAACTATTTTGTAAACACAATAGGTTTCATTCTCTCATCCTTTGTTTATTTGTATGGGATGCCTCTTTCCTAGACAAGAAAAATATTACAATTAATTTGTATTCTATTTGATAGAAAGCCACATTGCTATACTTACATAAACCTTCTTTAAAGGACCCAGTGAATTATTCTAACATAAGAAGAGGCCGGACCTTTAAGATGTCATGAAGACTGACTAGAATCACTAATGACTAGAACGGTTGAATGTAGGGGCGAGTATTACTGCCAATTATAAATTAATTCCTATGGGGAATTATGTAAACCAGGTTTTGAGCTGGCTGAGAAGAGAGGTCCACAAGATTGAAATATAGCAGAGACATGTCTAATGTAGACAATCTCAGAAGGCAAAAAAGGCAACGTTCGTGGCCTGTGTTAATATTTCCAATAATTATCTCTATAATTTTTTATATTATCCTTATTATACTCTCAGATAAGCAATGTTGTAGTATGCCCTGAAGTACTGAGTCAATTTGTTTAGAAAAATTAGTCAAACAGATAATCTGAGGGTGCCCTTTTGTTCTTTAATATTTGAATCTCCCTTTCCCAAACAGACTCAATGACTAAAATTTTCACCCATCTGCAAACCATTAGTAGAAGATACCATGTAGGATAGTAAGAAAAAGAATGATTGAAGAAAGTAAGCTATAGGTTGGACGTGCAACAAGCCCAACCGCTCCCATTTATGGTCCTGGGATGAGGACTGTAATGCTACTGAATTTCAGGCCAAGCAAGCTGTGGTGCTCCGAAACGCCCAAAAGGGCGCACATCCCCAGACTGAAGAAGGCGTGCGCTTGCAAGATGCTCCCTTAGAAGCATGTGCTTATAGATGTAATGCTTGCTTAAAGCAGAGAGATAGCGCGGTAGATTTGAAAAAACTTCTGTTGTAAGGTCCGTCCCTCGGTGCGATTATTAAATTAAAAGTTTATTGATGTGTTGTCTGCCTGGACCCTTCTGCGCCACCAAAGCAAGTTTTCCAATTTCATTAGAGCCAATAAAGAAGAAGAAGAACAAGCATGGAAAGTGGGCTAGTCCTATTCTTGGCCCACTTTGCCTCCCTTAAAAAAATACTCAAGTAAATTACATGCAAAGCCATAATACAATGGCGTCAGGCCACCATTGCCCCCCCCACCTCCCACATATGAGAAGTGACACATCACATTATTTACATTATATAATCTGAGCATGGCTGGACTCTCACACAATGTGAGTGCATAGGAATTCTCTGCTTGGCATGAGTTCTGACAATCTGAATAGCTTTAAATCTCATCCCACGTCTGCCCCTCAGCCACCAATCTGCTTCATTACGTCCTTTTATTTACACAGAACTGTGATGAAATACATATATAATCCTTCGATACTTTGTGATATTAGGAGAATGATCAGTATGCTCTGAGAGAATCCTACTTCAATTCACATTATAATCTCTTTATTAACTTCACTGGAAGGTTTAAGGCTAAACTACAGTAAAACTAGTGATTCCTAATAAAACAATCTTAGAGACTGGAATTTAACCACTAAAAGATATATGCAGTGCGAGGAAAGTGAGCCCATACAACTATTCAACCACTTCCTGAGGAAACCTTCTGATCATGCCCAATGACTGTTATGAGGCCATATTTTGCCACAATCTGTACAGACTTCCACAAGTGAGGAGCACAGACTCAGAATGCCTCCACATGTGAGGAGCACAGACTCAGATACTCTCATTTCAGAGATCACTGGGTAAGAAGTGGCTTTTCGTTTTTTTAAAATTTTATGTATCTTTAAATTTTTATTTATTTTATGTATATGAGTGGTATTCCTGTGCATATAAGATTGGTTACCTCTGTCATGGCAGTGCGATGGAGGTTCCAACAAGGGAGAGTAAGGCATCACGCATCTCCTGCAACTGAGTGTCTGGAAATGGTGTTAGCTGCCATGTTGGTCTGGGAATTGGAACCCGGGTCCTCTGCAAGAGCAGGGTCGAGTGCTCTTAACCACTGAGCCACTCTCCAAACCCCAAGAGGTAGCTTTTCAAAAAAGGTGTTAGGACACCTTATCTAATTATTTTTAAAAAGTGGAGTTCAATAAGAGATGTATTAACTAAATGGAAAAAGAAATGATAATATATATAATATATATATAGATATAAATAAGAGTATTCTAAAAATATATGCAAGGTGTGAGTCGATTTCTATAAGAACAGTAAACCATCTGTTGGTTATGTAATCTGTGTTCGAGCTGCATATCCCACTTCTGTGGATGCCCTTATGTCAACACATTCTGGTAAGAAATTCTTTTATATATTAGTTTTCTGTGTGATCTATATATCTATCTAGCTTACATATCTCTCCTCTATCTATCTAGCTAGTTATACATGCTGCCACTGTCTACTGAGCTATTATTATCATAAACCCTAGTGATATCCCTTGGAGATGGGCCAGACTGCATTTTATTGTTCTTTTGAGAAGCGCTCTTTTGCCTGCACTCCTGGCCAGTGTTGGAACCCCTAAGCTAGATAAGGCAGAAATTGAGTAGCTGGGCCCCACCCTAAGAGGGTAGTCTCTTATCTTAGAGTGTGATCTAAGCATAAAGATTTTCCACTTACATAGCCAAGGCTGAGAACTACAGTTTTTGTTCTCTGTGTAGCAGAGAAACTTTCTTCCACCATGGCTGGAGGGAACACTCAGCCAGCACGCAGACTACAGCCCTGAGCACTTACACCACCAGCGGGCCCCTCCACCTTGCTTCTTGATCTGCTTGCTGCTAGGCTATTATCTAAGGAAAAGCTCTCCAATCTTAGTTTAAACTAGAGAATTTTAATGGGCATGCATACGACATAATGGCAAAGAAACACACACTCCCTCAAGCCACACATGTGCCCCGGTTCAACATGGCCGCCTGGAGTGCCTGAGCGAACCCCATGCTCTCTGCAACTCATGCTAGTCAAAATGGCGAGAGCCCACCTCATGTGGTAGGTCCTTTTTATATACTCCCTGTCCCCCAAAGTCTCAGAACTCCAAAATCTTGTGCACTTTCCGTAGGACCAGCAGGGCACATCTTGTGGGGAACCTGGCAGGCTTGTCTGGTGGTAAGCCCGTTTTGAAGAAGAAATGATTTATCCCACAATCGGGCATCTCTTGGGGCATAATTTCAGATCTAGACTAAGAACACTACTTAAAGGCTTGAAGCATAGGACTAACCACATTTTCATATTTATATTGGGATGCAGAATGTCTGCCACTGTTTTCTGTTCAGGGGCTGAGAGATAGGGCCTTGGCACGGGTCCTGCCCTCATGGTTGCCCCAAGCAGCTTTCATGGCTTCTGAAGAATGGGCAATTGCACGAGCACAGTAAGATCTCCTTCAGATACAATGTTAAGGCAGGCAATACTGGACTGGATTGCTGATCTAGAGTTACTAGTTAGATGTATGGAAATTCGATCGATAAAGGATGTGATGGCAGAGGATCACCGGCTGCAAATATCTTCAATTTGGTGATATGGCAACTGGAAAGTGTAATTGCATATTTCAGATGTAAGTAACATGATAGACATCTTAAAAACATCTCCAAAATCTTAAAAAAGTACATGCACTTCTAAGCTTTTGGGGGGACTTCCTCAGTAAATAGTACCTGGAAAATACTGGTTGTAAGAATAAAGTATTTTCATTATGGGGACAGTGACCTAACGAATGCCTCTAGATCCTCCCAGAACTCAGGGAGCAGAGGCAGGCGGATTTCTATTGAGTTCAAGGCCAGCCTGTCTACAGATGGTTGAGTCTAGGCCAGCTGGCTACAGGGAGGACCCTGTTTCAAAAAATGCCAAAAAAAAAAAAAAAAAAAAAACAAAAGTATTTTCTAAAGCCGTGTGATAAATGGCCCTTTTCAGTTTTGTGTTTTCAGTCTGGTAGAGGAGCTCTTAGGAAAATTAAAGGTCAAACAAGATCTTGGGAAGCCCTTTTGCTCTCTGAGTTCCTACTTGATTCTTGCTATTTCAGGAACTAGCAGGCTGTCTAGAGAAGCCCATCTGAGGTTTTGGCTCAAGCTGTGTGCAGCCTTGAGGGCCTTGGTGGGTTGGAGCTCTCTTTCAGCCTTCTAGGGATGTGGTGTGAGATAATGCTCTGGCTTCAGCTTTATGAAGTGTATCTGGGGCTGCTTTATCCTTTTTTTTTTTTTAAGTAGGGATATGAAAATGTGTTAATGCCAAATAGATTTTTCTTGACTGGTTTTAAGAAAAAAGGAAAAACTGTTTTCAAGTATGTTATTCCTCCATGCACATTGTGAAATAATGAAGGATCAATCAATTTCTATCTGCTTCTTTTAGTTAAGATAATTTTTCATACCTAGACAAGGTGCTTAATATAGAATTACATATGTGGCAGGTGATTAATAATGGTGGCTTGAGGTCAATTTGGGGGCCATCTAAGTAACCACGCCCTCCCTCAGCTCATTGACACCTTCTCCATGTGACCATGGTGATGTTTGAGTAGACACACATATGTTGTTGTTGCTTCTATTGCTTTGGTCTTTTCTATCAAGTCTGTTTATTTTTTTCATTGAGTAGATGTGTCCATGGGTTTTACAAAGAGTTGATTCAGATCATTAAATCCTACACAAGGCAGAATAACAAAGCAGAAAAATCTGTCCACAAAATGCTAAAACCTTTCCTCTGACTCAGCCTTGCTTTTCTCAAGCTTTGAGTCACCAGTGGAACAAAGCTTTATGTGTTTGATTCTAGATTTATAGTACCCTATTCCCAAGAAGGATGTGTGGAAGCCTTTGTTTGGTGAGAAGGATAAGGGTTTAGTTTGGAAAACCATAAAAAGCTTAAATAGTTTTCTTAACTCAGGAGAGAGGGAGGCAGAGAGAGAGGGAGAAAGAGAGAAAGAGAGAGAGAGAGAGGAGGGGGAATCAAAAGATAGTAAAATCTAGTGTATATTTGAGAAAGAGGTAGGGAAGAAAGAATTGATGATATCAAGCATATTAATTACTTGCTAGGTCAAAATACTTGACAACTGGAACTTGAGGAAAAGACTATTTGACTCATGGTTTCAGAGCACAGTTCATGATGGCAAGGAAGGCATAAACAGCTACATGGCAGTTGATCACTGTGAGTGCACAGCGAGGAGAGAGATATCAGTGCAGTTCTCAGCTCTTTTCTCTTTTTCTATCCAGCCCAGGAACCCAGTCCTTGCAATGCTGCTGCAGTTCTACAGTGGTCTGCTTTATCCAAAAGAGAGCTAGGTAGGGCTTCAGTTACACTGTTCCAATGTCTTCAAATTTATTCCCTACAAGAGTGGATTATTTGAGGAGGAAAACACAAGGCTGGTTTTTGGACAGGCTTGGCAAGGTTGGCAAGAAGGAAGAAGAGAAGTTACTCTGCTCCTCAATTTTTCTTTCCTTTCTTCTTTTCTCCTTTCATTCATTTTTTTTTTGGTCTTTTCGAGACAGGGTCTCCCTGTAGTCCCAGCTGTCCTGGAACTCACTCTGTAGACCAGGCTGGCCTTGAACTCACAAAGATCTGCCTTCTTCTGCCTCCCAAGTGCTGAGATTAAAGGCATGCACCACCATGCCCCGCTTCATTCATTCTTTTTCACTATCTGCTTTACCTGTGTCTCTCTGTCTCTCTCTTTCTCTGTCTCACTTTCTCTGTGATGTACCCATGCATACATTTGTGCTTGCTCATCCATGCATGTGTGGAGGTTAGAGGTTAGCATTAGGCTGTCTTCAATTGCTTCCAAACCTCTTGCTTTGAATTTCTTTTCCAACCTGGGTCTTTCTGTTTTGAATAAATCGGCTAGTCTTCAAGACACCAAGTTCTGCCTCTCTCCCCCACCTATCACTGGCATTGTAGATGTGCACTATGCCATGCTCAGCATTTACTTGATTGCAGGGGATCTGAACTTGGGTCCTTAGGTTTTCTTAGCTGACAATTTCCTCCCAGAGCTATCTCCCTAGTTCCGTCCTTAAATCCCCAACAGCTTACTTCAGGATCCTGGATTTAAACTTATGTAAATATATTATGCTGAGTTTGTGATCAAGATTAAAAATAAATGATTGCCCTAACAGAGAATCTATTCAAAATATGTTCTTAGTAAAAGAAACTTCCAGAGAGGTCTCCTAGCTGTGTTTCCAGGAAACATGTAATGCCTAGCTTCAAAGCAAGTGGAGACAAGAACTGAGACTAATCATGATTTATCAGTTTGGATAAGGATATTGGTTGAAACAAAGCAAAGAATTACCCTAAACTGAGATTAGAAAAATGTAGAACTTGCCCAAGCTTTAGGATGCTCTAGCACAATGCTCAGAGAGCTGACAGAGTTGATGTATTCGCATCTACATCACCACATTGGAAATTACTCTTTGAATTTCTGAGCAGAATTTGTAATATAACGTACACAAATCAAATAATTATTGCCATTTTTAAAACAAAATTCATTATTCTTCTACTAAAATATGAATCCATACAACTCACACCAAACACAGGCTAAAATCTCCATAGCTTTGTTCACACTTTATGAATTTTCTTCTTCTATTTGAAAGTTATTTTACTTATTTATTTTAATTTTATGAATATGAATGTTGTTTTCTACATGTATCTAAGTGGAACTGTGTGTGAAATGCCCATGGAATCCAGAAGAGAGTGTCAGATTCCCTGGAACTGGAGTTATAGATGGTTGTTAGGTGTCATATGGGTGCTAGGAACCTCAAGAGTGGTCAATGCTCTTAACCACTGAGCCTTGTTTCCTAACCTCCTAATATAAAAATACAGAAAATGCTTTATGCTTAATGTTTTAAAAATATGCTTCATTTTTCTTGACATTCAAATTGCCCTTTCATCATGTAAACTTGCCTCAAGTAGCAACTGTGAACACCTCATGCAATTGGATTCCTTCACAGAATTTAAGATTGAAATCTACTACTGTTTTGGCAGTCATTAATTTTGTTCTGTACTACATGCAGTTTTGAGTCTTTATCAAACTAGCCTTAACATTGTTATCTTCTAAAAATAAAGGAGGAATTTTTATTTTGACACACACAAAACGTGTATTATTTTGAAAGGATTTATTGAGTCTCTGTAATTCGGTTTAATTTAATTCACTCAATATTTTTGAGCACATGCTTACAACGAGACATTATGCATTGTCCTAGGGAAAGAAATATGAATACAAAGCAGGCCTATCTCCTGAGACATGCCAGACTTAAAACAAATTATGAATATCATATGATAAGACCCATAAGAAATAAAGTACATGAAGGACAAAGGTATAGAGTAGAATATGAGCGGATAATGTATCGTTATATAAAAGAGTCTGATAAACAGCAAATATACTGCATATTATTCACAAAGTAGCTTTGAAAACAAAGCACTGCCTATGTATATATTGAATTTTTTGGCTGCTGTAGAAAATTACTCAACCCTGGTGGCATGAAATAGCAACAAAAAATTATTCTCTCATAATTCTGCACGCCAGAAATCTAAAAACAGTTGAAGCCCAAAAGAAGAACTTTTCTGAGTGGTGCTTTGCCAAGGGATTCTAGGTATATAAGCACCTAAAATGTTCTATCTTCTGGTGATTTCTGGCATATCTTGACATGTGGGCACATTGCCTCAACCCGAGTATCTTCAGTCAAGCTGCAAGCTCATATATGTCCATTCTTCTCTATCTCTTTTGTAAGGACACTTGTTTTTTTTTAAATTTTATTTATTTCTGTATGTGTATGAATGTACTGTCTGCATGCAGGTTTGTGCACCCTTGTTGTGCAATGCCGCGGAGGTCAGAAGAGGGTGTCAGATTCCCCTGGAACTGGAGTTCTCCTGGAATTGGAGTTTCGGACAGTTCTCAGCCGCGTAGTGGGTGTTGAGGATCTAACCCGGGTCCTCTGTAAGAGCGGTCGGTGCTCTTAACTGCTAGGCCATCTCTCCAGCCCCCTGTAAGGACACTTGTGATAGCACTTAGAGCCCATTTGAATAATCCATGATATTTTTAGTTTTTTGAGACAGGGTCTTCCTGTAGCCCCAGCTGGCCTGGAACTAACTCTATAGACCAGGCTGGCCTTGAACTCACAGAGATCTGCCTGCCTCTGCCTCCAGAGTGCTAAGATTAAAGGCCTGCACCACCATTCCAAGCTCTCTTCTTCTTTTTCTTTTTTTTTTTTTTTTTGAATCCAAGATATTTTTATATCAACATCATTAACTTAATCACATTTTCAGGAACATACAGCTACTGGGAATTACAACTGGTTGTGTTTGGAGCTATCATTCAGTCTACTATGACAGAAGAAAATTGCAATAATATAGACTTAAGGGCTACTGCAGTGCTAGGCATGATGATAAAGAATCCTGTGCCACGAGATAGCAATTTTAGTAAAATAATTATGTGATAACATTGATCTAGTTGAACACAAAAAGTTCTTCCCAGCCCAAGGCAAACTTGTAAATCTTTCCTTCCTAGAAATTCATTCTGTGTTTACACTAAGACCTACATAGATTCAATATTGTTTTTAATAATTTAGATCACTCCATTTCTTTTTCAATTAAGCAATAGAATCCGTCTGTTCTTTGCTTCAGGCTTTCAATCAATCACTCATTCACAAATTTATTCAGTTTGTATTTATCGAACTTGTGTTATGAGCCATTCACTCTGTCTTAGAGAGGCAGAGATGAGAAAGCAAAAGTATAGGGCAGTTCTTAGCTTCAAAGTGTGTGTAACTCCGGGGCTGAAGACATGACCTAGTGGTTAAGAGTGCCAACTGCTCTTGCAGAGGACCCGGGTTCGATCCCCAGCACCCACAGGCTGAGAACCATCTTTAACTCCAGTTCCAGGGGAATCCGACACCCTCTTCTGACCTCCGGATGCATTGCATGACACGGGTGCACAAACCTACATGCAGACAGTACATTCATACACATAAAAAATAAATAAAATTAAAACAATAAAGGGTGTGCAGCTCCGTGGCATAATGCCAGTACTTGATATTCAGTAACTCAAATTTTCATTGCACTAAAATAGCACCAAAGTTGATATTAATTGCTAATGCAGACATGAAGACAAAATCGATCCTTAGATCTTATAAAAGGTGAGGGAGTGGATCAGAAAGATTGTTCACTGTTTAAGAGCAATTTGTACTCTTGCAGAGGACATGAGTTCAGGTCCTAGCACGTACGTTGTAGTTCAAAGTCTCCTGTAACTCTAGTTCCAGGGGGATCCAATGCTCCAGTGCTCTTTTCTGGCCTCAGGTACCATGAACAAATATGGCATACTTAGATATATGGAGTGAAAACATGCAAATGGAGAGAGAGAGAGAGAGAGAGAGAGAGAGAGAGAGAGAGAGAGAGAGAATGAGTTCATATGCCAAGACTCAGGTACAGAGAACTCCACATAGTTACATAGTTGGAGATACATTGAAAAACACACATACTTATTTAGAATTATGAAATTTGAAAAAAAAGTGAGCAGTTTGACTTACTTAGAGTCTGAGCTGGAGTTGTTGGTGGGGAAGGAAGATAGAAAGGTAGATAGAAGAGGACAACGAAACCTATGTTCTTCATGGGTTGGGATGGACTCAGCATGTAAGACTATGAGACACAAGGTGACTTATTGCCTCATGACTAGTATTGTGGCACTACAAATGGCAGAATTGTCCCTGTTTTCCTCCAAAATAAGACTAAACCTGAAGAGATTGTGTGAGCTCAAAAGCTGTTCACTTTGCAGATTTGTCCCCTGACCCTGATCATTTCTCTCACTCTATGCAGTAGTATCTACCCATAAATCAGGATGACACCCCAGGCATCCATGGCATGGAGTTAGAAAGCAAAATTATGGAGCTTTCCTGAAGCACTCTCTATTTGAAAATGTTTGGTGGCACAAATGCATTTATTTTAGAGGTGATTTACCATGTGTACATTTTGTTGATTGCTTTAATAGCTTCTTTTCTGCTCTAACTAGAACTAGCTTCATAAAAGTTTACTTTCTCCTGCTGTAGCTGAAGATAATACTAGTGCCTCCAACTGACATAGGAGTTGGATTTCTTTCATCTCTATAGACCATAGGGCTATTAAGAACTTCAGAGAAAACAGTGTTTGAGATTAGAGTTTTATAGTCTGGAGAGAGAAAAAGCACAAGACGGAGACTTCTAAGGGCTTTGATTTGAGATTACACTGTTTTTAATCTAAGTCAGGGTATTTACTGAATCCATGACTTGGCAGAAGACAACTGACCTCTCCAAACATCAGTATCTTGAGTGGAAGTTGGGATAACAACACAGGTGCTATGCACCTACGTGGGAGAGACACAAGGCCTCTCAAGGGCCAGTGTAGTGCCTGGAAATTATTGAGCATAGCGTTCTCTTGCTGTCTGTGGACTATGAGCAAAAGGGTAGAGTGGCTTCATGAACCTCTGGTCACAGATCACTGCGTAGAAAGGGAAACATAGACAGGGAAGTTCAAAAGACAAACAAATTAACAGATAAGAATGAAGGATGGATAGAATATGTGTCTGGATCAATGGAATCTGTTTCTCACATAGACAGGATACTTACCAGGAATCCATTGAGAATTCATGAACTGATTCATATAAAGTAGTTTGAATAGAGCTATCAGCTAGCTGTTATAAGCAAATATAAATAAAGTTTGTTTCCCATTTAATTATTATGGAAAATAAAATTTTGGTGATAGACTAAAAGTCTTTGAAACATTTGTTTCAAAACCTATTTAAATATTGACACTGTGCTAAATGGGTTAGTAATCTTTGTTATTCTTTAATGAAGTAATTCTTGTGGCAAAACTGTCAATAATTTCTCAGCTAAGTTTGGGACTTCTTAGCTATTTCCCCAGTTATTCCTGGGTTTTTGTCTGGTTTGAGATTGCACAGGTCTTATGCATGCTGTTTCATTGCTATACATTCATATGAGCAACTTCCTAGCCACCTGAAAAACTGTTTCCTTGTGGTCATCCACCACCAATACTTCTTACAGTTTTTCTACCCTCCTTTGCAATGGTCCCTGAGACCTGAGTGGCAGAGGTTTATTAAAGAAGTACTATTCAGGGACACAAACTCTTCTTCTTTTAAAAAATATTTTATTATTTTAACTTTATATGTATATATGTATGTATGTATGTATGTATGTATGTATGTATGTATGTGAACTGGTGTCATGCAAGCCCTTGGTTGAGTCTGGAGAGGGTGTTGGATCCCCTGGGACTAGTCTTACCGATGGTTGTTATCTACCGTGTGGGTGAGGGTATTCAAACACAGGTCCCCAGCAAGAGTAGCCAATGCTCTTAACTTCTGAGCTATCTCTCTAACTCCCACACTCTGCTTCTTTGATAGAGTGATGCTAGGTTGGTTGACCAGATTCCAGTGGATAAACTCACACACAGTGTTCATTGTACTAAAGGAAATATGAAGATATTCATTTCATGCTGTATAACAATGGTTCAGTGAGCTATTAAAGATCTAAGCAGGAATATTATAACTAAGATTACAAAGCAATATTATAGCTTCTTTTTTAAGTAAAATCATGGGACTGTATAAAAAGTTTGCAGTTTTCATATTTAATAGTTATGAGTACTTTGTGATTAGATTAACATCCTTGATTTTGAATAATTAGTTTCAAATGAACAACAGAGACTAGAATTTTTCAATTAGTTTATTGTGAGAATATATGAAAACATATTTGTATCACCACACACACACACACAAATTGACCATGAGTGATCACTAAGTTGTTTTCTTTATTTCTCATGCAGACTACATGTCCTGGCCATTTCTCTGGGTCTGATCATTAGGAAACAAGATAATCCTGTAGTAAAATCAATGTGGTAGATTCTACCCTCATTCTGGTTACTTGCTGTGCATTATCTGCCTTTTATACCATCAACTGCAATAAGAATTATGAATTTGGAACTTAGGTGATGATTTCTTTAATGAAGAGAAACTACCTCCACGCATCCTCAATAGAACGTTCTGTTTCCTAAAGAGTTAATGGGTAGCAAATTTTGTTAGATCAGAAGATAGCTCTCAAAAAAACCAAACCACTATGAAATATTTCATTAAAAGTTATCTATCTATACTTCAATAATGTCAGCGGGAAATATACTAAATTTCATTTCATACTAAAATTCATATATATATATATATATATATATATATATATATATATATATCCTGTTGTATGAGTACTGGAGTTGGCGACGCGCCGAAAAAGCTACATTGATTCCCGTGAGATTGTGTTGAGAGTTTTTATCTTCGTATTTTCTAGAAAGCAAGACTTTGTTTTATTAAGAAGAAAAGAAAACTAATAAAGTTCAGTGTAGGTGACCGGAGAGATGCATCAGCAGTCAAGAGCACTGGTCTGCTCTTGCGGAGGACGATTCAGTTCTAGCACTATGGGTGTCACAGTTTTTAATTCATTTTAGAGGATCTGACACCCTCTTCTGACCTCTTTGGCACTGCATGCATTGTGTACACTATGCAGGCAAAAACACTCATGAACATAAAATAAAATATCGATCTTGGACCTGGAGAGATTCCTGAGAGGTTAAGAGTTCTGACGTGCTCTTGTGGATGACCCAGATTCAATTCCCCACTTCCACGTGGCGGCTAACAACTGTCTGCAGCTCAAGTTACAAGGGAACTCTGATTCAGAGGTCTGATTTCTGTCGGCATTACACAAAATGGTGTACTTACATTCACGCTGGTAATGCACTCAACCCATAAAATAAAAATTATAATAAAATAATTTTAAAAAGGGTAATCTTTTTTAAAAGCAATGTAGTTTGTTTCCATAGAAAGAAAAAATAAGCTGATGTGTCTAAGAAATATTAGGGGGAGGGTCAAGCAGATGGGACAGTGGGCAAAGGCATCTAACACCAAGTCTGATTGTTGATGACTATAGGATGAACTGACATGGGATAAGCAGAGCTTAGGGCCCTTGGAAGGCAGATTGTTTTGATAGGGTTAGAGGGACTGGAAACAGTCCCTCACAGAGCCCTGCTAAGCAGCAGACCATGGGCTGATAAGAGACCAGCCCAGAAAGTCCTAGAGCCCCTAGAGACATTCTTGGTCAGTGTCCTGCATTATTATCTGTCTCATAAAGGGCCTTTTGTATAAGTTCCCCCTCCCAGTGTCTTGTAATTGGGGCACCTGCGTATATATATATATATATATATATATATATATGTATATATATATATATAACTTTTTCCTGTCTCCTTTTGCACACATTCTAAGCTGCCAACATTTTTCCTCTATAGTAAACTGTAACCTTGGAGAAATAAAATGATAGTCTCCAAACAGACATTCATCCTGCGAATGAGTCATTGTTACCCTGCTTTGTTTCTGATTTTGGCTCCTGGGGGAGGGTGAGGGCTGTATTTGCCAATAGCAGATATTCTTTTTACCTGATGACCTGAGTTCAATCCACATAGTAGAAATAGAGAGAGAATCACAGACTTATATAGTAGAAGAGAACAATTTTCTGCAAGCTGTCCTCTAGGGTCTACATGAACTCCCTGTCATCCACATCCCTACACACACACACACACACACACACACACACACACACACACACACACACAAAGAAAAAGAAATAAAAATTAAATATAAAGAGAAACACTAAGTGATATTTTGATTAAACTGAAGGAAAAATCTTTATGATTGGTGTAATAGATGAGCACTGTGATCAAAAAAGAAAGTAACAGAGCTGGGCGTGACGGTGCACACCTTTAATCCTAGCACTTGGGAGGCAGAGGCAGGCAGATCTTTGTGAGTTCAAGGCCAGCCTGGTCTACAGAGTGAGTTCCAGGACACCTGGGGCTACAGGGAGACTCTATCTCGAAAAGACCAAATAAAGTAAAAAAGAAAAAGAAAGTAACAATATTTTCTAATAATATTCTTTTGAGAATATAATAAAGACTTGCTTCTACATCTAAGGTTCAACAAACACATAGATTTCCTGACTGATATTTGAATTATATTAGCAGTTTCTTTAAATGAGATGAAAGAGAAAACAGCAATTGATTTTTCTTGGATGACTTATGAGAAAATGGCATTTAAGAAGGAACTTGAAGTAAGACTTGATTGTAGTAGAGAGAGTATTGAAGTGTACGTTACCAAAAAGAAAAGTGGCTAATAAAAGGCATGGTGTTATCCAAAGGAATGTAGTCTAATAAAGAATGTATCTTTCAGTTATGGACACAAAACTCTTGACCTAGATTTACTTCTTGAAGATAAATCAAATATAGCCATTTATGAACAAAACCCAATAAATCAGTTACTTTTCTGTTGAAAACAGGGCCCAGAGATTCAGTAAACCACATGGTTTGGAGAAAAATATCATATGAAGAAAATCAGATGACCTTAATTTAGCTAAATTAATAATCTATATTTGGTCAAGGTTATTTCAAAGCTTCCTTCAATGTCTCTTTCTTGAGTTCCCCCCCGTGTTAGATACTGAACACTTCATCCAGTAAGCACTCAAATGACAAGCCTTAATTGCCTCTAAGATTGCTCCATGGCAAAATAAGGTTAAATAGATAAAAGCCAATCTTTCCCATTTCCATAATATTCTATTTTTCTCAGGAAAGCAGTATGTTTCCTCTAACAGTAAACTCCATTCCTTTAATCAGAATCTCTTTACTATCCTTCACTGTATACTGAAGCATCATTTGCTATATATTTACTTTTTCCTCTTCTCTACCCCTCAACAGTATCACTGTTTAATTTGTACTGACTGAAGACACTAAACACATCCTAGTAAACAGGAGACTCCAGAGTGCTTATCCCAAAGAAGCAGGGGGTGGGGGGGGGATTGTTAAGAGCCAAGGGTCGTAGATAACCACAAGGAAACAGTTTTCTAAGTGCATAGAAACTTGTTCATATGAAGTTAAAGCAACAGTGACAGCATGTGTAAGACCCGTGCAAATTCAAATCATCCAAAATTCCAACATACCAGTGGGAAAATGAATAAGAAGCCCCAAACTTAGGGGCTGAAATTCTGGCAACACATTGCTGCTAGGTGAGGGAGAGTTAGTCTTCTTTAAAAGGTAGTGATATTAGGTAGGCCGACCAGTGTCTAGTGGATGGACTCACATTGAGGGGCATTTGGGGACAGATGCTTTCTAAAAATATATTTTGTTTATCAATTTAAATTTTTTTTGTTTTTTTTTTTGTTTGTTTGTTTTTTGTCTTTTTGAGACAGGGTCTCCCTGTAGTCCCAGATGTCCTGGAACTCACTCTGTAGACCAGGCTGGCCTTGAACTCACAAAGATCCGCTTGCCTCTGCCTCCCAAGTGCTAGGATTAAAGGCGTGTGCCACCACACCCGGCTTGTTTATCAATTTTATTTGATTTGTATGAATGTATTGTGCTGGCAGAAGAGGGGTGTCTCTAAATGATCAAGACATATTGTATGAAATGCACACAAATTCAAAAACAAACATTTCTAGATGCTCTAAAAATAAAGGATCAGGAGCTTTCATTCTGTCTCCACTCACAGTCCTTTGAAGGACATGACCCCTGAAGCAACTCTGTGGTAACCAATAATGGAAGTTTTCTTTCCCAGACAGACAAATGGCTACGGATTTCTTTGGTGGATACAGGAATTGAGGCAGCCATGTCATGGAGGGATGTGAATCAGGCTGATGTTGTGATTCTGTTACTACGGTAATAATGAAAAGGCCAAGCAAAATCATTATATATCAGCACTAAATTGAGTATATTCCATAACAATGCTTTCTCCTACAAAACCCAGTAAGGCAAATGATATTATTCCCATTTTGAAGATAGTGAAATTCTTAACCTATTTCATTTTCAGAAAGTGGTAGTATTTGATTTCAAAGACCAACTTCGTGGGATTTTAAGTAGCTCTGCTTGTCATATTCCATAGAGATTATTCAAGATTGAGTGCCTTTAATATGTCTTGGCTAATTTATAGATGGCATATGATTCACAAAGATATTAAAATTGCCAGTGTTTTTCTTATCTTTGAGTTTGTAATCAATTCTTCAGGATAAAATATCATAGATAGTACTAGCTTCTGAGAACTAACACAATATCTCAGTTTCCACGAGCCAAAATCAAGTTGAGTGTTTGATTCAATTGGCAGTTCTTGACTGACCAATCAGATTAAACATCTTTTCCCATGCTTTATGCTATATGTACAACTTCTTTTGTTTTTTGTTTTTTGTTTTTTTAATTTTTACCAGTTTTATTGCTTTTCACCCACAAAATAAAAATTACAAAAATTATAGGAAAGTGGCCAGTAGGAGAAATAATGACCTCAAATGAAATAACATCGGCTCAGAGACACAAATACTCCAAGTTCCCATTTACAGATTCTAGCTTCTAAGAAATAATGACCTCAAATGAAATAACATCGGCTCAGAGATACAAATACTCCAAGCTCCCTATCCAAACATGTGTCTATGCTAAAGTAACCTACCATAACTATTAGTGCTGCTTAAATACCTATATATCTAATTGCTTGTTCTTCATTAGTAGGATCGAAAGGTTATTCCTGGACAAACTGTCAGCCCATGAAAGGAAACAGCCAGAATTGACCAGAGTCCAAGTCAACAGCTCCAGAGAGAGTGGACTGTTTTACCTCTCATCCACCTGTGCCCCTTTTCTAAGCCTAGGGAACAACCTGCGGAAGAGGGGGCGTGGTAGAATGTAAGGGCTGCGATTGGGGTGAATGGTGAAACTACAGCAATGTAGTCTGGACACTCATTTGATCAACTTGATTGAACAAACAACCTGTCACCCCCCACTGGATGGTGGGGCTGTAGGTGTTTGGGCACAACAGCCTGCAGATAGGTTTTGCATGAAGGATGCTTGTACTCATGGATTATCACTTATAGCTAAAAATGAAAAAAAAAAAAAAGAGAGAAAGATGCAGGACAGTTATGGCAGAATGCATGATCTGGGATGGGGTGGGGGTGAGGGGGGAGGGAAAGGGAAATAAGCCTGAACTGAATTGGAAAAAATGTATGAAATGCACAAAGCATCAATAAAAACTAATTTAATTAGAAAAAAAAAAAAACTTAGAAGCTAGAATCCGTACAACTTCTTTTGAAAGCTGTATAATTAATTCTTTTTACTGTCCCAGTATGTGCTATGTTTGTATTTGTGGTATCCCAAACCCAGTTTGTTTGTAGAATTAATCATTCTATATCTCTGGCTATATATTTTTATATATTTTAAAACATAATATTTTACTGCATAAATGTATATAAGTATGAGTGACTGGTTGAAATACTATTAATTTAGAAAGAATATCTTTAGCATCTCAGGACTTTCTCTATTATCACCCTAGGGAGTAAGAACAATTGCAAGTGTAACAAGCTGATATATCAAGCATGATATTTTTTTGTTAATTTTATGAGCCCCAGAAAGTCCCTGCTGAACATAGCTGATGAGCTTTCATTTTTCATGCAACTATAGACAATCATGAACCTAGAGATTGTATTTTATTCAAGAGCTCTCTGATGAATCTGAGTGCTTTGGAAGTCAGAATTATTATTACCTCACAGACCTACAGTTAGTTATTAGCAACATGCATTTAAGTTTCCTTATAAAAGCTTATAAATAAAAGATCAATAAAAATAATGTCTTTAACTTACTAATTTACTTAGATACCATGTTATTCTCACTATGAAAATTACTGTGACATTTTTAAATGAAAAAAGGAATCACCCATGAATTGCAAAATAGAATAAAATATTTAAGGGTTTGAACAGTATCTAAAATCTTTAGTTTGATGGATGAATTTCAACTAACCATAATCTCACAGACTTTTTCTTTTAAAATAGTTGGTGGAGTGTTCATACTGTGTTTTGCATTCTGTGAGACTATTATCCCTAGAGATACCAAGTTGCTATGTAGCCTTGGCTACTCAGGTAGGAGATTGCCATGTAATGCTCCACTATCCTTTTATTTGATTTTATGCTTGAAAGAGCACACATCCAAACATGCTGATGAAAGAATAAATGTCAATTTATGTATGTTATTCCTCTTCTTAGGAAGAACTTTTTATTTATTCATTTATTTATTTTATGGAATGATATTTAAATATTTCTCATGTTACTTCTTATCATATTCTCATTGACGTGTGTTAAATTAATGAGCTGAAGAATATGGTGGTCAGACTTCTAAATAATTTTTTTTGAAATTTGCTTTTATACATTTATTTTTATACATTTAACAAATTTCAGTTTTCAGAGTATATATGTAGTTCTCTCATACTGAAGTAAGCATCTCTTTGGTACAGAACTCACATAGTATGTGTGATCTTTAGGGAAAAAAAAACATCAACTATGAAGACACTAAACAAAACTAGTCTTTGCCCATTCATTTGTCCCTGATTACAGCTCTACTGAGGGGCTTTAGAATACAATTCTATTCACATCAACATATCTACAAAGACACCACACCAAATATATCTAAATCATATGTACCAAAGTAATATCTATTACTAAATAATAAGTTTTAATTATTTTATTTATTTATTTTTATTTCTTTTGTATGTATATGAATGTACTGTCTGCATATAGGTTTGTGCACCTGTGTTGTGCAATGCCACGGAGGTCAGAAGAGGGTGTCAGATTACCCTGGAAGTGGAGTTAAAGACGGTTCTCAGCAGCCATGTGGGTGCTGGGGATCGAACCCTGGTCCTCTACAAGAGCAGTCGGTGCTCTTAACCGCTAGGCCATCTCTCCAGCCCCTAAATAATATTTTTTATCTCAGTAAATAATGCAACAAATCAAAGTCAGAGGCAATGAATTATCCTTTTCTCTTTAGTAGCACACACTTTTCTTTAAAGGATTCTAGATTTACTCAAAGGCATGTTCACTAGTTTTTAGAACAAATTGTTGCATTCTTTCACAAGAAAATAAAACATTCTGGTCAGTTAAGCTCATGACCATAGAGTAGACTTGGTTGCTATTGAATTTAAGAGATAATGGAGAAATATTATGTATAGAAAGAAGTTAATACAGAGTAAAGTTAAATAACCCAAACTAAGATTAACAATGAGTCTGTTCTTCATACATTCATCCACTTAATGAATATTTAATGCAATGCCACTATTGGCTGTATGATGATGATATATAAAGAAACATAAAATAGAATCTCTGATATAAAAGGTGTCATATTATTGTCCACATGAAGACAGGATCCTCTGTCATTTTCACAAAATTATGTTAGTACCTTGAAAAATATTTTGCCCTGTTTGTTTTATCATAATATATATTTAGAAAATAGTCTCAAATAGTGTACATAATGAACCTGGCCTTGAAAATGAATAGAATTTTCCAATCAAATGAACCAATGAGGCCTGTGAATTCATGTATGTAGAACCAAAATTAAACCTTGGTGTATATCATTCACGTACATGTTCTAAATTTGTAATCTGCAGTGAAACATAAGTTGTTCTGAAATGTTCAGTGAGGCTATGTCCATAATGCAGACTGTGGAAGGAAAAGGGTACCTAATAACAAGTTCCATACAGATACTGACATTGAGATACCAAACGGCTGCAGTCACCAAGAAAATAAATTACTGAGGAACGAGACTTGACAAAGTTTTGTCAGGAAAGGGTTGGACAGTAAATATTTTGGTCATTGTTAACCTTACAGTTTCCATGCGACTACTCAAAACTTACTGAACATTGTGGCTTGAACAATGTTAATGCCTGACTCTATCTGTGTCCCAGTAACACTATATTTACACACACACACACACAAACATATATATATATATATATATATATATATATATATATATCAGATAAGATTTAGGAGAGACACTTGAGTGTTTCACTCCTTGAAAAACACTTTTGTTGACTTTATGATCAATAAAGGGGGTAATTCAATTACTTTAAGTAATTTAAGAATCAAATCATAGATAAGAAGAGCTGTGTTGATGAAGAAATTCCAATGAAAAGAAGATTGCTCTTTTCACTATTCAGATGTTCAAAGGTTCTAAAACATGCCAAAGTCAGAAATAAACCAAAGTATGACTATTATCCATTTTATTGAATAACTGGGAAAAGAGTATAAAAATTGAAAAGGAAATATATGCATATAGCTTATTCTATAAAAGCTTATTTTGATCTCTCTAATATAGATAGATGCTAGGTAGTAGATAGATAGATAGATAGATAGATAGATAGATAGATAGATAGATACACACATGCACACTTAGGCCTCAAAACAACTATTATGAGAAGTACCATTCTTCTATTTTACAAAACAAACCAGACACTCCAATTTATTAAATAACTGTGCACTTAGTGAAGCAGCTGAGCCAGTCTTTTGAGCCACAGCGATTTTCATCTAACGTTAGCTTTCCAAAACCTATATTAGGACATTTTGATATTTCCATGTGTTTATATCACAGTTATTGTGATGTAAAGAGATCATCCGAAGAAAATAAGAGCACGTGATCCAAGGACAAAGAACGAGCATATCCTTAAACATCGAGAAGTGGATAAATGAAGAATGACCCATCTACATAATTAAATAAAAACAGTTTTCTCAGAGATGACATAGCTGTATTTTTGTAAACAGTAAAAGGTAGCTATGGGTTGTTAAATGAGAAAAAATAGAGATGCTTTATAGTATACACTGGAGGATGACTTGTTATGTGTTAAGTCTAAGTTATTTTATTATTTTTTTATTTACCTATTTGTGTGGTGTGTGAGTGTAGGTGGCTGCTGAGCCCAGAGGTGTAGGATGCCCTCTAAGCTATTTTATATTATTAACATGAGATGAGCCACAGATTTTGGTGTCATGAGTGTTCCTGTTAATATATAATAATAATACATCCTCTTTTTTTTCTATTTTTGAGACGGGGTCTCCCTTTATTACCAGCTGGCCTGGAACTCACTATGTAGGCCAGGCTGGCATTGAACTCACAGTGATCTGCCTGCCTCTGCCTCCTGGGTGCTAGGATTAAAGTCGTGTGCCACCATGCCCAGCAATATACATCCTCTTAACAACATCAAATAATCTCAAGGTAACTTATGATATCTGGCACAAATGTAAATTCTGTAAAAATAATTAGTAATTTGTGTTGCTCAGAGAATAGTACATTTTAAAATATCTATAAATTTTCAGTATAGACATGTCAGCTCAGGTCTAACTGCACAGAAAATACCAGAAGCCATGTGACATTTAATTTGTTCAGCACTTATATGTTATTTTGCAAATCAATTGCTCATATGGATCCTGTGTAGTGCTGGAATCCAATCTTTGATTTTTTTTTAAGGTTTAAGAATGTTTCTTTTCTAATTTTTTCAGTCTATGTTTGGTCAATTCCACTGACTCAGTACCATGGGTGAAGCAGAACAATGGCATATACACTGAAAACCTTAAGAGATAGAAAATCCATTTTAGTAATTTTGGCTATATATGGTATTTGGGAATAAATATTTGTCTGCATACCTTAAGCAAAGAAATATGGATAATTTGTATATATTTCAATGTAGCTCCATTTAAATAATGAAAATTAGGAATAATCCTTTATTTTCAATCATGCATTATAACCTTGGATTCCTAAGTAGTATCTAGAGTGGTTTTTTTTTTTCCCTGTCAAATCCCATTTCTTTGTTTTTTTTTTATTTATTTATTTCTGTATGTGTATGAACGTACTGTCTGCATGCAGGTTTGTGCACCCGTGTCGTGCAATGCCGCGGAGGTCAGAAGAGGGTGTCAGATTCCCCTGGAACTGGAGTTCTCTTGGAATTGGAGTTTCAGACGGTTCTCGGCCGCCATGTGGGTGCTGTGGATCGAACCCGGGTCCTCTGCAAGACCAGTCGGCACTCTTAACCACTAGGCCATCTCTCCAGCCATCAAATCCCATTTCAATGGCCATTTGCTGCTTTGAGGCTACCTTGGAAAAGGTACCCTTGCTTACAGCCATTCCATTCCCAGCTGGGTGCCACCGCAGAGCAGTATGAACCTTATCCTTCATCTTGAGCAGCTCTGGTTTACAGTTTCATTCTCTCTACTCGCCATCATTTCCATCTTCTCTTGTGCTTCGGTGGCACAATGTGTGAGGTGACTGAGCTGAACAGCCCTTGGTCAGCATCACACTTGGAATTAGCATTACTGGACGTGACACTGAACAAGTGGCATCCTTTAGTTTTCTAATTCTTGTAGGCTACAGAAAATATGCTTAAAGAAATAAAAACAGCTTTTCCACAGGTTGATATTTTCTTTCCCAATGTGGATGCTGACCTAAATGGAGGTGGAGGGCTGCATAGCGATGACAAAGAACAAGCTTACTTATCAGTTCCTCTTTCTCAGCTTCAGCTGCTTATTTGAAACATATGGGACCTTTAAGCTAAATCGGTTTGCTCCATATGCAGAGATGGGTTTTGGTAACCCAGTGTTGAATCCATACTAAGAATTAAGTAATCTCATTATTGTCCTGGCAACTATATTAAGGAGTGACAACTACTGTTTCAAATTCTCTATTTTTGTGATTATCTAAATGAGATGTTTTGTATAAAACCCCCTATATAGTTGGCCAGTCCATCTCCCTTTCTTCAGCTTAGGAAACTGCATTGTGGATGTGGCTTTTATCAGTGTTTTTGACCTAAGTGTATTTTCTTTAGATTCAATAAAACACTGAAGCAAGCTTATTGTGGAAATGTATCAGCAGCACTTCCTATCTTATTTTTCTTTATTTACATATTCCTAGGATCACGCTTTATACACAAGAGAATTTAAGATCACATGGACATTTCTGTTAATAAAACAAAACAAGTGTTTTCTTAGTTCTCTACTTGAAATATATGCTAGTTCTAGAAAAAAGTTTTACTTCGCTACTTAATTTTTTTGAGGCATGTTCTCAGTAGCCCAGGTTGGCCACAAACTTGCTAGACCTTGAACTCCTGATCCTTTTGCTTCTACCCTTCAAATACTGAGATTAGAGGCTTCTGCCACCATGTCTGGCTAATTCTGGAAAATCTCCCCTTTAAGATTGTTAATCTGGGCCTGGTGGTTTTTATATATCATCTATATTCTTCGCCTTTTAGGAGTCTGAAAACAGATCCATGCTCTAACCTAGGAGCTAAGGTTTACCCTGGCCATATAAAGAGACCCAGGGGATGAAAAGAGATAAGGAGAAAGAAGGAGAGAGAGAGAGAGAGAGAGAGAGAGAGAGAGAGAGAGAGAGAAAGACTGAGAGAGAGAGAGAGACAGAGAGAGAATTAAATTTTCAAAGATTGCCTAATTCTTTTGGGGTTTTGCTTGATTTTTTTCACATTTGTTGAATTCAATTTGAGTCATATAAATCTATTATTTTCTTCTTCATTTGCTTTAGAGATTTGTCATGATGTTTTCTACAAAAGGATACCTTCTTTCTATATGGTAGAATTTTTCCATTGTCTTCCTTCTTCTGACAACAAAATAAAGTGTTTAAACGGGAATAAGAACAGATTACATATTAAATTTTCTGTAACAAAAAGGCAGCCATCATCCTCATGAAAACAATCTAGCTTTATTATTTTATCGATAATCAGAACACATTTCTTGGCTTCTGAAAAGCATGACATACACAGTGCTTGTCTACAGCAAAAGTAGGGAAATGCTTGTTTTTTGTTCAACTATATTTGTATAAGTCATTACCATGGTAGCTTAGCACTCTGACAAGCATGTGATTTTTAACACAAACAACTCAAAATCTCCAAGTTGAATTTTAATGTGCCTCTTTTATATCAAAACATAGAGCACATTGATTGATTTAAATGTGTGAGCTTTTTTGTTGCTGCTCTTACCAGAGGTAATCTAAAGTTTAACATGTTTGCCCACTCAATAACATCAGTCGTTCCCTTGTTAATATCTATCTATATCACTCATTCCCAAGGGAATATTTGAATTTCATTCCAAACAGTGCAAAACTTCTATCCAATCTTAACAAAAGTACAAAAAAAAGTTTAGATGAGCACCATAACCAGAATAGTTCAGTGGTTTCTAAAGTGCAGTCCAAGTTATCAATATCCTCATCCCTTGAGAGCCAGTTGGAATTTCAGATGTCTGTGTCCTGCTGGTGGCTTAGTGAATTGCAAATCCAAGAGTTCTGGCATTGTAGTTTTGTAAACTGGTCTTCAAACTGTTGCTACTACAGGCTGAGTTTGAGCACTTGGGTCTCTGGATTGCATGTTCTCTGAATTAGTGCTCAAGTTTACCCATAAACCTTGTATCCTTCCTTTCTAACAGGGAGAAGAGATTCATTGATAGGTTAAATGTCCACAGCACTATACTGGGAATATGAAACTAGTAATTCACAGAAAGTAAAGTCCATTGATACTGTTAAAATGTGATGAGCTAATTTGAAGTTCTCATTAATGTAATAAAATTTCATCTCATTAGGTCCATAGGTAAACCAATGATTGACTTAGGATCTGTAATTGCTTATCACCCTAATTTGATTTCTATTGCTGTGGTAAAACCCATTGGGGAGAATGGGGTTTGTGTGGTTTGCACTTCCAGATCCCAGTCCATCTTTAAGGGAAGTCAGGGAAGGAGCATAAGCAGGAGGCATGTAGTGAAGCCTAGGCCAAGGAGGAACACCTTCCTGGCCTGCTCACCTGGCTCCTGCTCAGCCTGCTTTATCATGGAACCCAGGACTACCACTGGCCCAGAGGTAGCACCACCCACAGTGGGCTGAGTCCTTCCACATCATTCAACAATCAAGAAAATGATCATAGACATTCGCTCAGGCCAATCTGAGAGAGAAAATTCTCCAATTCTGGTTATCTCTTTCAAAGATTGTCAGGGTAGCAGTAACCAAAGCCAGACATGACAATTATCAAACAGTTTCATCTTTTGTAATGTTATTGAATGGGGAAACACGTAAAGCTCTAGATTACCACTGATAACAACAATGGCAACAAAAAAATTGTACCTTAAAGTGAATAATTTGGGAGATGAAACATATTATATGAATAAATGAACACTAATCTTTAAAAAAAAGACTAGAATTTGGCTTGATACTAGAGAAATTCAGGCTGATAAGTTAACTTACATTCAATAGTGGATGTGATTATGTAATGTCCAATGAAAACTGGTGTCATTTAGCTAATTGATAAAATCAATTATATTCATTGTGTTAAAACTTTTCTAGCCTTTCTAAAGGCAGCTGCATTCTATTATTGAGATAATTTTTGACAAAGCTTTTTTTGTGGTATAGTGAAGGCCGAGTCATTTTGCTTTGAGCTCAGGAGAGATGTTGCTAGCAGCTCTCTTAACTAGAGTACAGATTCCTGTTGAAGAAGGTCTGGGCTGGTAGTTGAGGCTGAAAGAAGATGAATAAAAATTGCCTTGCTCTTAAAAAAATACTCTCTGACCTGTACAGTTTCAATCAACATTTCTTTTTTTAATTTTATTTATTTTTGTATGTGTATGAATGTACTGTCTGCATGTAGGTTTGTGCACCCATGTTGTGCAATGCCGCGGAGGTCAGAAGAGGGTCTTGGATTCCCCTGGAACTGGAGTTCTCCCAGAATTGGAGTTACAGACAGTTCTCAGCTGCCATGTGGGTGCTGGGGATCGAACCTGGGTCCTCTGCAAGAGTAGTCGGTGCTCTTAATCGCTAGGCTATCTCTCCAACCCTCAATCAACATTTCTATAGCACCACTTTCTACAGTGAAGATGTTTTCTTTGTTGTCAATAACTAATGATTTATGTTAATCATAACACTACTAGGCCTGCTTTAGAAAATCTAAATATTCCCCATGTTTGATTTCTTATGGTATTTTTTTTGTCCCTCCTTATTCAAAAAAAAGCAAAATGATGTGTTTTTCTGGAATTTTTCTAGCATTAAGACAAATTACTGATAAAAAACTACAAACTATGCCTTGCCTCCTTAACTCTCTAGCAATAATAATTCAAAAGAAAACTTATCATAGCTTGGATAAGGAAAAAAGTTTTTGAAATCAAATTTGAGTATTATATTAAGAAGCAGTATTGGAGTAAGAGAGACTGCCTGAGAATGGAATCTACAAGGGACAGATTTAAGCAGCAAGGGCATTTTACAGGAAAGGGTACCTGGGGTTGGATACAGGCACATCTAAGCATGTGCTTGGGAAAAATAATGGGAAGTAATAAGAGGTATCTAAATGGAAAGGAGACTGTGGAGCATTGCACCTTGCAATGTGCCTTTTCTCTCTTCATGAGAAAGAAAAGTTGCATGCTGGCTCCAGTGGAAAAGTAGACCAAAGTTCAAGGATCTCCAGGAAAATAGATAAACTTACAAATAATGGATATAAGGTGCCAAGTGACCACTGGTGAACAAGATCACAACTTATAAATCATGTGGTAAAAATGGGAGTTGGACTTTGTGCCACAGAGGTGGACAAACCAGGGAGCACCTTTGAATCTCATTGAAGTCACTTGAGGAAGGGCGGTACTTAGGACTAAAGTATTTCCAAAGACACAAAAGGATGGCAGTGAGGCCATTTTCAACCATCATTGCCATCTTATTTTTATGATCTCATGACAACTGAATTTTAGCAATGTCACCTTATCCTTCAGCATCTTAATAATTAATAGGACTCCTTGAGTGTGAAGAGTAAGTTTATGCCATTTTTCAGGAACCAAAAGTCAGAAAGGTTAAAAATTGTGCCTAATATCATAGTGGGAAATTTGAAGTCTTTGTGTATGAAACTGGGGCTCTCAAATTGGAGAAAACATAAAGATTGGGAAGAAAAAAGCTTATCCTATATATTGGGTGCTTGAAATAACACAGATAACCAATCGTTTTCTTAGAATAAGGTCATTCAAGCTATGATTCCTAGAGCCCAGTTTCCTTACCAAACAACATCATAGGTCAACCAGGGGTGCAGGGATACAGCACAATCATGTAAGCAGTAGGCAGAGTGAAAGAACTTTCATTGTTTGAAACATAGAAATTCTCACTAGAATTTCATTCAAAGGGATGCACTTAAATACAATAAATAAGTGCTATTAAACTAAGGCTTCACTGAGACCCGGGGCATTTCCTGAATTAACTTGAGAATTCTGCTGGCTACTTCTTGGTACTTAGATATTGATCAAAATTGCCATTTTTAGTTCCTTTTAGATCTTGTCCTCATAGCTCTCACTTTCCCTTCCCTCCCAACTTTGTATTGCCGATTTTCTCCACTTTCTTTTGTATTGTTATTGTACACAAATATTCATACTACCACTTTTCTTATAACTGCTCTTATCAACCTGTGCATCTGAGGTTAGAAGTTTCCAAGGTTCTGTGTCTCAAGGAACCAACTTCACATTTAGACTCTAGATGTGAACATGTAAAATCATAAGTAAGGACACTGTATGATTGATTGTTTCATCTATGACCTCTGCCATGACATTGTGTGATTCAATTCTAATCACTTATTGTTCTCAAAAAAACGTAGAGTCGATACCATCTGTCCTCATGTGCCACATTAGGCCCACATACACATACACAACAAGGTTATTCAGAATAGCCTATACATGCTTTAGATCACAATTTCCAGAGCTTCATAATTATACTTCATTATAATCACAGATAAATATTCCTAGAACTACAATTCTCAGACTATGTCTTCCATCAGCAAGACATGCAAGGCTCTTTAAAAGAACGTTTATGTGTTTATTTTCTCCTAATTTTAAGAAGAGTATTATTAGACATGACAAGGTTAAATTTTGTTAGATTTGGTGTTTAGGCATACTTTTAAATATTTTATTGAGCTTTTACACACTTTATACAATAGTTCTTAATCAAATTTAGATCTCTTATGCATCCATGCCATTTATAAGAAGACACTTGTATTTGTATCCTGTCTTAAAATAAAATTCCAAATACAGAAGGATCCATTAAGTATACCATGGCTATAGGGGAAGAAAACTATTCTTAAGATTTAGGAGTTCTCTTTACAGATGTCCTTAGCTTTGTTTTTAAAGGATGAAATTTAATTAAAGAAAAGCTTGAGTTCCCCTTGGGGAAGAGTGTTTTTATAATGATAAGAGCATTTTCCACTGGCAATCTCTTATTTATAAAGAATGATTATCTTTGGACCTATTGGAATTTACAGAAATGCATCTGTCCCCAGTGGATATTCTGAATATCTACTTTGGAAAGAAGACTGATATAATCATAAGAACTGACATCTGGTATCACTGGCTTCATTGGAGATCTTTTTAAAATGACTTTTAGACATTAGCTTATACATATTTTGTTTTTAGAAACACTGTTAGTCCTAGGTATGACCTTCATGTCATGTTCAAATAACATTTATTTCAATATTCAGATGAGATAATGCAGCATTTCTCTTTCATTGATTTATAAGTCCTCTCTCTGCAAAGTATTTTCCTATAGAAATGTTAATGGGGTTACTAAACTCTTCCTTTCCCCTGTTTCTCTGTTTTCCTAGATACCACCCTGAATCTAATTTATAGTGATACAATCTACTTGATAATCTGTGTATTCTACAACCACAGGGTACCAGAATAAATTGGCACATGCATTCTAATCACCTCAAGACATGAAGCATGGCCAGTTCTCCAAAGGTGGGCCTTCACTCACAGCAACTGCTGTCAGAAGCTAAAAACATCAGCGTATATATTATATTGTCCAAGGTGTAGCTATGATTCTTCCAAGTATAAATTTGCATTTTCCCTTGGGGCTGGAGAGATGGCCTAGTGGTTAAGAGCACTGACTGCTCTTGCAGAGGACCCGGGTTCGATCCCCAGCACCCACATGGTGGCTAAGAACCGTCTGTAACTCCAATTCCAGGAGAACTCCAGTTCCAGGGGAATCTGAGACCCTCTTCTGACCTCCACAGCATTGCATGACAAGGGTGCACAAACCTACATGCAGACAGTACACTCATACTGTATTAGTCACTTTTCTGTTGCTGTGATAAAACACCATGACCAAAGGAACTTATAAAAGGAAGAGTTTATTTGAGCTTACGATTGATGGTTCCAGGGAATTAGAGTCCATTGTGGCGGGAGACATGGCGGCTGGAGCTGGAGCAGGAAGCCAAGGGTCACATCTCACAATGAGCACAGGAAGCAGAGAGAGGGCAACTGGAGACCACGAGGCTTGTTAAACTCACTAAGCCTGCCCCCAGTGACACACTTCCTCTAGCATGGCCACACCTTCTAAGACCTCCAAAAACAGTGCCACCAACTGGAGACAAATGTCTGAATACTTAAAACCTATGGGGGACACTCTCATTCAAATCACCACATACATATACAAAAATAAATAAAATTAAAAAAATAAATTTGCATTTTCCCTTGGGCTGCTGGGAGTTGTCATTTATATAATTTAATGCTTAAATATAAAACAAGTAGATATGTAAGTTAATATATAAGCAGACAAGCAAGATAAAACCCTCACTACACCTCCGTGTTGTGGCTTTATTCCATGAGCTAGTTTATTTCATGAGCACTAGATCAGCACCTGAGTTATACAGCTAAGACATCTAGCAGAAATGAACACCTCAACCCTGAGCTAGATTTCTTTCCTTCCACCTCAGCTCCCAAACTTAGGGAAAATCTCCTAATTCAAAATCAAAATTGCCATAATTTTGGCTCAAGGCTGATGGATGAGTCTTTGTGATTAAAGTTCCTCTGAGACACATTCTTAAAACTTTTTCTGAATGTATGATATTTCACACTTTTGGAGAAATGTCTAACAAATGTGACATGAGAAGTAGCTGGTAGATGCATGCTGCTTTATTTATCTTTCTGCCTCCATATGTTTTCATGAATCAACTCTCATCTGGAGATATGAGTTTTTATTGTGGTTAATTTTATTCTCAAAAATCTCTGCTCACTATTACCTTTTTCTTCTCATCATTGACAATGGCTAAAAGTCACCTTTTATAGCTATTATGTCACCCAAGTGAACTCAGAACCTTCAGGAAAAAGGAACAAAAATGCTTATCAAGGACATGGAGGATCATGAAATTGTCTGTACCATGTCTATTGTTAAAAATAGGGAGTATAAGTGCTGGAGAGATTGTTCAGCACTTAAGAGCATATACTGCTCTTGCAGAAGGCCAAACTTTGTTCCCAGTATCCAAGCTGGGTGAGTTAGAAGATAACTCTGAGTTACTCAAGTCACCAGTGTATGGAATCCAGGTCTCAACCTTTGCTTAAGGTTTCTCAGTGGAGCCTGGAACTTAATAATTTGGCTAGGTAGGCTGACCAGTGAGCCAAAAGGTTGTTTCTATTTCCACCTCCCCAGTACCTGGATCATAAATATTGCAAAGCACAGCTTATTATGAGTGCTAGGTATCAGAATCAGAGTCGCATGCTTGGATAGCAGGCACTTTACTGTCAAGTTATCTTCCCACCTATATCTATTTGTTTATATTTTATTATAGATATGGTCCCACTGTGTAACTCTGACTGGCCCAGGTCTTGTTATGTGGTCCAGGCTAGCCTTGAAGTTTTGGCACTTACTCTTGTCTCAGCTTCTTGGCTTGTTCCTATAATTCCAGTACCATTACACCTGACTCAAAATGTAATTTCAATCTTAAATAAAGACAGCTAATTTTTCTTGCCCACTTTATGTATGTAGTTTAAAGGAAGAGATTCATTCTACTGTGATCCATAAGTATACATGTGCCTGGACCATCTAAAGGGCAAAGGTAAGTGTTCTAAAAATATCATTTACATAGATTATGATACACTCAGAGATACATCACTGTCCCCATATATTTAGTACTGATTGTGATGGAATGATTTTATTCACAGCTAATTTTATTGTTTAGACAATTCCAACCAGGGTTTTGTATAAACAACTGGTAACTGTAATGGTAAATGAAAATTCTTGGATCCAAGGACTGAACTAAGTCCATCACTGTTAAACTGGAAATGGGGAGTTGGAACAGTATCATGTAAAATATGGAATCAGACAGGTACCCAAAGTCTAATAAACCAGAGTAGAAAAGGCAGTGAAGCTGAATTCTTCAAATTTATTACTATTTCATTAAGACTTGCTAAGTTTAACTAACTGCTATCTGAAAGATATAATTTAAGCACATAGATGAACATTTTCCAATTCTTTCAATTTATCCTCTTTACCTTAGAGGAAAGCCTCAATTTTGGATATGTAGCTGGCTGTACCACTGGGCACTTTATTCTTCTTAATTCTCTTTTTGATCGCTACTTTCCATCTCTCATCCATCTCTGTAAAAAGACAAATGTGAAGTCCAGATACTCAGCATGGGACTGTCCTGTTGCCATTTGCACATGTATTTGGGGGGAGCTGAGACTACTCTAGGACACAACTTGCAGCACACACTCAACACCTTTTTCCAATCCCTACATTCCTAAAAGTTTATTTCCAGTGTATGCCAGATGTGCCAAGAAACCTGGAAATTTTATTTCCAATAGCTTTTTCCCTCCAGGATAGAGTCTTCACTGTATATCTAATTCATTGATTTCTAGGAGCATGGAACTATATATGCTATAAATAATTTTTAGTAATTGAATAAATGAATGAATGGACAGGTTGATAGAAAGGTCTGTCCATGTGTGGACTGATGCATGGGTGGGGATTACACTCAACCATTTCTTGTTGTCTAGGTGTCATATAAGTTTGGTTCAGGCAACACAAGATACTGAATATTTTTCTTCTGAATGTTTCCTTCACATTTTAACTATGATGCTTCTACCCTTATATAAAAATATTTTGCCTTCTGAAGTTTAAGATATACTGAATGTATTACTATGTATTCCTCAAAATTCTCTAGAGGAGCAGACCTGATAGAGCAAATGAATTTTATGGGGATTTATTAGATTGGCTTACATTCTACATGATTAGTAATCAAAACATGGTTGTCTGCATAGTATTTCCACCAAGAACCTTGTAGCTACTCAGTAAGCCAGTCTGCCTCAGCAGGCCCAATCTAGCCATGAAGCCTTAGAGGATACCTGGTGAAATGTAATTTTCCAGACCATGTTGGAAGGTCAAGGAAGCTGTCAGAAGCTCTCATGAGAATATGTCAGCTGCAGTGACAGCAGCAAGATTGACACACTCACCCACAAGGGGCAGAAAATAACAGCTTGCCCATTAGACCCCTTATATCTGGGCCGTTGCTTGAAAGTGCCACACCCTGAAAGAGAGTTGTCTCAGTCTGCTAATCCTTCCAGAAAATGTCCTTGCAAGACTCAAACAGAAACATATCTCTTTCTTGTTTCCAGGGTCAATAAAGTTGGCAACTAAGTTTAACCATTATGCTGGGCAATATGAATTCTACTAGAATCATTCCATTGCATATTAACATAATCAAAAAGCAATAATATAGAAGGAAGGCACATCCATTTTTGTTGACTATAAGATACTAGGTAATATCTATGGGATTTAATAAACAGTTTTCTTCTGTATTGCTGTCATAAAACACAGACCTTGAACAACTTTGGGAGGAAAGGTTTGTTTTTTCTGACTCTTCCATGTGACAGCCCATCACTGAAGGAAGCCAAGGTATGAACTCAAGCAGGACAGGAACCTGGGGGCAAGAACTGTAGCACTGACCACAGAGGAGCACTGCTCTCTGGCTTGTCACTCTGGCCTGTGCTTGACCTGCTTTTTTGTGTTTTTTTTTTTTTTTTTTTGCCTTTCCTAACAGATATTACAACCCAGGGATCTGAAATAAAGAAAGTATGTTCACACCTTATCCAAATAGGGCTGCCTGTGATTCAGCAGCCACAGAGCGAGCAACCAGTCTCCTGGCACCCTTCTTACTCCACACCTCCATTACAAAGACTGAGCAGTGGAAGAATTCAAGTAAAAAATGCATTTGCAACAAGCCCATCAGCATGTAAACACAACCATTATTGTTTTGTAACAAAATCTTCCTAAGTAGATAAGATGAAGAATAATGATGCTGGAAGAAATACTAAAAATACATTGTATCTCTTTGAAGCAGACTTACCTTTCTATTAGTTTTATGGCTGCTGGTTCCAGTATGTGAGAGGTTTGCCTTTTTTCATTCCTAAATATTATTTCTAAAGTGGGCAACAGCATGATACCCAACACCTAAGGTTTAAATTCTAGTCTTAGACACCTGTGCATAAATCCTATGACAAGGCAGGCTTATAGATGGAGTGAAGTTTGGTACCTGGCCTTGAAAAGGATCTGAGAAGAAAGCTGTTGAATGTAGAGATACTGGACAGGAAACTGGATCAAAGGATGGGCCTGGGACTTAACTTAGAAACACAATACTCTCTGTATGATAAAAATGAAGCACACATACTTAGTGAAGACAGTCTGTGGCAAAGACCCCTGACTTGCCACTAAAATGTATGTGTTAGCTTCCACAGCAGTTACTGAAAGTTACTACCCATCCAGAGACCTCACTGCTCAACCACACTTGCATCCAGTTGGATACACATGACTTCACTTCAAAGAAATGATAAATGATACATTTCAGGGTTTTAATGTACAGCCAGACATACCTGTAATCCTACTAATCAAGAGGCAGAAAGTTAAGATGATTTCAGGGAGTTTGAAGTCAGCCTGGTCTTCATAGTAAACTGGAGGCCAGCCTAGGCTACATTTGAGACCTTGTCTGAAAATCAGAAACATGAAGAAAACAGGGTAGGGATGTGATTATTTGTTCAATCTCCTTATTTCCTGTCCTCTTTTTATGTGGAGGCAAAATGTCTCCAAGGACTAAGGAGTTAAGGTTTCATGAGAAAGAGGGAGCCTGGTTCCTTGGACATAGGTGCTGTTGACAAGAAGACTGGAATAGGCTAATAACTAAGCAGAGTATATTTTCTTCTATCCTAGGGAATTAAAATTTAGGGGGTTGTTACAGATATAAATGTAAACCTAATAAAGAATTACCTAGTTATTCAGAAAAAAGAAGGTATGTTCAAAACCTAAAGGAAATCATGTACAGATTAGGTGAACCATTTTTTAAATATTTTATTGACAAGGATAGGCAAAATGTAAAGAAGTATAGGAAAATGTTTAGCATCATTCATTCTTTTTTTTATTTTTTTTATTTATTTCTGTATGTGTATCAATGTACTGTCTGCATGCAGGTCTGTGCACCCGTGTTGTGCAATGCCACGGAGGTCAGAAGAGGGTCTTGGATTCCCCTGGAGCTGGAGTTCTGGAATTGGAGTTTCAGACGGCTCTCGGCCGCCATGTGGGTGCTGGGGATCGAACCCGGGTCCTCTGTAAGAACGGTCGGCACCCTTAACTGCTAGGCCATCTCTCCAGCCCACATCATTCATTCTTAGGGAAAGACTAACATTGTATAATACTTATCACTTTGGATGTTGGATGACTAGAAAACCACACTGAGAAAGCATGTGCACATTTAAAAGGAAATGGTAAGGTATAATGAATAACTCAAGGCTGGCCTGGATAAGTAAACTTCATTGAATTGCTGGTGACAATGTAATGTAGTATAGTCAGTTTGGAAAATTGCCAACTACTCATAAAGTTAAATAGTTTCTTATCATTTAACTATAGTATCCCTAAATGAGTCATTAATTTATTGATTTGCAAATGATGTAATGTCATTTTCAAGTTATAGTTTCTAAAATAGTGATACATTCATTACTAAAAGGAATGAAATGAAGTGACCCATTTTTTTGTTAATATTGCTTGCGTTGTTTTGGTTGAGGGCTCTATGTTTATTATCTGCTTTATGTAGGTTGAATTGAGAGTTCTGAAGAGATATATTAAAATCTTATCTCCCACTTCTTCAGAATGTTTCCTTATTTTTGCTTGGAGTTACTGTAATTATTATAGGTTATAATTGATTCTTTTTTGTTTGTTTGTTTTTTGTCTTTTCGAGATGGGGTTTCCCTGTAGCCCCAGCTGTCCTGGAACTCACTCTGTAGACCAGGCTGGCCTGGAAATCACAAAGATCTGCCTGCCTCTGCCTCCTGAGTGCTAGGATTAAAGGCGAACTCTACCATTCCTGGCATAATTGATTCTTTTTTTTTTATTTTTTATGTGTATGAATGTACTGCTTGCATGTAGGTCTGTGCACCCGTGTCGTGCAATGCCGCGGAGGTCAGAAGAGGGTGTCGGATTCCCCTGGAACTGGAGTTCTCCTGGAATTGGAGTTTCAAACGGTTCTCAGCTGCTATGTGGGTGTTGGGGATCAAACCCGGGTCCTCTGCAAGAGCAGTTGGCACTCTTAATCGATAGGCCATCCCTCCAGCCCTGGCATAATTGATTCTTAAAGGACAATGTTTGGCTTTGAGACCAGCGATTATTATCTTTATAAGAAAATGTCTGATTACTGCTGAGTGAGGAACAGCTGATAACTTAAAGGGAGGAACTCTAGCCAGGTTGACTCTGACATCAGTGGATAAACTTTCACTAAGGGGTGTTTGGGTACAATAACTTGACGGGATAGGCCCTAACATAAATGACAGAATCCGTGAAATACAGTACAGAGATTGTGGAAGGGGCCAATGTGGAAAGGGGTGTAAAGACATTAAGGTGTTCTGTGTGAAATATACATGAATTCAATAAAAATATTTTTTTTTGTTTTTCTATTTTTTTTCTTCTAGTACTTCTTTTTTTCATTTTTAACAATAAGTAATAATTTTTGAGTACAAGCATCCTTCATGTAAAACCAATTTGCAAGCAGTTGTGCCCAAACCCACACAGCCCAAGGGTCCCACCATCCAGCTGGGGGAACTTGTATGTACAATCAAGTTGATCAAATAAGTGTCCAGACTATATTGCTGTAGTTTCACCATTCACCCCAATCGCAGACCTTACATTCTACCATGCCCCCTCTTTGGCATATTGTTCCCTAGGCTTAGAAAAGGGGCACAGGTGGACTAGAAGCAAAACAATCTCCTTTCTCTGGAGCTGTCGTTTTGGACTCTGCTCAGTTCTGGCTGTTTCCTTTCATGGGCTGACAATTTGTCCAGGAATAACCTTTCAATCTTACTAATGAGGCACAAGCAATTAGATATACAGGTATTTAAACAGTACTAATTGTTGTGGAGGGTTACTTTGGTATAGGCACAGATGTTTGGATGGTATGTTAATCCATGAGTTATGTTTTTGCTGTAAAATATGACAGGGTCTTACTGTGGCTTATATCATCTCCTAACCACTAGAGGATGTAAGCTTGTGGCATCAGCCATGGGTTATTCCTCCAAGGAGAGAGCTAATAGCCAATTAGATTTGGGATATACAGATATATGGCTGCCACTGCTGCACAGTATTTCCATGCAGGTGAGGTGTAGTTGGTGCTGACGGAGGAGTCTTGCTTGACTCAAGGAGACCTATATTTGCTTTATTGGTTTAGTGGCCTTTGTTAACACTCTTTGGTATTCCAGAGACCAACTGTACACCTGCAAGTGCTGTCTCAGTACATCTTTCCCATGCTTACATCAGGTCTTCGACAGCAGGGCCTGGCCACAGAGTCTGTGAACTTGGTACTCAGAAGGTAGAAAAGATTATTATTTTTTTCAATTTTAGGCTAGCCAGGGTGACATAGCAGGATTTAAAGAAAGGAAGAACAGAAGGAAGGAAGGAAGGAAGGAAGGAAGGAAGGAAGGAAGGAAGGAAGGAAGGAAGGGAAGGAGCTAGGATGGGGAGAGGAGAAAAGGAGAGCAGAGAGAAGGGGAAGAAGAGAGGGAAGAAACGACAGGAAGTGGGAGAGGAGATAAAGAAGAGGAGGCAAAGAAAGATTCCATACTTCACCTTAGCTTGGAATGTCCAGTCTTTTATGTTATGAGATTATTTTTTTTTCCTTTCTGCTTCTTTATTCAAGTCAGTCTGCAGTACTTTGCTCAAGGAAATTTTGAAGAGAATCTCATTTGTTCATATTTTTTATCTGGAATTTCAATGAAATACAGTCAACTCAAATCCCACAATGTTAAAAGTTAAAAATCCAGAAATAAGCATTTCATGTGTATTAAATTCCATGTACATTTGAGCAGACCACTGAAAGTGCCTGCTGTCCCATTCTGTGCTACTTAGACCTTGAATCATCCATGACCTTCACTACTGTGCATGAGTTGTTTAGCAGGTATCTGGGTTATGAGATTAAATGTCAAACCTTCATAGCCCATGTGTGTTCCTTATGTGCATACCCAATGATACCCAATGTGCCCATTCATCCACCTCACTTCACCTCATCTTATAGGCATTGTATCACCTCACATATTCACGAAAACCAGGGAAACGTTGTTCACTATGTGATATTTAGAAAGGAAGACATCATGTTCACATAAACTTCATTATAGTGTATTGTTACCATTGTTCTATTTTGTTATCAGTTACTGTTCATGTCTTACTCTCCATGATTTATAAATTCAATTTTGTCATACACATGGATGCATAGGATACGACATAGCATATATGGTATTTGATACTGGCCATGGCATCAGGTTATGCAGGTGCTCCTGAAATCATCCTTGTAAGATTAGGGACAACATACAATATACCTTGTAATATTTTTGACAGTCCAAGGAGAGTACTAGATTGCCTGCTGAGATAGATACAGGCATGCAGACTATAAATATTTTATATGAACTTACAGCAATTGTAACAGCATTGAACAAGACCCATGCAAACTCAAAACAGACAAAATCCCAGCAGAGAAGTGGGGAAATGGAAAAGAAACTGGAACCTTAGCTGAGGAACAATCAGCTGATCACTGCTCAGGGAGGGAGAGTTTGTCTTCTTTGAGGGAATGACATTAGGTAGGTTGACCAAGCTCCAATGGACTGACTCACAGTGAGAGACATCTTACTTGATATAGATGAGAGAATGCATGTAATCCATCCACCTTATAGTCAGCCATACATGTTGACTGACTAGATTTAACAGTGGTAAAAGGCCACCAAATAAAGAATATGTCAGTCAGTGACCATGTGATGGCCCTAGGCCCTGGAATCCTTCATATTATTTGTCTCAGATCACATTTAAGACATGAACAGCCATGGTGATGACTTTGGTGTGTACTTGGTCCCTTTCTTACCTCACAAATATTGTGAGATTGACTAGTAGGTATCTAAAATCTTTTGAGGTCATGGATACTTAGAAGGAAAAAGATTCTATTTTTATCTTCCAAGGTGGGCATTAAATATTTTGATTCTGAGGACATATTTACCTACCCTCTTTTGGGAGGTTATTTTTGATACAGGGTCTCCCTGTAGCCCCATCTGGCTTGGAACTCATTTTATACACCAGGCTGGCCTTGAACTCATAGAAATCAGTCTGCCTCTTTCTCTTGGGTACTGGGATTAAAGGCATGTGCCATTACCCCCGGCTTGCTACCCTCTTATTAATCATGTCTTTTGATTAGAAGATTAAAGTCAGGCACCATTTACATTGAAAGTAAATAATCTTTATGCTCCCAACTATTTCAAGAACTAACAGTAATTCAGTGATTTGCACCAGCCTCTTGGCGTTCAGTATCTGTCATGGTGATTAATAGAGTAATTGCTTAATAAAAGGAAATTAATTCAATTTATGCAAATGGTGCATCTTTGTTTAAAAATAACAAGATACATTTTATTTCACTGCAATCATGAAATGAAAACACACTCTTGGTAGAAAATTTGAATCAGATAAACAATAAAGAAAATAAACCACCCACAGTTACTCTACATTTATATTTTAATTTTCTATCATTTTCCCATTAAGGTTTAATAGTTGTGCTTAAACAATAATTTTAATTTGTTAGCTTCCTGTTTTCACTTCTAACCATATTAACTTTTCCTATTATACAAAATAGACTTCAAGTATGTCTTAAATGATACATAATATTCCCTCATTTTAGCATGTCTTAATTTATACATATGTACATTTGGATATATATATATGTATATATATGTATATATATGTATATATATATGTATATATATGTATATATATATATGTATATATGTATATATATACATATATATGTATACATATATATGTATATATACATATGTATATATACA